>VZTU01034316.1:0-28119 GCA_013400835.1 Zapornia atra
CCCGCCCCAGATCACTTTAAGTTGAAAGTGGCTGTTCAAGCCTGGCATGGAGTGTGGATGTGGGAGCCCTTTATGAATATGGGTTTGCTTTAAACGCCTCTGCTCACCCTGATCCTCTCAGGAGCGAGTCATGTGCTTTTGAAATGCCCGGAGTTGAGAGAAATGCTCTTAGCGTCCCCAAGATGCAGAGCCTTGTCGGGGTTAGTTGCTGCAGGATCCATTTAAACTTTTCTTTTCGCTGTCTTGTCTTTGTAACATCTTCAGTGCAGTTCACAGAATCTGGCAAAAGCACCGCGTGAGGCTCTTGGAAGTGGTTGCAGATGTTCAGAGAGCTGCAGGGCCACGTAGAAAGCAGCTTTCCATTACACAGTAGGCAGATGGTTCCTAGCGGTGTTACCTTCGGCGCTGGTGGGGTGGTGCACTCAGATGCAGGCAGGCACTGTCACGGCTTCAAGGTGTGTAGGCAGCATCTAGGTAAGAAACCCCCACTGGTACTCATTTTTTTTCCTGCTATTTTCAGGTTTTGGTAGCAAACATCCTTTGTAAAACAATCCTGCTGTGCCTCGGATGTTGGTCAGGACCAAGTCTGCCCTGACCAACATCTCATGTATCTCCTAAGGCCGGTGTGGGGGATGGAGACATGCACACTCCATGGGTATTTCCGATCATTTGGCCACACAGAATTAAAAAAAACCCACATTTTGTGTACAAAGCTCCATATTGGTATGAACTGAACAAGCAGGAACCAGAAAGGACATTCCTCTGGTTCCCACCTTCCCACAGACATGGAGATGAGACCTGATGAGAACAGGTATCTCCAACTGCTCCACTCCCTCAGAGTAAACCTAAATCTATTGCAACGCACCTCATCTCTTTTACCCCTTTTTTTATTTAATTCCTCCTTCCTTCCCCTCCCCCCCCCCATCATTGGGAAGCATGTGATGAATCATGCAGTGTGTGTGACTGAGCTGCCTGGGCGTTTTGAACGGTCAAATAGGCAGGTACTTATTTCAGAGCTTAGGAGTTTTCCTTCTAGTGATGTTCAGAGAGAGTAGTTTACAATCCCTGCTGTCTGGCTCCGCGGCGAATGCATTAGCCGAATTAGGTTTAATCTCTACAAGAAGCTGCCAAATTTAAAATGCTTTTATGGTTCACTTGCCTTTGTAGTTTGAAAGTGTAAATCAGGGCTGGGAAATGGTAACATAATTCGTCTTTGAATTAGAAGTCCTTAACAGCTACAAAATTTTCTAATACAGTGAATATAGGCATTTTGGATTTACGCTGCAGTTGAGATCTGTGTACCAGTGAGTATCTTAAATGAGGTGTGGAGAAACAGAGTCCGCTTACTGTGGTGAAACTTAGAAGCCCAGAAGCAAGTGTGTATCCTTCAGGTGTCCGTTCCCCTGACTGCGATGTTCTTTAGGAGCTGTGGAACAGTACTAGTGTTTTTGGTTACAAAAGCCTCAACAAAAAAAACCCAAAACAAACACCCCACCCCACCCTGCTCTACAGAAGGAGTATATATGTTGCTGAGTGCTTTCAAAACGGTCAAATGCTTTTCTCCCACCTTCTCCCTGAGGTCTTTGTGTTTCGATGGCGGGGTAGTTGTGTGGCTGCTGTTTTTAGGAGGGAAGTTGGAAGGGGGCACTCTCTGTGGTAGTAAGATCCCTCTCTAAAAGAGCTCATCTTAAAGCAGCACTTATCTTTCCATTCCAAAAGTCTGCGAAGCAGAGTATCATGGAGAGGCTTATCATTTTCGGGGATGTCATTTTCGAGTCCTGCCTGATCAAGAGCACGTGTTGTTTGCGGAGGTTATTTTGGAGTACAGCTGTCTCCTTAGACATTTCTGACATTGGTTTAGATACCAGGTGCTGCTTGGTAAGGAATCTCTCAGACTGGAGAGATGTGTTCTTCCCTTTTGCCTTATAAGCATCTCATGGCAGAGACTACCTAGGCGTGCTAAACGTGTTGCAGTCAGGTATCTGGCTCAATAGCTTTTCTACCCCCAAGTTTAAGTTTAGAAAATCCACAACCCCAAACCCTAATAATTAAGGGATATTGACAAAACAAAAGAAAACCAAGTTTCTTCGAGATGCCAGTCACAAATAGCACCTGATGCTTCCCACTGTTAGCAGGCATGTCTTAGAAAAATGAGGATCGGGAGAAAGAAGCTCCTTGGGGTGTCTTGTGGGTGAGCAGCCATCAGTTGGATGGAGGGGGGAAGGACCTGTGGGGCATGTGTGTTCTCTGTGATGCACTGCTTCTCGTGCCTGTGTAGTCAGTTCGAGCAGTCCCTCTATACTGTAGATGCTGGAGATAAGTGGTGAGAGTATTCTCATGCCTTGAGGCTTTTTTGGAGGAGGCAGAGCGGTAGCTCATCAAGTTGTGGTGTTCTTAGTGCCTGTGTGGGAGAGGTTTTTAGAGGTTATGTGCTGCCTGAGAGGTCAGTGAATATGCGGACATTGCATGGGCAGGGCAGAGGATGCTTTAGCACTGGCAGAAGCGTAGTGGAGTGCAACTTGGGGCGAGAGAGTTGCTGAAAACACTATTTTTTAAGAAGACTTCTGGTGGTGACTGTGCCAGAGTGGTTTGGTAGACTTGCAGTGCCTGGGGTAGATTTACAGGTCCTGTCACATTGCCTGCCTGCAGCGATGGGCTCTTGTCTCCCGGTGGTGGGTGTCTGCCCCAGAAACTGGGGTCCTCTGAATTTGTGGGGTCACTTACAATACCAAACTGTGGAGAAAAGCATTTTCCTTACATGTGGCATCCCTCCCTCCCCTCAATTTGCTATTGTCTGCTTTGCGCTTTTCTTTAGGCCTTGCTTTTTTTTAACCTTTCCAGTACAGCCACTGCCCGCTCCCTCCTGCTGCTCCCCCAGCCTGGCTGCTACAGGCATTACTTCTCTCATGCCACAAGCTGGAGTTGTGCTGTGTCCCTCCACTGCCTTGTTTCAAAAAAGCAAAACAGAAACTCAAAAGAGAAGAGCATGGAGATGGCTGGGGGAGGGGGAGCTAACACGTGGACCGATTTGCTCAAAGTTAGGCTTTCTGGCCTCAAAAGAGAGGTTGAGAAGCTGTGTTAAACTTCTCCAAAGAGTATGATTAAGATGTTGTGTGATCCTGGCAACATTGCCAGCATCTCCACAGCTACTCGTGTGGTCGGGAGCGTGTCGCACCTCCGAAGCGCTGGCTCTCTGTGATGAGAGCATTACTAGCATCCTCCTATCTGGCCAAAGTGAAGGTAAAGGACTGTTAATTGGGCTTGCAAACTTAACTCAAAAAGGTGTTGTGCCTTCCTGGAGAGCAGCTGTTTCAGGGATGCGGCACAAGAGACGGGATGTGCCAGGGAGAAAAGGAAAGTTTTCCGTCTCGTGCGTCTAGTGTTTTATAACGTGCTTGTTTCTCTGCCAGCGCAGATCTGAGGCAGCAGCTAGTTTCTTTGGAAATTGAGCCAAGTTTGTGTTTGGAAAGAGACAGATGCTTGCAGCTTCCCAAACTGCACTTGGATGCAGAATTCAGTTCAACTCTCAACTTTCCTCGTCTGGTGTGGGGCTCCTTAGACTGACTCCACCGCACAGACAGAGAACACTGTCGCTGTTTTGAGGGCCCCACCCCAAAGGGTGGCACTGCTAGCAGTACACGGTCCTCAGCAGGGATGTGCTGTGGGTCTGGTGGCCTCGTGAGCAAGCCCAAGGCACTGGGCTGCTGGACACCACTAACTGCCTCTCCTTGCTTGGTGGACAGAGCCTCTTCTCCAGAGTGCATCCCGCAGCTACTGCCCCCGTCCCTCCCTCCCACGCACCCTTCTCTGCAGGGCAAGCGGGCTTCTGTTTGCAGAGGTTTTGAGGACAGAGCTGGTCAGGCCACAGCAGTGCTGTGGTCCTGGAGCCAACGATCTGATCTGGGGGTTTGCGGGGTGTGGATGGAGCAGTGTCAAGTGTCCAGCTTACCCCATCTCTCTGGGCTGTCCTCTGATGCTTGGCCCATCCCTGCTGGAACAGCGTTTTGCATTTCACAGGGCAGTGCCTGGAGCCTCTGGCTGGAAGGAGAGGTGCTGGTGAGCCAGTCATGGATTAGCAGCTCCAGACGGGTGGGCAAGCAATAGCCAAGCAGTAGCCGTGGCTGCCTGGAATACCGGGGCATGGCAGGCAGCCCTTCCAGCTGCCTCCCGGCTGCAGCTGAGCAGCAAGAGCCCCGGGACAGTCCCAGAGCCCCTGCAGATGTTTGCCTGAAAGAGGGCTGCTTGTGTCACCTCCCGTTCTGCGGGTCCCCAGCCCGGGCTGCAGCCGGGCTCAGCTCTGAGGGTGCTTACCTGCAGACGCTCGCAGGACGGGGTTCCACAGCGGGTGCCCTCGGGGGCAGCGGGGTTTCAGCAGCCATGTATATCCCCAGGCATGCAGTGCCCAGCTCCCAGCCTCGCCTTCTGCACTCCCTGCTGCCGGCAGCACCCTGTGATTTTGGGGCTGTGTAAGCCCTTGGCCCAGTTTCGGCCAGACAGGTGCATGTCCGCCCCACCTGGCACCCCGTGCTCGCCCGCGCTGTCGGGGGGAGCGCACCCCAGCCCTGGGGCAGCACCGGGGTCCAGGTGCAGCTGCCACGGGTGTGGGGTGGGATGGGATGGGGGTGCCTCGCGATTTGGGGCTGCCCCTGGCAGAGGGATACCACCGAGTCGGGGAGAGCTCCTGTCCACCCGTGCCATGGCGGGAAGGGTGTCTGTGTGGGGGGCGCAGCTCAGCCTTTTTCTGGTCTGGGCCCCTCTGTTTGTTTGTTTTGTGTTTGCTGATTGAGGGCCTGGAATTTAATTTTGTGGCTGCAGGGAGTGGGGCTAATGGCATGCAGATTGCCCCGCTCAAAGAGAGATGGTTCAAAGCTCCTTCGGTGAGCGTGTGCTGGAGTTGAGCCACCCGTGAGGACTTTGCTTCTCTCCCCAAAATATCTTCTGGTGGAAACAACAATTTTTTTTCTTTCTTTTTTCTTTTTCAAAGGCGCCATGTGCTAGTGTGAGACCGTCTGCTGTAATAGGCAGCACTTAGGGTTGGATTAAGAATTTTTTTTCCCCCTCTGGCTGTACTCTTTCAGTTCATAATGCAAGCCTGTCAGTTGTGCAGACCCAGAGTTGCCAGTGTGTGTGATGCACCCTGGTTTTTTTCCCCTCCTGTTTCCCTTTGGGGTCCACAGTTGCAGATGCCAAATGCTGCAGGAGGCTGCCCGAGACAGGGCATGTGCTGGTGTAGCCAGCCCAAGCCTTGCACCTGCACAGCTGCCATCTGTGAGGGGATGCAACTTCCCACATGTAGACCGGCCAAAGAAAACGTATCCCGGTCCTTGGGAAGGCTTTTTTTTCCTCACTGGGACATTTCCAGCCAGACCCAAGGATGATTTTAAATGTTTTTTTTAAAGAACTCATGAAAAGCAAGAGTTGCAGACAGCAAGGGGAAGCAGCCGCCAGCCAGTTTGCAAGGAGATGTGCCCAAGGCCATTTTGGCAGGTGGATCATATGCCAGGACAGGGGCCTGCTCACAGGACTCAGCTGGGCAACGGATGCTGGGGCTGCCTCTTTGGCTGTTCCCGTCCCCCCAACACATGGCTGAACCCCAGTTCAGGCCTGTCTGGTGCTGCCTGCGTAGGCGCTGGCACAGCTCTGAAGTTCAGCCTATTTTAATAGGAGACGCTTGCTTTGCTGAGCCATGGGATGCAGCTACCTGCCTGCCCTGGAGCTGCCACGTGGGTCTGGGGGCTGGAGCGACCCCTGCTCCACAGCCCAGGGTGGAGGGACTTGCCCCCACATCTTCCAGGGTGGGGCTGGTTTTGTTTTTCCCAACCAGAGCAGACTTGGTGCAGCCAGCAGATCCTTCCCTTTTCTGCTGGGTGCCTGCAGAGAGAGGTGTTGGACTTTTTGGGGTTTTATTTTCCTCCTTTCTGTGAGTTCTGCTTCTCTTTTCCAGCTTTCCTTTTGCATGAGTTTGTCTGAGCATGGCAGTGCAGGTGTGCATGTGTCTCAGCAGCTCAGTAGTGCCCAGCTCAGGGCCAGGGCAATGGCAATGTTTAATGCTGGGTTTAGGGGGAGGTTTTTTCCAATCACTTTCATTCTTACTAAATTTGATATCTGAGATTTGTGCCTGTTATAACACACACGGGTGAATTTTGTTGGTTTTTCCCAGTGAAGTGCTGGGAAGGGCAGTTCTGCCTCTCCAAACCTCCCTGTGAACCATGCTGACCTCCTTCCCATCTCCTTCTGCAGGGGCTGCATCACCCTCTTAGGGAAGGGGTTCATCCCATCCCATCCCCATGGGGCTGCCCTTTGTGACTGCTGTCCTGTTGGTAGTGTGACTACAGGGTATCACCCACTACCACCTTCTTAGATGGTCCCATTTGCCGCCCTCCTGGTGAGACAGGAATACAGTTCTAATGGGCACTGCTGCTTGAGCTTTCCCAGCACTGCCAGAATATATAGTCCAGGGAGGCTGGGGCAGCCTCTGGATTTATTATAGGCTTGGACTGAGCAGATTCTGGGCTTCCTGCATGAGGGTTCTCTCCCTTGGGTCATGAGGACGTCTGCCGGCAGCCTCAGGCAGCAAGTGGTTTTGTTGTTGGGAAGCATGGGGGTTGAGGAAATTCCTGGGGCTGTGGGCTAGGTTCCCGAGGCTTGGGCGTGCATTGCCTCTGGCTTTTTGCAAGCCTCACCTTTTGCTTCATGTGAGAAACTGCTTCCTGTTTATGCACACCACAGGGCCCCGTGCCTGTACAACGCTTTTCCTGTGCACCTTCCCTTTGAGCAGAAATGCTTCTGAATCTCGGGCACAGGGGGGCGGGAGGGGGCTGGTGTTTTTCTTACCTAGCACTGCCAGCTAAAACCTCTTTTTATAACCTCTGGAGTCTTGGGATATGATGCTGTGCTGCTGTGTCTTTCAGAAGCTTCCAGCAGTTGCTTATTCATGCTTTTGAGGGTTTGTTTGTGGGTTTTTTTTATAAAAACCTACAGTGGAGCCTCATGAAGCTGCTCTGTTGGATTTTTGTAACTCTGAACCCAAAAGGTGTCTGCCTGCACAGCTGCTGGGCCATATGGGTGCCCAGAGCTTCAAGTTCATGTACCTGCTGTCTGTTTTTAGTAGGGGCTCAGTATACAGTGGCTCCCGTGTCAGGCATTCACCTAGAACAGATGCAGAAAAAACGGAGGTGGAGTGAATCGGGCTGGAACATTTACCTTGTAAACAGTGATAGGGATACAGTTTTGTCCTGTGGGACAGCACCTGCAGCAAACTCTGCATGGTTTCTTGCCATCTGCAGATTGTGCCTGAGTCAGCATCCATGGGAGACAACAACTTTGTGTCTGCTTGCTATCCAGGTAGTCAGATTTCTGTCAAAATGATTTAAAATTAGCAACTGAACTGTGACTCCGGTGACCTGTGTTTGCAGATTTGACTTCAGCCTTCTCCTGCTTGGGACATGAACTGAAAGCATGGATTCATAAAGGGGGTGATACCTTTCTGGTATCACCTGACTTTTGTCAGCCACATGGTGCTATGAATTCCAGTTCAGTTTAGCTGTTCTGTACTTGAAAACAGCCTATTCAAGTTTTTTACATTTTTGTCTTCTTACTGATGCCAGTGAATGTATTAATGGGGTGATTTGCATTGAGCCTGTCTCAGAAGCAGCTGTCTTCTGAGCATGTACTGCGCCAGGGCCTGGGGTCTCCTCACTGACCTGCACCTTGTCTGCATCTTCTGCCTCAGGCAGCAAGTGGTCTGCAGCGTTTGTGGTGTGCTTCCTTTAAAACTGATTTGATTAACTGGAGAGTCTGAGCAGAGTCTGAGCAGTACAGATCACTTCTCACCAATGTCCTTCAAGACTGAAACCATGAAATCTCTGCCTCCACAGCTGTTTTTTATAAAGAATGTGTTTTCCTCTCCCATCTTTCCCTGCTGACTTTCCAGCCTCCTGAAGGCCAACAAGAGCAAATGCTGGTGGGACGAGTGGTCTGTGTTTGGCCCAGGGGGCTGGTGGATGTCAGCCTGCAAAAAGCTTGCACTGCTTGCAGTGTCCAGAGGCTTGCGGCTGTCCTTGCCCAGACAGAGCTCACAAGCTGCCAGTGGAAGATTTCCCCTGTAAACTCACCTAAATGGCAAACTTTTCATTTCCTTCCCTCTTTAAACTGTGAGACGTTACGAGGCCCTTTGTTCATTAAAGCAGAAAGCATCCCCCGGCCCACGGGGCTTGCAGTTGTTTCTGGGGAGCAGCAACTGGGAGAAGAAGGATGCAGCCCACCCTGGCAGGGAGGGGTTTGCTTGGTGGGACAGCAGCCACCCGGTGCCTGGGAGCAGGATGAGCTGGCAGGGCCCCACAAAGGGATGTGCTGCTTCCGCCCTGCTGCTTCCTGCACCGTCCCACTGGGTCAGTCCTACCACCGGCGTCAGGGTGCAAGGAAAGCAGGAGAATAACATCCCTGAGCACAGATGCCCAACGTAATACCCTTTGCTGGCCATGACCAGTGCAACAGCTTTTACTGATTTAAATGCACTGTGAGTGCTGGTCTCATAAGAGGTGACACCGGGGAGCAGAGGGATGGAGCGGGGGAGGAAGCAGACATGGAGATGGTCAAGGCCAGAGGCTGTTGCAGGAAAGCACTCGTCATGGCAACAGTGAAGTAATGAGCAAATCCAGAGAAAACGATGCCCTTGCCCCCATCCTGACCCCACTGGCCTTACTGAAGCCTGCCCCTGCCTGTCCCACTGGCATGGGGCTGGCTAAGCCTGGTCCCCGATCTTGCCACTGCCGAGACCCGGTCCCGGTCATGCCTCTGCGTGTTCCTTCCTGCCCTGGTTCCTCTCATTCTTGCCTCTTCCTCCCACTGCAGAGCGTCCTTCCAGCTCTCTCTGCAAGCTGTTTTTCAGGCAGAGAGGCTTTGGCCTGGCCCTGCAGCCCCAAGGCAGGCATCTGCAGCAGCTGGCTTGAGCTGAGGGCAGCCAGGCTAGCACATTGCGGTGTAGCTGGGACAGGACCCTTGGGATCGCTGGGAGCACAGGCCTAGTGATTCCAGTGTCTGAGGTCTGAGAAATTGCTGCTTCTGCCCTCTGTGAGAGGGAAACATACAAACTTGCATGTTTAACCCGTGCAGAGACGGGGAGATCCCTTTGCATCCTGCCCACGATGCTGGTTTCCCCAAGATCTGTGCTGCGTTGGCAGTGAAGCAGGCAGCAAAGCTTCCTGACTGCCTCTGGGGGTACACTGAGCACCTCTGCCTGTTCGGCCAGTCTCCCCCTCCCCATCCCAGCCTGAGTGAGCTTTGTGGAGCCGTGCAACTGAACTCAAGTAGCTTCTCCTAGATAGAGAGCCAGGGAACGGGTGTTATTTCTGGGTTTTTAGCGGTCCCATGTTGGGATATGCACAATGTCGGTTGTGGTGGCCGCTGTTTTACAGCTCTGAAATATGGCTTGCTTCCCCTTCTTGAGGGGCTCTGTGAGCGCGGCCTGCACGCTCAGAAGCGTGGGTGCTGTGCCTGCCCTTGGAGAGGCCTGGTGGTCTCCTCAGCAATGCAATGAGTAGACCATAGTTGTAGGACATGTGCGTGAGTGTGTGTGTGCATGCATGCTGTCATGTTCCCACCCAGATAGAGGAGGGGGAGTCTACAGCTGACAGATCTATATGATAGAGTCACCCCGAGCCAGGTATTTATGATGATGGCTCTCTGCTTTATGCACAGGGCCTCAGGATCCCCACCCACTGCGAAACCCAGTTTGTTAGCTAACCATTGCTGGGAGCAGGACGTGGCAGCGAGAGAGGTCCTTCTGCAGGCAGCTACTCTGCTCACTGGGTTTCTTCAGCAAGCCCATTGTTCATCAGGGCTGGAGCAGCAGGAAGCAAATGCTGCAGAGGGCCAGCCAGAATGTTGGGAGGATGCACCCCTGAAAGGGCTGTGGTCAGCAATGTCGTGTTTAGCCCCAGACCCCCATACAGCTGTCTGGGAGGGACTGCTTTGGAGCCAACATGGCAGAGCAGAGAAGCTGGAGGCAAGCAAAAGAGCACTTGTGCCAGTTGCATGAGACAAAATCTTGCACTGTAGGTCTCTTCGACCTTATTGCTGCCCAAGGGCAGTCACTGCCCTTTCTCCCTGAGTTCGGCCTTGGGCAGCTCGGAGGCTGCCATCCGTCCCCTCTGCGGTGCCAGAGGCTTCTCGGTTTTACACACAAGTTCTGGCACAGATTATTTTGGCGGTTTCAAAACCTGACACTGTTGAAACCGTGCGCAGGATTCGCTGACCTGCATGCAAATCTGGGTAAGTTTTTTTAGCAGTTCTGATACAGGACTTTTAGTAAATAATGGACATGCCTACGGAATACTGAAAGTATCTATAAGGGAAAAAAAACCCCAACCAAAACCAAGAAAGGGGGTTTTGTTCACTTTGCATGTGGCTAGCCTTGGCGTAAGTAATTGCGTTGGTAGGAGAGCCAGGACTATTTTTGAAGTGCTCAGCTCACACTGTGTGAGAGGTGGGTGAGAGCGCAGAGGTCATCACTCTTCTCTAGGCTGGTTTTGTGGCACACGTGCCAGTGGGACCGCAGCTGTGGGTTTGCCACGCAAACAGGAGGATTTTCAAGACTCCCTTGGCATCAGCGACTTGCTTGGGGTCTGATACCAAAACGCTGCAGCGTTGGTGGGTTTGCTTTGGACAGTGTTTGTGGTTGCTTTGGTTATGGCTGGTCCAAACTTAAACACCTCCTCGCACCACCAGGATTTTGCTTGGATACAAACCTCTATTTTTTAAAAAAACAAAACCCCAAATGCATGTGAAGGATGTGTGCTCGGAGAACTAGGTTATGTGTGCTCACTTGCTTTGTGCTGTGCTTGTCTTCCAGTTGGTGCACTACGTGTGGAGTTTTCCCAGCCTGTGAACCTGGAAGAAGTGGCGAGAATAAACCCAGAGGTCAGAGCAGGAGGTCGTTCTGCTCCGAAGGACTGTATAGCACTTCAGAAAGTAGCAATAATCATACCGTTCAGGAACCGAGAGGAGCACCTGAAGTACTGGCTCTATTACCTGCACCCAATTCTCCAAAGGCAGCAGCTAGATTATGGAGTATATGTCATCAACCAGGTAAGGTGATAAAGACACAGGGCTTTATACAACTCTTTACAACAGTGTCTGTGCCCCCTAAAACATGAGTGGTTGCTTTATCCTGAATGGCAGTAGACTGGCAGGCAGGGGTAAGGTTGCTTAAAAAGAAAAAGAAAAAAAGTTAAGATGATCATGAGCAATTTTGCTTGGGTGATTTTGATGGAGAACCCGAGGTCCCACGCTCTGGTCAGGCACACGTCACTCCAAAGAGCTTCTATTTAAAGAATCTACTTGGTCAGGAGGGAAAAAAATACCTGATGGCACAACCCAATCTAATAACCTCTTTCCCTATGTTTCTTTTTCACAACTGCTGCAGGAATTGTGTACAAAGATCTTTAAGGTTACAGGGTAGTGTTAATGCCTAATCTGGCACAAAGCTGTGGGATTCCACTTACATTCTCAAGCCACTTCTGTTCATGCTAGTGCACAAGGTGTCAGGGCGGAGGATGCACAGCTGTGGCAGTGGAGCAGATGGGTGGCTGTCTTCAGGTGAATGGGACAAAGAGAAGCGAGCAGTGACAGGAGCTGCTTTGTTGGGTTTTTCTCTGTATGTGATGGCCTTAGACTGTCTTTAAAAAAAAAGGCATGTTTTAGTCCAGACAAGCTGTCCTAATTTATACCATAATGGTTGTTAATTAAGTGGGTGTTGTTCACACTTGGAGAAACTGAAAATGTGTTGGCGTTGGCTGTGCCGGAGCGCGAGGAGGCAGATGCGGTTCTGAGAGCCCCAGCAGAGCTGCCGGCTGGGCAGCCTCACAGTGCAGCGTCTCCCTTGGATATGTATCCGTATCCTGTTTTCTCAGCTCGTAAAAACTGAGGTGAAAGAACATCCTTCTTTAAACTAAACTCCTTAAAGTTGCAGGTCAGCTGATGTTCTTGGGCGTATCAAACACCACGGATATTTACTGTGGTTGCCCAAGCGAAAAATTTCCTCATGGAATTGAAAGTGAGGGGGAGACCTTTTCTAGAGAGAAAGCCAGTATTCTGTTACCACTGTTTTACTTTGCTCATTTCCAGGGTGCCAGATATCCAGGCAAAAGCATTTTTTGTGGGGAATTAGCAGTAGCTCCCAAGCAGAGCAGCCGGTGTCTGCAGCTGACAGCGCTTGTGGCTCAGCAGCCAGGGTGCTCAGGGCGCAAGGTGTTTCCACAACGTGTGGACTGGCACACTGTGCCCTAAAATTGAGCCCCATCAAGAGACCCATCCAGGTCATCAGGATGAGCGTGGTGCTGCTGTGGTCTAGCAGTGCAGGGACAGCCCCAGCCCTTCGTCCTTCAGGCTGCGTGTTCTTGCACGTGCGGGGTTTGCCTGTGCAAGTTACAGGTGCCACAAGGTTGCTTGAGCCATGGTCCCCACTGGTCACTGGGGTGCCAGTGGGTCAAGGCAGCAGAGCAGCACGCCTCCCTTTCCCCCTTGGCTCAGAAGTAACCGTGTGACGTGGCTTCCAGCAGTGGTTCTGTGGTGGAGGCTGTTGCCTTTCGAGCCAGGTGTAGCTCAGGTGACTCTGCAGAGACCCAGAGGAGAGCTGCCAGACCACAGTCCAGGGGCACAGCTTGTGAGTGAGCAGCTGTCTCTATCTCACAGAGCTGGCAGTGCAGCTGGGGCTGGTATTTCCCCATCAGTGGTGCTTGAGGGTAAGAAGAATGAGGGGCCCCATCACGCGGAGCTGCTGTGAAGGCAGGCTGTGTCTGAAGCCTGGTTGCAGTTCCCACTGCTGCTCTGATGGTGCATGCTGGCTTGTACTGCCCTGTGTTGCTGGCTCCTCTTCTCTGGTCCTGTCCTCCAGAGCCAGGGCTGTAGAGCTGTGGGGCTGTGTGCTTGCTCTCGAGCTAGCCCTCGCAAAAATTACCAAGGCAAATGGGTTTTTTTGAGAGGCACCCCTTCAGCTCAGCTGGAGCGGGGGTGACATCCAGTACACAGGGTAGGTATGTTGGGGGGTTGGACCTGATGATCTCTCGAGGTCCCTTCCAACCCCTATGATTCTGTGATGTCCCGAACACATCCAGCAGTCAGGTAGGGGTAGGTTAGCAAGTGAGACTGCTTGATTTGTGAAATAAATATCCTCCTCCTGTGTGCCTCTAGCAAGCTGTGTCTGGAAGAGGCAGAGTGGCCAGTGGGAGTAAACCCACTGGATGCATCTCTCGAGGGTGAGTGGGAACGCTGAATAGAGCGTGCTGTGGAAAATGTATTAATTCTGCCAGAAGTACAGTAGGAAAACAGTCTTATTTCTCTGCTGTCTTGACAATTGCTTTTCTCTTTCTCTTGTCTGTCCTTCCCTTTGCATCTGCCCTCCTTTTTTTTTTTTTATTTTATTTTTCCTTCTAGTGGGGAAATATTACCTTTACTTGTTAATCCTGTCTGTAGCAAAGCAATCACTGAAGCAAGGAGAATTACTGTGTGATCTGGTTCTTACACGCTGCCTACGTGCTCTTCTGTGCTCTGCATCTCATAGAAAGAAAGAGGAGCGCTGAGCCCTGCTACTGCTGCACTGGTAATGTCAAACTTCTTCCTTTCAGTGCAATGTGTTTCCGTCACGAGTCCGTTGTGTCTCCAGCGTGCTGTTCTTGCGTGCCTGAATGCCTCAGAGTAGGACCTGACTGAAGTCAGGGGGGGATGATGTTTGTGAAATGTCCGATGTGCAGCAGGAGCCAGTGGAAAATATGTATTATGCTTCACCTTCTGTATCCCACCCCGAGCAAAAGCCAAACCTGACGTGTTGAGTAGCAGTGGTAGGAACTTTGGGATGGACGTGAGGTGAGGACACGTGGCTGAGCATGCTTTTGGTGGCACCCATACAATGCCACGCAAGCTGGGCTCCGTCAGATGAGAAGGCAGCAGCAAATCTGTGGCGTCTCCTGCAGTCCTGCTTGCTTCCATGTGCTCTCCAGCACCTTCAGCTATCCCCACCTGGGTGCTCAGGTCTAGCAGTGATTTTTCTTGCTCTGGTTCAGCCTGCGCCAAATGCCTGTGCCACCAGACTTAAGCTCAGGAAAGGGGAGACTTAACAAATTCCCTGAGAACTGTGTAGTTACTGAACTGTTTTCCACTGGCCCCTGGTGATACCTGCAACATCCTTGGTAGGGATTTTCCAGTGTGTTGTGTGCATGTGAGTGCGGAGTGGTTGGGGCATCACACTTACTCATGTTGTTTTGCAGGGGGTATCAGGACCCCCCAGCTATAAGGGCAAAGGAGGGAGGAATTGTGCTGAGCTCCTGCTCAGTGTGTGTGTGGGGGGAGTTTTCCCTGTGGCTGCTTTTCTGCCCGATACAGTGCTACTGAGGCCTCAAAACACCCTCTGGCAGAAAAACAGCAGTGTCTCTGTATGGTCCTGGAAATCTATTTCTGCCTTTAAATTCACTGGAGCATGGACTTTGCTGTGAATGTTCAAGCAGTCTTGGGAGATCCCTTAGACATTCTGGGAGATCCCTGACTGGCCAGCGACCTCCCACTGGAGTTGATGGCTCTTTCTTAGCTGGCCAGAAGCGTGTATCCTCACCATTATCTCCCTGAGACCTGGTGAGTTTAGGATCCAGATGAGAGAGATGCAGAGATGGGTCCCCTGTACTGTGTGTGGGAGGAGTCACAGAGCTGCCTTTTCATGGAACTGGGAGGCAGGGTAAAATTGGGATGGGTGGCTTCATGCTGGTTTGCAAACCCTTTATATTAACAGTTATAAAAACCTTAGTTTTACCTGTCTGGTACTATTAAAAAAGCATCCTTCAGTGGGTCTGACTAAGCAAACCAGATTCAGACAAAGGTAAGGGATGGGAAGTAAAAACACCTGGCTGTGTTTTGGCTCGGGCTGATCATCTCTATGTATGAGAAGGAGTTGGCATCAGACCCCACAGGACTGAGGCAGATGGTTGTCCCCCATCAACCAGTCTCTCCAGCATGGGGATGGAGTTGGACGTGCTGGGAGAGACAGAGAGAGCAGTAAAATCAGGAGCCAGAAACAGGTTCTGGGCACATTACCAGCACTGAACTTGGACTTGGGGTACGTTTCAGGACAAGAGAATGTAGGGGAAAAAACTGACAGGGGGAAAAAAAGAGATAGCAAAGAAGTGCTTGTTCTACATCTTTTCTGGTTGAAAGCCTAGGAAATTAGTGTGGAGGCTACATCTACAGCTTGTCCACATTATCAGAGTAGTCTCCCATGCACATCCTAGCTCTTCAGGATGATGCTTCTCTGTCCAGGCAAGTCCAAACTGATCTGTTTCCTTCCAGCAAGTAACGGGGAGCTTCTGTGGGATGGGGAGCTGCCAAGCAGAGACGGTGGCTGGAGGTTTCCCTAGTTCTGCTTTATCTGCTGTCTTGAGGGTCACGTGCAGTGCTGTGCCATGTGCTGACGTGGAAGGGACAGCAGCATAGAAAGATTTCCCAACTCTGCTTTTTGTTTTGTTCTGTTTGGTTTTCTTTCACAAAGTTGAGGATCAGTCAATAATAGAAGCATACACGCATTTCTCAGTCTTGAGAGATTTGAATCCCAGGTACTAGAAACACACCAGTGCTTCCACATTGCCTTAGGTAAAGAAATTGGGCTTTCCACAAAAAGCAAAAAACACCTTTGTTTGCTCCAACATGCATTGTAAAGCCCTGCATACCACCTAGGACAGAAAACCAGCCTTCTGCTCTCAAAGAAGCCCTGATGGGTAGCAGCATTGCCAGGCTTGCTGCAGTGGCCTCCCATCGAGTACTGTCAAGTTGCTAAAAAATGGCTTTGAGAGGCATTTTTGTGGGGGTTTTTGGTTGTGATTTCCCCCCCGCCCTCCCCACCCCATGCACCTTTTGGATCCCACAGTGTGACACTGTGTGGCCGTTCAGGAGAGCATTGATGCCTATGTGAAGTGTTTGCCATGTCTGGTCCTTCTCT
Source organism: Zapornia atra (assembly GCA_013400835.1). Lineage (NCBI taxonomy): Eukaryota > Metazoa > Chordata > Aves > Gruiformes > Rallidae > Zapornia > Zapornia atra. The sequence goes on from VZTU01034316.1 coordinate 15,980, forward strand.
GTGCGTGAGGCCCTGTCCTGCAGGTGAGGTGGCTGGAGGGGTCCTGCCCACTTGCAGCCCAGTCACTGCACTGCATTTTGGGGTATTTTTTGGAGAGATGTTCAAAACTGCAGTGCTGTTAATCCCTAGGTGTCACCCAGAGGAGTCAGAGGCTACCTTAAGGCATGGGTTAGTTAGGGCCGAGTCTCTGCCAGTAACAAAATGCATGTGAAGTGACCTTTGCCTTGAAACTTCATTATGGAATGAGCAGCCACAGGGTGTGAAATAAGTACGCTCTCCTAGACTGGACCCAGCAGATGCTTTGAGGTGCAACCGCATTGCACCTGCACCAGCACCAGGAAGCCCCCTGGGGACTGTGGAGCCAGCCTGGGTTTGGTGGTGTGGGACCTGAGGAGTGCTCGGCAGCTGGGGCTGGGCAGTCTTCTTGGCCGGGGGGTGGAAAAAAAACCCTCTGTGATCCCGCAGTCCCAGCCACTCCCTTTTCTCCAGCCTCTTTGTTCGACTTGCCTTCATTTTCTACACTCAAGTTTTCACTGCTCTTGCTTATGCATGAGGGTGATCATCTTCCCACCACCTTGGTTATTGCGTGAACCCTTTTGATTTGGGTGAGGATGCTGAGAATTTGCTCAGATCCTCCTCCATGAAAGCTCACTCCTCCCTGTGAAGTCATTTATGCCCCAGGCAGGTGATGAATGCTTTTGAAAACCTTGATTTTACACTTGCATGTTAAAACCTTCATTTGAAAGATATTTGTGGCTGTTTTAAGAACCTGCATTGGCTCTCCAGCTGCAAGGCCATTAACCAGGCTGGATTAAACAGTTTCCAAACTGATTATTTATTAACAAGGCAGAGCCATCTGGGAGGAGGGCAATGTTTTAAGCTGCTGGTCCTTGGGTACAGTATTATATCCATCCTTGATTCGTGTCCCGTGTTGGGTGTGGGTACTGCAGGGTTGGGGGCATGGCTTGCATGGTGGGGGACTTCTTTGACTCGACGCTGTTTCCAGGGCATGGAGGGAGGAAAGGTGGGATGGGACAGAAAAGAAAGGATTTGTCAGTCTTGGTTTTCAAGCTGACAGAAAAACTTCAGCCTTCCTCAGTGATGCCCTGTGAGTTCCCTTCCGCCTGCTGGGTTCTTCCCCGGCATGGGGCTTGGGTTCAAAGCTCCTGCTGCAAAGGTGGGTCCTGGGTTGGAAATCCTTACTCTCAAACCACTGTTACTCTCGTGTTTCTGAGTAGGATCCTGTTGGTTTTCCAAAACTCAAGCAATTTGCGAGCCTGTACTTGTGCTCAAACCCACATGTGCCTTTGAAACATTTCTGCCTGAGAGAGGCCAGACTGATGTCTCCTCGGGTGCCCCATTGCTCAGGGTGGAGAGTGTAGAGTTTCCTGCCCCTCTTTCTTCAGGTCCCTCCTTTGACTTCGCCTGCCCTAAGATAAATGTTTCTGTTGTGCTGCTGTGGCAGCTCTTTTCAGGTCCCTTCCATCGTGGTGGCAGCCCTCCTGGTTTCATTTTCCCCTGCCCCAGGGTGCATGGTGGGTCATGCCGTGCTGTGGCTGGCTGAGGAGCAGCAAAGAAGGGGCTGTGCATGGCAGCAGATGCCGGCTTCCTTGCACGAAGCAGCTCACGCTGGCCCACCACCTGCGTGTCACGCCAGGCACCGAGCCAGCAGCGCCCTTCGGAGGGCTGGGGCAGCCTCCTGCTCCCGCCTGTGCACAGCTGCCCCAGGGCTCGGCACGGGAGCAGGAGCGGGTGGGAGAGCAGCAGACCTGCACTCCTGCTGGCACCCCGTGTTTTGCAAACCAGGACCTGTTTGCACGCTCATGTGTGCTGCTGAGCAGAGGCTGCACCGCTCACCATCCTGCAGCCGTGTTGTGGCAGAGCTGAGGAAGAGTGGGCTGAAATCATGGCCACATGGTCCTTCTCCTGGCTGCAAGCTAAAGGATTGACAATGTTTGTGGCAAGGGTCCCTTCCTCTGGAGGAGTTTGTTTCTCTTTGCTTTTCTCCACTGCTGTGGGAAGCCCCATCTCCTTACCCTGGCAGTCTGTAAACTTACCACAAAACTCAGTCCAGAAATGCCTGTGTGTGGAGTGGGATGGGGGACGGCTCACCGACAAACCAAAACCAGCCCTCTCAGAGCCTGCCGCTGGGAGACGGGACCTGAGCCTTTCCTCAGCAGTTTGCAGCTGTCTGGGATGCCATCATCCCACCGGGGGGGTCGCTGTGGACATCCCATGGGTGCTGCAGCGGGGGAAGCTTGGGGTCAAGCTCAGTCATCAGAGGCAATGCCACCCCAGTGCAGCAACAGTGGCTTACGGCAGCAGGTAAGAAACTGCTGATGACAATGGTAAATTTGAACCACCTAACTGCTTTTTGTTTTGTTTTGTTATGTTTTTTTAAATTAGGATGGAGAAGAAGAATTTAACCGTGCTAAATTGCTGAATATAGGATTTGCAGAGGCTTTGAAAGAGTATGACTATGACTGCTTTGTGTTTAGTGATGTAGACCTCATCCCAATGGATGACCGAAACACCTACAAATGTTACAGCCAGCCACGGCACCTCTCTGTATCCATGGATAAATTCGGATTTCGGTGAGACGCCTTTTGGAGGGGCATTTTGTTCCTAATACTGCCATTAGTCTGGCCAGCCAAGGCACAGTGTTACACATCTCCACCTACCATTGGAAGCCTGGGAAAATGTCACTGGCAAAAGCCTGTCTTGGCGTGTGCATCCCTGCAGGGAGTGGGTGGCTGAGAGCAGGATCGGCTGGAGGGGAGGAGGGGGGAGAAATGCAGCTGAGCAGTTTATTAAAATTCACAGCTTCTGGAAAGTGAAATGTAGGGCAAGGAAAAACTAAGAGCCTGTCATTTTGCAGATGCCCATGTATCCCTTCTTGTGTTTCAGGCTGGAAGCTGGAAGACAGCTAGTGTTTCCACCCAGTCTGAAAAATGAGACACTCTCACACAGCGAGAATTATGTGCAGCTTTTAAAAGACTGCATCAGACACTATTTTAAGAGCAAAATGAATTATTTTTGGCTGTTCAATTTCAGACCACTGAGGGACCTGCCTTGGTATCTCAGGGCAACACAAAACGAAATGCCTTTCAGCATACATTTGGGTTCAGTGAGCTGCTGCAGACAAAAATACTTTTCCTTTGTGGTTTTTTTTTCTTTTCTGTCCCAGGTCCCTGGAGGGGGGGTGGTTAAAAGCTTACCTATAAAGTGAAAACCAGATGTGACCTCATTGTGGTCAGTAGTGCTAAAGGTACAGCAGTGCTGCTGGTAGCAGCACCCCTGCACTTGTCCACCCCAGACCCAGCCCTACTCAGAGCAGGACTGTCACTGCAGCAGTTGCAGATTTTTATTGCAGCTAGGTGAAGCTTAGAGAAGAAATGCAGACCCCAGGGGTTTCTTCTGCTTGCTGAAGCAGAGAAAAGGTCTGCTGTACATCCTGGTAATGGCTGCGTGGGCTCTCTGCTGGTGCTGGGGATCTGAATTTCATCTGTCCCCAGTCCCCTGGTGAGCCGTCCTGTACAGAGCAGGAGCTGGTTGGCTTTGTGCGTGCAAGGTCATGTCATGGGCTCAGTTTTGGGCTGCCAGCTTTCCTTTGGGACAGCGGGGAGCATGCAGGCAAGTGGTGGAGCTATGGGAAGAGAAGGCTATTGGCTCCTTGCTGAGCTCTTGCCGCTCCCAGGGCATGCATGTCATCTGTCTGTCCTGTGGCAAGGTGATGTGCATCTCTCCGGCCTGTCCTGTGAGGACAGCGTACTTAGTGAAAGGCTGCAGCTGTTTGCAGCTGCACAGTACTTCCCAGTTGTATTTGGGACTGAGCCCACCAGCTCCCTCAGCTGAGTCCTGGGCACCGAGACACATGCTGCTGCCTGCTGCAGGGAGACGTGCTGGTGTCCCATGGGCTGGGGTAAAAGGCAGCAGTGAGCCCTTTCTGGGCAAGCAGGCTGCTCTGTGGCTAACACCTCTCCTCTTCTAACAGCCTTTTCTCCCTGCTTCCAGGTTGCCTTACAATCAGTATTTCGGAGGTGTGTCTGCCTTGAGCAAAGAGCAGTTCACAAAAATCAATGGGTTCCCGAACAATTACTGGGGCTGGGGTGGTGAAGACGATGACATTTATAACAGGTAAATAAATAAATACACCCTCCCTCTTGGCACCCCGAGTGCCACCAGGGTGGGAATGAGCACAGACCTGCTGCTCTCGCCAGGGCATGCAGGGGGTGGGGGGTGGGGGGCTGTCTATTCACTCCAACTGCCAGAGCCTCCCCTCCACATGGGGGTCAGAGGTGGGGCGTGGGTGATCTGCTGGCTCAGCACAAGCATGTTCCTGTTGGGTGCTGCCACCCGGTTTGGCAGCTCCCAAAGTGTGCTGGGGAGTGGGTCCAGCTGAAAAAATCCTCCCCATCCATGCATTGTTGGTTCACTACACAGCCTTGCAAGCATCCCTGCCAGCACACAGGTTGGAGCAGTGCTCTTCCTGGCCACCCAGCACTAGCTGAAGGAAGGGCATTCAAGGCATACAGCAGGCTGAGAAAGGACCGTGTCCCACCTAGCCCAAGGCAGCCTGAGGCTTGCCTGTGTTGGCAGCCTGACTCCTTTTGTTCCCCAGAGCTTCATTTATGAGGCTGTGAGCAGCTCAGTGATGATGTGATCCATCGCTTCCAGCCTGGAAGGAAGCCAAGCAAGCTTTGGAACCGCAGAGGATGTTTGCCAGGGCAAAACTGGCCCATCCTTGCCTGAAGACTGGGTCAGAGGGTGGACTGGGTGTTGTGCTACCACAGCTTCACATCCCCAGGGCGGTTGCCAGTGGGGCAGCACATTCTGAGCAAGGTGGTAGTCCATCCGGGCTTTTATGAGCAGTGGATGCTATACAGAAATGAAAAGGGAGATGCAAAGAGGAAGACACCAGGTACTTTTCCAGCATTGGTGTCCAGCCAGTGCCTTTCAGAGCATGCAGAGACGGGCTGCCCTTGCCCGGGCGGTGGGGCTCAGCTGGAACCACTGTGGTTCTGACCATGCGTGCTCCTCCCCTGCCCATGCAGCTTTACCACCGTGCACTTCAGTTTCTACCAGCACTGCAGCTTTCACATCCAGAAAAATTAATGCTTTCCTGGCTCCCTTCCAGATGGGTTAAAAACTAGATGCCTCTCATTCAAATTCCAGTCTGCAGCCTGGAGCAAGGTTTATGCAGGCGTGGGGGGGTTGGAGGAGCTGGCGGTGCAAGTGAGGGTGTGGTGAATTAGCAGATCCTCGATGTTGGCTGGGGGGGGTGGGGAGGATGTCTCTTTTGCCGATGCCTACGTGGAAAGGGACTGGTTTACCTGCTTGGTGTTAGCAAGCCTGCAAATGCGCTGCTGATATCCTAAAAAAAAGGGCAACCCCCCCAGAACCAGTGGTGATTTGTGGAAGGTGTGGCAGAGCATCCCACGGCTGTCACCTCTCACAGATGTTTATAATCCACTTGCTGTTTTACAGGCTGGTGTTCAAAGGCATGGGGATATCTCGTCCAGACGCTGTCATTGGGAAATGCAGGATGATTCGGCATTCCCGGGACAGGAAGAACGAGCCCAACCCGGAGAGGTGCGTCTGCCCCATCCTGCAGCAGATCCCAGGGGCTCCCTTGCCCGTGCTGCTCGCTGCTGGGCTTTCTGCCGGGCAAACAGTCCGGTGCAGCCTGCAGCCAGCCCCTCCCTCGCTGACCCCTCCGCTCCCTTCGCTGGGAGCCGCCCCCGTCCCCTCTCCAGCGGATTACCTTATTGCAGACCCTTTCTCTTAAGATTTCACTGTGGCACCAACGCCTCTCCCCTGTTTTTCTGGTGGGGTTTGGGTTGGGTTTTTTTTTTTCCCCTTAAAACACAGCAAATTAAGCTCCGACCAATTCTTTCCAGCTTGTCTTTGGCATATAAAACTCATACTCTAATGCAGAGCTGGAAAAGGACCTGCATGATTTAAAAGCTTGGCTGCTTTTTCCTGGCTAAAATTTGACTCCCTAGGGATGCCTTTGCTCAGGCTGGCCAAATCTGGGAGTTTATGGGACCCATACTCAGGTTGTTCTCGAAACACCGGAGGTGCGGCAGGAGAGGAGAGGCTATAAAAACTGTAATGTGAAGTTCAGGTTGTTTAAACTTTTTTTTTTTTTTTGTCCCCTCCCTTTCTTTGTTCGTTTATTGGTTTGGTTTTTTCTCCCACCTCCTTCGCAGGTTTGACCGAATCGCTCACACAAGGGAGACAATGAATTCTGACGGCTTAAATACACTATCCTACAAGGTGTTAAGAACTGACAAGTACCCTCTGTACACAAAGATCACAGTGGATATTGGCTCGCCAAACAGCTAACAACATCACAGACGCTAGAGAGACCTTGCCCGTGTTTCCAAGGACATCTGGCCTCCGTGATGCTTTAGATCTGATGGTTTGTAACAGTTGCAATGAAAAAAAAACAAAAAAGACCTCTTTCGGCATGCCAAAGTGTCTCCAAAATGGTTGGACAAGGGCTTCTTTCCTTTTTTAAATTCCAGACTTGACTTTACACAACTTTCTAGCTCTCCATTGTTTTATAAATCCAGAAGCTGTACATAAGAGTTGTAAATATTTACTTTACCAGAAAATGTTGAATCTGATCTATTTGCTGCAGTGATCCCCATGTTGAGTTAATTGCTGGACCCAAATTTTACCGATTACAGCTGTGATGCATCAGCAATTGCTGCCCATGATAGTTTAATATTTTAAATGAGGTGGGTGAAAACATTCCTTTAATCAATTCCTGGTTTTACTTTATGAAGGACTGTAAAATGCTGCTAAAATTGTACAAGTTTACGCTTTGCATTAGATTATTTTTCTAATGGAGACAATATAATTTTTTTTTTCTCATGGTGACCAAAACAAACAATTCTCTCTGTGCAGAGTAAGTGTTGAACAATCAAATCTGGATCCAATGAATGTCATTATTTCTTGTAGTCTGAAAGAAGGCTTACAGTGAGTTGAGCCAGAATTGGCCGTTGAGCTCCCTGCATAGGGTGGGAGCATTGGGGAAAAAAAACCTGGCTTCAGAGTGACCATACTTATGGAACTGATAGTGATTTTTTGCCTCAGCACAATACCTGGGGTTTTTTTTTTTAGGGGGACAAGGCGGGGGGAGGTGGAGAGGGAGGGCATTTTGGGCTTTTAGGTGTTCTGGGTTTTCTTCCCCTGAACTAACAGCGAATTAATTGAGCAATGAAATCATGACTTCAAATTTTGCTGGCACTTGCTAGCAGTGATAGGAGGTTACTGTGCTATTTAAACATTGTCTGAGGTGTCCTGGAACACATTTTTTTTTCTCTCAAAGTCACGCACAAAACTTGAATTCACGTATTACTGTCCTTGTTGTAACGTTTTAATAACTTTTTAAAGTCATTTGTGTATCATAAGCAATATATTTAAAAGCAGATTAAAGTAGGGTGCGGCACAATAGGGTATGATTCAAGGCCTCCTTTATCTTCAGACTAGTGGGCTTTTTATGTGCGTCACGACATATAAGCTGTGTAATGTATTTGCTCTGTGTGTTTGTCCGTGAAACCTCCGGCGGTGCCGCGGCACTCGCAGCAGGGCTGACATCCAGCTGATCTTTCTTTGCCTGAAGCCTGTGGCAACGCATGTCCCATGGCCGGAAACTCCCTCCTGATTTTGTCAGGCGCAGAGGGAGGTGCGCACGTTTCGGAGTGCACCGGGGCACCGCCTCTACAGGCACACTGCTTCCCCTCCACCTGGCTGTACGAGAGCCTCAAGCGCTGACGCCCTCGGAGCTGGTTTAAATGATTTGAAGCTCACCCAGAACTGAGAACCCGAGTCCTTCTGGCAAGTACTTTGCCACCAGCTCTGACCACAGCAATTTGCACTTCCTTGGCCTGTGCTGAAGGCTGTTGAAATCAGGGATGCACGTTGTATTGGGGATCATCTTCAGCACTGCCTCTTTTTTTTTTTGTTGTTTTTTGTGGGTTTTTTTTTGTTGTTTGTTTGGGGTTTTTTGTTTTGTTTTGTTTGTTTGTTGGGTATTCTGGAGGGGGGTTTTTTTGTTTCGTTAGTTGGTTTTGGGTTTTTTTGTTGAGACCTGAAGGTTTTGCTGAGCCCTTGCACTGCAGGGGTGGGATCCTGCAGGAGCTGGGGGAGAGCGTGTTTCTTCTTGGGCGAGCAGGGCCTGGAAGTATGCCCACAGACAGCTGCCTCTTCAGTGTCACTTTGAAAACGTGCTCACTCCCTTAGCTTAACAGCTGTCGCTGGCCGGATTTGCTGCTTCAGTTGTGCTGGGAGCTGAGCTAAGGTGGGCTTGCATGGAGCAGGAGTGAAGTGCAAGGAAGCAGGCTCGTGTTTAAGAAGCACTTTCTTGTGCTCACTGTTGCAGTAAAAAAACCCCAAAACCGACTCCTTTTTGGCAGGTCAGGCTCCAGCTCTTGCAGGTGCAAAGGAGTACAAGAAGAGGATGCATTACCAAAGTCAGGTCCAATGTCTACCTGTAAAAAACATGGGTGTAGCTGTGGTCTGCACCAGTAATGGAGACAGGGGCAAGGACTTTTTTTATTTTTTCAATGGTGCCTTAGAAGCAGGGCCCCACTCCCACAGGTGGCAGATCAGCATCAAAACTCATTGGGGCTCAACTGCAAATCCCAGGTCTCCGCAGAGCACCTCGATTTTGTGCCGAGCCTTTCTTAAGTTGAAGAGTTTGGGACCCTCAGCTGCAGCGTTGTCTGTCTGCTAACAGGCTATGCAAAGAGGGCTACCTGTTGTCATGGAGTCCTTGGCTTGGAGGGGGTGGTTCCTTCCCTTAGGGTTCTCTGAAGATGAGAAAAAAAAATGTAAGGACCGGTTGTATGGCTGTATGCCGAAATCATCGAGCGCCCTGGGGGTGGTCTGAGCACTTGTTTCCAGCTGTTGCAACCTAAGGTTTCTACACACGTGCTTTGGAAGAGGGGAGGAATGGAAACTGGAAAACCAGGAAGCCTGAATACCATGTTCAGCAGAGAGATGCTGTCGGTGCAAGGAACGGGGGCTCGGTTTCCCCTCTGCTGCTCAGGCCACAAGCCATGTCGGCGCCGAAGCTGCCTTCTGCTGCTTGCTCGCCCTTCGGTGCTGACCCGTGATGTCCAGATCTCATTGCTCCTCTGTCAACTGCGTTGGTCAAACTCTCACAAGATACTCCTGAGTCAACCTAGCCATGAAATTTCTCTCTCTGGGACTTTTCAGGGGGTCTTTCCTCTACAAACACTTACATTGCAAATTCTTTGGCCATGTCCTGTGGTGGGTAGTATCTTTTCCTCTCCCATACTGGTAGCAACACAAAGTGATACCGTGTGCAACAGCTGAAACCCGGAAGAAATAGCTACAATGGAAACGCTAATGCTTGGTTTCTTGGGGATTACTGGTCACTTGTTGGGGTGAGGGAGAGTCCTGGCATGCAGCTTTTCCTGGGATGTTACTTGTGTACTGGACTGCTTATGGGTTTCCTATAGATGGTTTTGCTCTTGCATTTCTATCATTTATATATCAATGGATGTATAATCTAATGTTCCTACTTCACTATTGATGTCAATTAAAGTATTTTCAGTTATGGCGTCTGGCAGCATTACTCTGATGAGCACCTCTGGCAGGGTGGGTTTCTGACTGATGGGGTGGGCTGGGCCATGCTTTAGCCTCTTTAAATGAGCTTTCACCAGCTTGCCCCCCTGCTCTGGCTGCCTCCTCAGTGAATGTCTCTCCCTGCACTGCAAAATTTTTACTGGTGTTAGTGAAGCAGATCCAAGACACTGGTCCAGATGACACCAGAAAACCATAGGGTTGCAAGCCCTCGCCCAGGTCTGTTGGCTGCTTGGGGGAAACAGATCACTGCTTACTCCCTGGGTGCTTGTGGGTTTGGCTGGAGTGTGGAAATTGAAAAGTCATTCCTGGGAAACTGATGCAAACATTTCCCTGTGTTCTTGGCACTTCCTCGTGAAAACAGTTTCCATGGAAGAGATATTTCTGGCTGCGAGACTATGGCTAAGGCTGGGCAACCACTGTGAGGTCCCCAGCAGGCTCCAGGGAGAGGTGGTCTGCTGCCCAGCTGGGACCAGCTGCCAACTGTATGGGCATGGGGATGTTGTGCCCATGGGGTCCCGGCTGGCACAATGGGCACGACATCCCCAAGCCCCTACAGTTGTCTGGGGGCATGCTCTGAAGATTATATTGACAGAGGGCTGTGGGAGAGGGCACTGGCCTCTGCCTGTTGCATCCCTCCAGGGGTGGCCACTGCTGCACTGCAGTCAGTGCAGAGCATCGTAGTATGTCAGACCGGGCTGCAGCAGAGGGCTTGGAGAGGGACACCCTTGGAGAGGGCGCCCTGTGGCATCTTTCATTGGGTTTTGGGGCATCAAAGTTGTTGCCTGGGAACCACAGTGTTTTCTTCTCATGGTGCTGCTAATGCCTGGCATCTATGGGCAGGAAAATGGTCTGAGAGGGATGTTCCAGTTTTGCCTACTCTGTCCTCAGAGTATTGAGCTGCTCCTCCCCTGGTTTGCTTGGGTGGGTGAGGAGTGGGCAGGACTCACACAGCATAGTTGCTGGAAGAAGCCCAGCGTGGGAATTTTATCCCCTGCTGATAGAAGCAGCTAAGAAGTGTCAGTAGGCTTTTGCCCTTCTCCCCACTGGTTACCAAGGCTTCCCTGGACCAGATCAGCATGTGGTTTGTGAGGGATCCCTTGATTATTTTGCCGTGAAACCATGCTTGGGTCTAGCAGAGCTTCCTTTCTCACCTCCAGCTCCACCTGCCTTGGCACCAGCCATTAAGTTTGGCAGCAGAAGTCTGACATTTATTCCACACCCTGCTATGCCTTGCTGTTCTCCAGCCCACAGGAAAACAAACCAACAAGAACAACAACCAAAAAAAAGGCTGTTAGAAGAAAAGAACTCAGCTGGAGCCTGCTGACCCCTTTCACCCTCTTGGAAGGAGTCTGAAGTGGGTGTGCTTGCCCCTTGCTCTTGCTCTGTCTTGGCACAGTATTGCTGACACTGGATTTGTCCTTATTTGCCATATTTGTCCTTATGTCCCATTTTTGGATGTTGATAGACTTGAGGACGATGCACCCACTCGAGACCTCGTGCTTCTGCCTACCCAAGGCAGCAGCCCCACTCCTGGAGCCTGCTTTCCTTTCCTGTCCACTGCTCCCAGTGTTATCTGCTAGCAACACAGATGTCCTGGTTCCAGCTTAGAGCAGAGACAAGAGGTCTGCGTGCCAGAGGTGACTGACTTCCCAAGCCTTCACAACATCTTGCAGTGAAAAGCTGTGGGGGGAGAACAAGGGACTGGGATTATGCCCAAAGCCTGGAGCTGTGGGCTCTTCCTCATACCTTCCTGCCCTGCACATGCTGTTCAGGACGGACACCATGAGAAACCCCTTCCCCAGAAGGGTGGTGCAGCCAGGGACAGTGTACCAGTGTGGCAGGGGGGTCTCCATCCTTGGGAGGTTTTAAGGCTCAGCCCGGGGGTCCCCGGCTGTCCAACAGATACTGCAGCACACCAGCCACTCAAGAGCACCAAGCCAGAGCCAGCGGAGCAGCAGGAGAGCTGGGCAAAGTGATGCTGCTGCTCCCATGGCCAGGGGTTAGGGCTGTGGATGGTGCCAGCAAGCCTGGAGAAGCCTTCAGCGTACAGCCAGGGAAAAAGCATGGAGCCAAAGGGTTGCCTGTGCTTTCCAAACCAGCTTTGCATTGTGTTTCAAAATTCAAAATTCAGCATTGTGTTTCCCACCATGAGCGTCTGCCTGGCTGCAACAGGGAAAGGGAGGAGCTGTGGAGCTTTCCACAGCTTTCCACCCGTGGGTCCAGCTGAGGAGCTGGCAAAGGGAGGCTGAGCATTTCTTCCAGGCGTCTGTGGAGTTGCTGGCTATTGCAGTAAGAGCTCACTGGCTGGGGATTATCCCCCCCCCCCAACTTATTGAGGAGAGAAACGGTTTGGTCAAAAAATGCAAAGCATTGGCAGGCTCCCATGTGAAACAGAGACAGGCTGAAAAGCCAATCCCCAGCAAGCACCCCACCTATAAAAGGCCCCAATTTTCTTTTTCCAAACTAGTCTGGAACAGAAGAAAAAAAAAATCTCATTTGAAATCTCATAAATTTAA
>VZTU01034316.1:28146-41108 GCA_013400835.1 Zapornia atra
AAAAAAAAAAAAAAGTTATCATAACCATACCTCTCTCCCAAGGGATTTAGTGTCTGCTCTAAGGGAAATTCACTGGCGAGTCTTCATAGGAAAAAACAGTGCTGATGAAGGGGGGGTGGATTCAGAGCATCACTCCAGGGGCACAATGTCCTCCAGCAGCCTAGAAGAAGACATTTCTGCAGCATAACTAGTGTCCTCCCCATTTCCAGAAATATGTGGACCCAACAAAGAGTGTGATGTACCAGAGAAGAGATCAGCACTGGAAAATAATCAGCTTTGAAGGGAAGAGAGATCATATTGCTGGTGGTGGTGCAAGGTCTTTGCCTGTCAGGCTGCACTATGACCCGGGTAGACATGTTCTTGCAGAGGAGGCAGTGGCACTGGGTCCTGCATGTAGGTCAGGCATCCTCTCACTAAGCATCAGCGCATGGGGACATGCTTGAGACAAGGAAGTGTAAAGCCTGTGTGAGGGTGTAAGTGGCAAACATGAGATGGGGTGTGGAGGTGAAACAACTCCACAGATACAGTTGTGAGAATGTCTTGAGTTTCCCTCATTTCAGGTGGAAAACACTGACTTTCTGCCCGTGTTTATACAACTCACTTTTTCACCAAGCTGCTAGAAGTTTGCACCATGTATTATCCAGGTCTGGGCAGTTTCCCAAAGTTTGGTCTAAGCAGGAGATTATAGTGATGCCCAAAACCATGGTACATAATAAAGCTTCATTGAGGACTGGAGTGTTAGACAGGAGAACGTACACAAAGCCCCAAGCTCAGACACATGCACGGCCCCACGCAGCAGCCTGAGTGGCACTGTCAGCTCAGAAGGGTTTTGTCAGGGTTTGCCAGCAGGCAGACAGTGACAACCTCCATCCTGGGAGATGTTCAAGCACCATCTGGACATGCTCCTACGTGACTGGCTCTATCTGGCCTTGCTTGAGCAGGGGCGTTGGACCAGAGGGCCTCCAGAGGTCCCTGCTGACATCAGTCACTGTGGCTGCATGTGGTCCCCAGGAGAGCAGGGTTGCATGGGCACTCACTGCCCTGCAGTCATCCTGCAGCAGTGCCTCTGGGGACAGAAACCCCAAGAAACACACCAGATTCAGCATCCTGGCACTTCTTCAAGGTGCCTGAGTTTCTAGACAGCTCGTAGCCCTGGCAGGTGCTGCCTTCCCACGCCGCAGCAGGTGCCTGGCCCTGTGCTCAGGTGTGTTTCTCATGGCTCAGACGCTGCTCTGCGGCACGCTCAGCCCAGGCTGCTCCCAGCCTTTGAGGCTGCACACCTCATCGACTGCCAGCAAGTTATTTATAGTCCTGGAACCTTGGCTTTTGACATGTTCCAAAACTTTTGAGGCCTCTGCTGCTATCACACTTAGGCTGCACATTAATAACAAGACACAGGTGGTACCATGGGCCAGTTTACACACCAGGGACCACAACAAGCTGGCAACAAGCATGACAGGCCAGGCCAGGGTCCTAGTGCAGCAAGTGTCTGCTGTTCTGCTGTAAGGACTGGGGCTGTTACCACCAGCAGCAATGTCCTTCCCAGTGAAGCTCCAGGTGACAGCAGCAGTTTTGAAACTAAACCAGTTTCCTCATCACAACCCGCACCCCCACACATCCCTCCCCTGCATCCTCTTACTTACAGGGATGTCCAAGATGGGAGCATCCAAGTGAGCTGTCCAGGATGTAAGCACCAAAATGCAAGCAGTCTGTCCACAGACACTTAACAGCAATGCAGAGTAAAGGAGACACTGGGTACTAAGGTTTTACCATGGCTCTGGGGTTATTACCTCAGGAACTGTGTGCTGCTTTTGAGTCTTGCTCTTCTGTACTTGTTAAGAGCTCTCTATCCTGCTCTTCTGGGGACCATTAAGATGCACTTCCTGCCCTTTGCCTCTTTATCAGTACACTTTTTGTGTCCTACCCTGTTCCCTGTCTCCCAAACACTATTTTTAAGGTCTCCAGTATGTTTTTTAAGGTCTCCATGCTTTAGGCTATTGTGTATTTGAGACTGCTCCTAGGTTGGGGGTGGTCTGGAAAGCAGTGGGACCCCTGTAATTGGCTAATGCAGGTACTGCCCAGGGCTGCTAAACCTGTGGCAACTCCTGCCCCTTGTTGCTGCAGGTGCTCCCATGCCCACGCAGTCTCCATCCACACCAGCCAATATTTCCATTGCAGCTCCCTGCAGAACAAGAAAACTGGCACAGTGTTTCCAGCACAAAGATAAAAGAAGGGCAAGGGAACAGTTGGGTACTTATCCAAATGTCAGTTTGGCACTCAGGATCACTGAAGTCAGCCATGAGGCACAGCATTGTCAAACAAGCTTGTTTTTCCCTGTTTTTCTTGCCTCAAAAAAACCCCCACCCCAACCCCCCACCCCACCCCCCCAGCACAAGATTATTGCTTCTATCCAATAAAGGGAATGGTGTTTATGTTGCATAATCAGATTTCCTCCAAGCATTTTTGACTCAGGATCACCTGATGCTTTGGTAAGACCCATGCCTCATGCAGAAGGAACAGCTTAAAAAGTGGTTGGGTGACCTTTCAAAGCGTGGCTGTTACAAAACCTTTATGAAGTTTGCAGATGGCAGAAACATGGTGGCACAGCAAATAATGGCTCTCTGTTACAGGGAGCTCTGGGCCTGAATAAACCATTACAGTCTGGTGAAATTAACTTTAATAAATAAATGAGAGAAACGTGACCAGCCAGCCAGTAACGCCAGATGTGAGACCCGCCTCGGAAAGCACTGCTAACTGCAGAGGGACTGAAGGGTATCTGTGGGCAGCACCATCAGCCCTTTGTGCTGCAGCCCATAGGGAAAACGCAGCCTCCAGCTGTAAGCAAGCGGGTAACTGCATCTGAAACGGGGATCGTGCTGCTGCTGCTGCTGCATGCAGCCCTGGTGGGAAGTGCCTCGGGCTGCTGTTTGTGTGTTCAGGACAAGGGCATCTTTAGAGAGGCTGCAGAGATGAGCAAGCAGTGCCACAGCAGGAAGATTACCTTATGCTGCATAGCCAAAAGGGAGAGGGCACCTCTGAGCCCTGCTGGGAGGCACAGCCCAGCAGAAGGGGAACGTGCTGATAGTCCCTTCTGGTCTTTTCCATCAATAATGTCTCTGCTTTGCCGTTGTCTTTTTTCCTCCCTGACATGGGGTATGTCCCTAAGGAGACGGCATCGACAGCTCTGCAGGTAACTTCTGTGGCTCTGTGTTGTGACAGAGACTATAAAGCAGGGCCCAGGCTGCAGAGCTGGCTGCCTGCAGGGGGGAGGAAGAATGCCCCTTTTCCTGGCCAGCTGCATTTTCTGTTTGAAACACTCACAACTGCTTTGTCAGGGAAGAAAGCGCTGAGCAAGCTCGGCACAGCAGTGAGCTAAAATGGCCAGCGTGCGCAGGATGCTCTAATGGCACTTGAGTGGAGAAGGGAAGCTCAGCACTCCTGTGAGATGGGGGAGACCTGCACTTCTGCAGGCTGTTCCCTCTCGAAGGGATGAAATCTTTAATTCCTAATCTTGTCTGCACAGGTCCTTGCCAGATCTCTTCTCTCAGGGCATCCTCTTCATTTCTGGGAGGACATCATCAGCCCCATGACTTGAGTGTGTCGGGAACAGCCAGGCCAACGTCCACCTGCCCAAGCACTGTCCATCCATCTTTCCTCCTGCAGGTTGTCCAGCCAGGGGGACCTCTATTTCCTATTACCACTTATTTGCTGAGCCACAGATGTGCACAGCCCTGGGAGCGTGACAGCGTCTCTGCCAAATCCCTCACTGCCTGTCAGCGAGAGAACAGCCTCTCCACAAGCACCAGGTGCAAAAGCCCCAGCCCAGGGTCAGCAAAAGTGGATACAGACGTTTGCTTTTGGCAAAACTGGTCTCCTGAACTCCAAGCCAAGAGCAATGCAGCCTTTCCTCTGTCCTTGGGAGGAGGGGACTAGACCCCAGACCACAGATGTTTTCCAGCAGAACATTTATACAAGGCCTTCAGCAGGCTGCCAGAGGACTGCCACGTGGCCAGATAGATGATAAACAGAGCTGGTCCCCGAGGGGAGCAGTGGTGAGGATGGGGGAATCTTGGCAGCCGAACGCAACACTGTCCAGAATGGCAGAGGAAAGCAGATAAGCCCCCAAAAGTCTTGCTGGGAGGATGGGTCAGGACAGCTGCATGGCTCTCCGAGGAGACTCTCTGCTCTTGGCAGAACAGCCTTGTGACCACAGCAAGAAGAAGGAAGCCCAGCAGACAGCCACCAAGGAGAGGAGCTGGGTGGCTCATGCACAGGAGGGAGCAAGGACAGATGCCGCCCTAACCCCTCTGTGTGCCTCTTCTTTCCCTGCCTCTGCCCCAGAGCTGCCTCCCCAGCCCTTCTCAGCAGAAATGATGTTAATGCAGCACCAGCAGCCTGGGGCAAGGGGAGGTGAGTCTCATCAAACCAGCAGGAGCCAGAGAAGCCTGTTTGGTGCAGTTGTCAAGTCAACCAACCACTTCTCCTTATCTCTGTTGTGATTATGTCCTCCCCCCTTGCTGCATTCCTCAAATAGCAACATAATTTTTTTTGGAAATTCCTCTCCTGAGCAGTTTCAAGCTGGCAATCTGTGAGGATACGAGCATGATGGGGACAGGTTTCACTTGCCCCCATCCTGTGTGACAGGCTCACACTGCTCCCAGCAGGGTGGATGTGAGACACAATGCCCTAGTCCCACAGCTGCTAAGCATACAGTTTATGTTGTCCCATCACTAATGGTCCCTCTGTGATTTAGCTCTTTGCTGCACAGCAGTGGTGGCCCAGCAGAGCAGCCCATGCTCTCCATCCCTGCTGTCCCAAATCCCAACCCATGCCCTGGCTAAGGGACTGCGTGAGCTGAAGGAGAAAGTGCTTCCTGTGGCAGAAGGGCAGCAGATGAGCAGAAGGATCTGGTAGCATTGCTGCCAAGCTCTCTGGCACATTTCTCTGATCTCCCTGGTGGCCACCATACTTCACTTTCTGCTACTGCCCACTAAGGCATTCATAGCTGGTTGAGGGAAGCCATGCAATTAGAGATAAGTCCATGAGCATGGGTATTCTGGAGGACAGCTGGTGATGATCCTCAACATCAATACAGGCTAGGAGATAACATGATAGAGAGCAGCCCCACAGAGAAGGACTTGGGGGTGATGGTGGATGAGAAGCTCAACCTGAGCCAACAATGTGTGCTTGCAGCCCAGAAAGCCAATCGTATCCTGGGCTGGATCAAAAGGAGTGTGGTTAGCAGGTCAATGGAGGTGATTCTGCCCCTCTGTTCCTCTCTTATGAGACCCCACCTGGAGTACTGTGTCCAGTTCTGGAGTCACCAATATAAGAAGGACATGGAACTGTTGAAACAGGTCCAGAGGAGGCCACAAAGATGACTGGAGGGCTGGAGCACTGCTCTCCAATGAAGGTAGGCTGAGAGAGTTGGGGTTGTTCAGCCTGGAGAAGAGAAGACTCAGGGAAGACCTTACAGCGGCCTTCAAGTACCTGAAGGGGCCTACAGGAAACTTGGTGTGGGATTTTTTAGAAGGGCATGTAGTGACAGGATGAGGGGGAAGGGTTTTTAATTGGAAGGGGGGAGATTTAGATTGGATATTAGGAAGAAATTATTCATTATGAAGTAGGTGAGGCAGAGGGTTTCCCAGGGAGGTGGTGGCCTTGAGCAGTCTGGTGTAGTGAGAGTGGTGCCTGCCCGCGGAACCTGATGGTCTTTAAGGTCCCTTCCAACCCAAACCATCCTGTGACTCTACGAAGCAGCTCCTGGCCTGTGTTTGAGCACACTGGTAGGGAGGCTACTCTCTGGGCTGGAAACTGCATCCTGTGAAGTTAAGAATCATGGGAAGAAGAGGGGCTGTGTCATGGCTGTACGCTTATCACCCCTGGACAGCTGCTTTAGCATCCTGGCTCCCTCAAGAGAGTTGCAAATCAAGTACAGGGGGAATATCCTGCTTCGAAGAGGGCTCCGCGGAGGGAGGGGCTGCTGGCACCAAAGTGAACAGCTGTGCCCTTAACCTCAGCCTGATGCCAGCAATAGCTTGCCTGATGGGACAGCACCTTAGTGTCACAGATGAGGGACCTGTCTGGCAGGCTTCTAGGGAGCAGAAGACACTTGAATGTGCTTGTGCACAGGACAGAGCCATCGCACAGTGTGTACAAAACACCTCCCCACCTCTGAAGCCCTGGGCGGGCTGAAGGGGTACATCCAGGTCTGTCACCATCTGCATGGAATGTGCATGCACCTCTTTCTGGCAGTGACCCTGCAGATGTCTATCTGCCAGACATCCTGGAGTCACTACTGCTGTGATCCTCAAAAATCTGCCTGCTACTAAGCCATGCTGCTTCCAGTGGCCTGTGGGCCTTTTCTTCAGCCCCTGAGGCACTTCATGCACCAGGAAGGTCCTTAAAGTAAGACGGCAAGTCCTTTGAACTGCAGACTAACCCCATGGGTACCTAAGAGGGAAACAGCCTGCAGAGTGCCCAGAAAGCTTGGCAGCATGGGAACGGTCATGCCCACACTCTCATCAGCCCAAATATTACATTGTGGGGTGGGTCCACACTATGTCTGCAGTAACATCTGTGTGTATCTTACCTTGGATCTACCATACCTGGCAAAACATTATCCTGACGATCATGTAGGTATCTGTTCACATATACAAGGTCCTTGTATATACAAAGGCAGCAGAGACATCTTTCACTGTACCACAGGACAGAGAATAAGGCTCCTGGCCTAGGGAGCTGCCATTTTCATGGCTCCAGGAAAACCAGTGTGGCTGTGGAGGGTCCAATCCCCACACAGGAGGGTCAGTCCTGTGGGTCAACCCATGGAAAAGAAACCACAGCCTGTGCAACACCAAAATCCTATGGCAGAGAAGCCTGAGTTGCAACATTTTTTTGGGCAACCTCCAGGAAATAAATTACCCTGGCTTCACTGCAAACACAGAGATTTAGGAACACATTGCAAGACAGGTGATGAGTCCTGGGAGCTGTGGCCTGGTGACTGGCCAGCGGAGCCTGTGGTGTGCAGGCCCCGAGGGCAGGCACTGCTGGTGTTCAGGACAGATGTCCTCTGTGGCAGAGCAGGCAAGGACACTGCTCACGGGCTACAGGTGTGCAAAGCAGTTTTTTGCCACAGCTATGGAGAGTGTGAAACCAGCAGGGTGAGGGCAGTGGTCCTTTAGAAGTGCCAGCGTGGTCCCAGCAGAGAGGGATGGGGACTACCTGGCCAAGAAGGGTGGTGATGGGTGTGGGGAGCAGCAATGCCTTGGGGGTAGACATAGGACAGGTTTTTCCACCTTGTACTTCATTTGGGCTGGTTGCTGCTAGTAGTCCTGATGCACCCAGAAGAGGCACACGACCTTTCACAGAAGAGTTTCATGTTTCAAGCACAGCCTGCTCCCAGCACACCAGTATTTAAATAGCCCTTACTGATGCCGAAACAGAGCATTTAATGAAACACTGGGGGACTTCCCCACATCCTCACATCTCCATTTGTCACCCAGACCTGCTGCCCAGGGTGGGACAATTAACTGAAAATTTCAATGAGTTCACTGAAGTCTGTGGGTGAAGGAAACTATGTATTTACCACACATGTAAGAATGAAGCCTAACTGGAAAGCCAGAAAGATTGACAGCACTTGCGTAACTGGTGGTGTTACACTTCTTCCTGGCCCAGGGAGAGGGGAATAACCTCTCCGTTTCTTATTCTCTGGGCACCTGCCCACTTCCTGAGTGAAGACAGCAAATCTCTTCCAGCACCCAAACCCCTGCACAGTGTCTGCAGAAGATACTCACAGGGTGCACAGCTGGGGCAGGGAGGCCCAGCATGGATGTGTGCTTGCTGGGTGAAGTCCTGCCTGTCCAGACAGACTTCCTCCTGACCCTCCTGTTCCCTCATTACAAGCAGATGCTTACAGCCCAGGGCTGCGTGGTGGCCAACTGCCTGGGAGCTTCTCTGCCCTCTGACTCCCATAGATGCAGAAGGCAGAGTTTGTATCACAGCTGCTAACCCTAACTTGCGGCTCCCAGAAGAGCCTCAGCAGCAGTGGGTCACCCACAGAGCACAGACCAGTGCCTGCTGCTCCTCCATGCTGGCAGCTCCTGCTCTCCAGTTGCAGCTGCAAAGACCAAGTTAGTGCTGTGCCTAGGGAAGGACCTTGCTCCAGCTCTTGTCACTCTTGCCTGCAGCTCTGAACTGCGGTGTGTATGTCTGTCTAGACACAGCATTTTGCACACTTGCACATGGCAGCATTGCGTAGCAAGAGCGGGAGCCCACGTTTGGGAAAAGCTAGGAGGAGCTTCATGCTAATCACAGCATGCATCCTTCAGCAGGGTGTGGGCAACCCTCATTCTGCAACAGGGATCCCCGCATTTATCTGGCATAAAAACTGAGTAGCTGCTCTCCGCGATGTATTTCCTGCCTGCAGCACAGCTCAGACCTTCCAGACACTCTCCTCTCCTGCCCCAGCCTTGTCTTTTAACGTGCCATGCCTGAAGCGAAGGTCTGTGCACTCCCCTGCTGCTGCAGCAGGGAGATGCTGACTCATGCCTGCAGGCTGCCATGGCAACCACAGGCATCATCCCTAAAATGCTGTCGTACTCCCTTTTGCAAACCAATCTCTGCAAGTGCCAGGAAAAAAGATGAGCCGTGGGCTCAACCAGTGCCCAGGAGGCAGAGCTCCAACGCACTGCCAGCAGCTGAGTCCACAGGGAGAGACTCAGCCTGGCACTGCTGCCCATGGAAGACACTGAGAAAGCCCCATCCCTGCTGCTGTCTCTCCTGCAGCAGCTAGGCAGAGCAGGAGGAAAGCAAAGCAGCTCTGAGCTTCAGGAAGTGGGTCTTTTTTTTCTTTTTTTTTTTTTCCCCTCCTGTTCCAGCTCCTGCCCCTCCACAGGCTCAGGGCACTTTCCTTGCTGCTTCCCTGGACAGTCAGACAAGCATAGAGCTGCCTTCCCATGCCAAAGACCCCTTCCCAATGGGTGCACAGTGCCTGGTGGCCTCACATCTGACTGTTGTCCCTGTGTGCCCACGGGGGAGGATGCCCATGTGAAATGCTGTTTGGACACAAGAGAAAGCCATTTCCTTGCAGGAGGGGTGCAGCCAGGGACCAGAGGGCTGGTAGGGTCTCTGGGTTTGGAGCTATCCCAAACCTGAATTGACAGGGCTCAGAACAACCAGACCTGATGTTTGAGTTAGCCTGCTTTGAGTGGGACATATGTTCAAGTGCTCCAGAGCTCCTTTGGATGTAAGGGTTCCTCTGATTTCCTGCTAGTATGAGCCAGCTGGTAGCCTAAGTCTTGTAGGTCCTCTGAAGGGCATTCTGTGGAAGATCCTCATCTCTACACTCAGACTGCGACTTGCACAACACTCCCCAGAGTTGTCCCTCCCACAGGGTGACTAAACCCTGCATGAGTCACTTGTGCCACTTCACTGTAAAGATGCAGGATGTGTCCTGCTGAGTGACTGTTCTCGGTGCGGTGCCTGTCACAGCAAAACTACCAGGAGGGATGACCTCACGAGGGCCCATGATTTAGCCTTGTGGTCTTCCCCAGAGAGACAAATGAGACACAACAGCTGATGCCAGAGAATGTAATGTTTCACCACATGAGGATGTGGCCAAGAAAGAGAAGTGTCTCGAAGTGGCTGCAGAAGACCAACCCACAGGCTCCATGCCCTGGTTTTGGTTGGGATGGAGTTGATTTTCTTCCTAGCAGCTGGTTAGAGCTGTGTTTGGGAGTCAGGATGGGAATCATGCTGTAACACACAGATTTTTTTAGCTGTTGCCAAGCAGTCAAGGACTTCAGCTTCCCAAGAAGCTGAGAAGTGACGCAGCCAGGACAGCTGATGCAAACTAACCAAAGGGATATTCCATACCATATGATGTCATGCTCCATGTATAACTGGGGTTTGCCAGAAGGCAGGGCAGTTGGGAACTAGCTGAGCATTGGTTTCAGCGAGTGGGAAATTGTGCTGTGCATCACTTGTTTTGTATAATCTATTAATCTTCTTCCCATTATTACTATATCTTNAATCGGTTGTGCGGTTGTTTCAGCCGCTGGCCGGGTGAAGGCATGACAGTCTCCCAGCTTTAGGACCTCAGCATGTATGGGCAGGGTGGATCATTAACACCAGATCGATTTAGTCCTGGCTGTCTCTGGAAAAGGCCCGTGAAAGATCTGCAAAGGTGAGGGTGCTGGGTCAGGGCCCCCTCTGTTTCTCTGCACCATCCAGACGGGTGGCAGAGGGAAGGTGGCCCGGCACCGGCGGGGCCTGGCCTTCCCCCATGGCACCACGGCATGGTTCCCACTGGCCAAGCTGTCTCAGTGCAGCACCCTCCAGCCCCGTACCCCACCACGGGTCCACCTCACACATCTGACCCACCTGGGGCCAGCCACCTGCCCAGCCCCTCCTGCAGACCTGCTCAACCACCACATAATGTTTCCCTGCACCAGCATCTCTTCCTGCCAGCCCCCCTCTCAGTCCAGCTGTGCCAGTGTGCCAAGCACTGCACGCCGGCTCGCCGGAGCCTCAGACTCCTCCCTGGCCTGCCCCTGCTGCAGGTTCTCAGTCCCAGGAACCATGGGAACCATGACTCAGTTCAGCTCCTTTCCTGGGAATGCCCAAGCAGTTGGAGGTGCTGGGTGGAATTTATTACTCACGTTAATTGCGCATTGCTGGTTAGCTGACATCCCCCAAAACAAACGCCCATCTGAGTTCATATTTAAACATAGAAATGTTTTTCAGACCTGGTGTTAATAAAGGTTACTGATTTGCATTTGGGAGGGAACAAGAGGAAAGCTGAAGAGGAAAAAAGGGGAGGAGGGTCTTGAATAAGCAAATATTTCTGTCATAAAAATGCCTGGATAGCTCTGGAGTCCTCTTAGATCTGAGTGCAGAGAGGAGACAGATGTTGCTGGTGCTCTGCTGTATTAGCTGTTAGTCCAAAATTTGTGCCTGGACCTGATTAAACTGAAATCCTTCTCTTCTATCTTCTCCAGAGTACTCCATCTATGGTAACGTGAATGTGCTAGACAAATGAGTCCAAAGAATAAAAACCTTCCCCGTTCTGACATTTCTGGACTAGGAATAGTTACCTACAGGAGAAAATTCAGACCAAGGTACATACTCTAAGACCAAATCCCTCTATCTTCCATCTCTCTGCTGGGGTTGCTTGTTACGGAGAGCAAACACAAAAACCAGAACCCAGGGAGAAATTTAATTACTTTGTTTTGGGGATTTTGGTTGGAAAAAGTAAACCAGAGAGGATCCCCTTTGTTAGCAAAGGCTACGGCTTCTTTTGTGAGCAGCTTCCAAGTGGTCGTCGGTTGAACATGAGCAAGTGATTACCCTGTTTCAAGTAACATCCAGGAAACTCTGAAAAAGCACCAGACATAACGACCCTGTAATGTCTTAACAAATCAGGTTTCCAACCCCTGCTGTCAGAGTTACCGTATTGCTGGGGCTACAGCACAAAACAAGGGCAGAGCTATAAAGAGCCCCCCTTAGGGGAAATAAGTAACTCCTGCTAATGTTTAACTCCATGGGCTGCTGCTGCTGCTGCCCCCACAGCTCCGAGAGGAGACCGCTCCAGCGGCTCAGCGACCCCCGCTCTGCTGACATGAGGTGGTACCACAGGCACAAACCCACCCCCCAGGAACCACGATGGAATTGGTAAGAGCAACGTGGTGTGGCCAAGCAGCCCAGGTCTCCAGAGGAATTAAGGCCTGGTAGGGACAAAGAGTAAGAACAAGCCGAAGGACAGCAGGGTGCCAAAAGCCTCCCATTTTGACTGAGGAGGGAGCAGTCTGTTTTGCAAGACCCACTCTAACCTTTGCCTTTCCAGCATGCCAGGAGTGACAGCCCCAGGAAGAAGCAGAAGGGTCGGTGCTGCTGGCACCCTACACCCCAGCCCAGCTCTCATGGCTGCCCCATCCAGACTGCAAGTTTTTTAGGCCATGCCTGCAAGCTACACAGTGTCAGTGTTCACTCCGGTGCCCAACACCCAGCAAAACAACCTGCCTGATGTCTTCTGCCAGCACGCCTGCCCACTTCAGTCTCCCTGCTGAAATGCTCAAGTTGACACTGTTCTGACCACCTGTGACCTCAGCAGGTCCACGGAGGGTTGCAAAGGGATCTTGTGCTTTGCCAGCATCATCACCCATTTCTCCTTAGTGCAATGCACTGTCTTGAAGAGCTTTTTGGACTCAAAGGGACACAAGAGTCTCTCACACCCCTCCACTGGGCTGGTTGTGCTCCTCACAGCCCAGTAAGCGGTTTGCATCATTCACAATGACCTTTTGCCCATATTCAGGCTCACAGGTACCTCTGAGCCCTGCCCAGCAGCTCCACCAGTCACATCTGTCCAGCCTGGACCAATGCTGAGGGTCATCCCTCTGCTTGCTGGGCTTTGTGATCATCCTGGTGTCCAGGCCTCCCATTTAGAGAAGTCCTTCTGTACTGAGGCCCTGCCTTTTAGCATGTCAGTCACTTCCTCATAATGCTTATTTCCAGCTCTGTAAAAAAAAGAAGTATTTAAGTATACAAGTACATACATGTGCATGTATCTCTCTGTGTGTGTATATACACACACATGAAATTCCTGTTTTCTAAAGCTTAATCTTTTGTATGCAGACATGTGTTGCTTTACTACTTCTGTTTGTTCATGTTCTCTGGCAAAGGAAGACTTTTATTAACAGCAGTAAAAACAGAATTATCCAATCTACAAAAGAGGAAGACAAGTGGAGCCAGAGTATTCTTCACAGTCTTACCTGTAGATCTCTTGTGATGCTTTTAATAATTTCCCTGACTAGTCAAACTTTTAAATAGCAGGGGTTTTCCTGAGACAAGACGCTGTTGCAAATTTAATTAAGCAACTGAAAAGCAATAAGGTTAATTATCTGTGAAATGGTTATAATAATTTTTCCAACATTTACTATCATGCACTCTAAAGCCAGTCTGTAACT
>VZTU01034318.1:319-15456 GCA_013400835.1 Zapornia atra
CAGCACAATCCCAAACACAACTACAAGCTGGGCAGAGAATGGATTGAGAGCAGCCCTGAGTAGAACTTGGGGGAGTGTTGGTTGATGAAAAGCTCAACATGATCAAGCAATGTGCACTTGCAGTCCAGAAAGCCAACTGTGTCCTGGGCTGCATCAAGAACAGTGTGGCCAGCACATCAGGGGAGGTGATTCTGCTCCTCTACACTGCTCTGGTGAGACCCCACCTGGAGTACTGCATCCAGCTCCAGGGTTCCTTGTACAGACACTGAGCTGTTAGAGCAAGTCAGAGGAGGGCCGTGAAGATGGTCGGGGGAGCACCTCTCCTATGAAGAGTCTGGGAGAGTTGGGCTTGTTCAGCCTGGAGAAGACTCTGGGAAAACCTTATTGCCGTCTTCCCGTACATGAAGGGGCCTAGAGGAAAGATGGAGAGGGACTGTTTATCAGGGAGTGTAGTGACAGAATAAGAGGTAATGACTTTAAATGGAAAGAGGGTACATTTAGGTTAGATATTGGGAAGAAATTCTTCACTTGGAGGGTGGTGAGTCCCTGGCACAGGCTGCCCAGGGAAGCTGTGGCTGCCCCCTCCCTGGCAGTGTTCAAGGCCAGGCTGGATGGGGCTTTGGGCAGCCTGGGCTAGTGAAGGTGTCCCTGCCCATGGCAGGAGGCTGGAACTAGATGATTTTTTTTAGGTCCATTCCAACACAAACCGTTTTAGGTTTCTCTGGTATTCCAGAAATTCTTCTTTCCATTAGTGCAAGTCTGGAACAGAAGCTTTAAAGGCATTCAGTGGTGAGTGAATTCACACATACTACATGGGCTTTGGCAAGACAAATGGATTTTTTAGAGTCTGCTATTGCATGGTTTTAAAGCCCTTGAGCAGTCTGCTCCAGGGACTCCAGGGTTTTGTAGCTGGCCCAGGAGACATACTGTGTCGTTCCTAATCAAAGGTGCCTATTTAACAGTTTAAAAGTTGTATGACCATTTCCTTATCACTCAGAACATTATAATGTGCAGAAGCCACCTTCCTGTGAGCCAGACTTTGGTATCTCAGCATCTATTAGATTACTTCCTGGAAGCTACCACTGCATTGGAAAAGTTAATGACACTTTCTGAGATGTTTTTCATCTCAAATGGATCTGATGATATCTTTGCCTTCCTAATGTTCCATTTCCTATTCAAATCACAATATGCATCGAAGGACACCATGCTGAGCAGATCTGCAGTAAAAAAAATGCTGAAAATCAGTTAAGTGACTCTGTGTCACATATGTAGCAGATTAGTAATCTGCTGCTATAGATACTGGGAAGATGTTAACTCATGCCTGACCATAAGACCTTATTCTCACTTAAATGTTTTCCCTTTCTCTCATTCTAGTACCTGCATGCAAATGGGATTGTGCATCGTGACTTGAAGCCAGAAAATCTACTCTATGCAACGCCAGCACCGGATGCCCCACTGAAAATCGGTGAGCAGCATTAAATGTATGCTTCCTGAATTCCTTTATACCACTAGTATTTGCTGACTGATGCTTAGAGCCTATACTTGTCACCACCACTTTATTTTAAGCTAATGCTGATACTCGAGGAAACAGCACATTACTTCTCCAGCAGCTCAGCTGTGCGTGGTGTTTTTTAAACAAGTAGGAAACTAGATCCTTGCTCAAGGATTTTGTAGCCAAAAAACGTGCAGAACATGGCAGAGAACAAAGCAGTCAGGAGGAATGAGAAGGTTCATCAGATCGGCACAGACCTGCATGCACCACTTCGGTGCCTCTGTGGTTAAACTAGTGTTTTAGGAGGAAAGATTCATCGGCATGGAAGTACAAATGTGCAGATAAGTGGTAGAAAGCAAACTAAGCAAAGTTGACGTGTTTTGAAGGCAGATTTGAGGGATAAGAAGGAAAGATCTTTGTGAAGAGCCCAGGGAAGCTATCTTAAGCACAGTCAGCACCGTGGAGGGGAAGAGGGATGAGGTGAGAGCAGACTCTCCTGGGCAGGGATGTCTTATGCCATGCCAGTTCTGTTCGGGATGGGGGCTGCTTCCAAAAGTCATGCCCTCCAAAAATACTGAGGATGCTCAGTTTTTGTCTGAGCAAAGAGGAACTCTGTGCAGTATGTAAACCAGTCTGGAAACAACCACCTCTCGCTCCCTTACCAGCGAGCATGGGAGTGCATGAGGAGTATTGCTACATTCATCAGGCTGGTGTTCATCATGGGTTGCAGGAACCAAATTTCCATAAACCAGCCTCAAGCAATTTCATGTAAATTTCTAGGAAAGTCTAGCATCTCAGTATGACTTAATTTTCGTCCCAGCTCTTACCTTTCCTGGCAAAGCCCTAAACAGATGGAAGCACCCAGTAGCCTTGGTTTGACAGCCAGAGTGGTGTAAGGCCATTGAAGCATTTTCCTAAATGCTGTGATTCTTTCATCTTCTGATCAGGATTACTGCCTTGTTTAAATTGAAATATGATTTAGAATGAGTGGCAGTGTTTATAAAAGTAAAGTATGTTTCTGTTTAAATAAATAATAATACATAAATGTTAAACTTTTAGGGACAAATGAACCCTAACTATGTACTTCTAGAATAAAATATGATTTAATTTTATCCTGCAGTCAAAACATTTACTTTTACATTCATTAAAACAAACAAAAAAATACTTTTATTTTGCATTTTGGGGGCCAGATTGCCATTGCCTCAGTTGAAATTTGAGGAAGCTCAGTTTATTCTCAGTGAAAACTAAAAGTATGGTGAATACTTCAGTTTTTATGTCTTTTAAAAATGAGTCATGCAAGCCTAAGGTCTAGTGTTACAAAGACTCTTGCTGTCTGAGTAGTAGTTCAGGGTCGGAGCACAGCAAAAAGGATGATCAGTACTTCTCCTGGCACAGCCTCCATGCCCCTGGAAGCCCAGTTCCAAAATATGGCTTGGATTTTGTCTCACAGGAATTGCGTACTCTGAACCTTACCCAAGAAATCACAGATGCACAATTTTTAACCCCAAATTTATTCTGTTAATTTTACTGGATTACTCAGAGAGTGGAAGCTGAATGTATAGGTAACATGCATTTCTGGATCACTGCCTGTACGCCCTCAGGCATCCCATTGTGTTGCCTTTGTGCAGTCTTCACGATAAAATACAAGTTGCATTTGTGTCAAGCAGGAGCCAGGAATATTTGGCTGTACAAATTTTGATTGTGGATTGCAGTCTGGGTAGGTTCTTTAAATTGATCCTCATGTCTGGAAATGAAGGCACTGTTCTTGTAATGCATATATGTTCTTTTAATTATATGTACAATGTTAAAAAAAAAAGTTAATTTATGAGGAAGTAAGAGCACTAATATTCCTAAACAATCTTAACAGCTGACTTTGGACTTTCCAAGATTGTGGAAGATCAGGTGACCATGAAGACAGTCTGTGGCACACCAGGGTACTGTGGTATGTTGTTTTATTATCTACAGTATGCTGCAATTCATGTGACGATGCTACATTCTCTCTTTCCAAGGTGAAATGCTCATTTCTAAAGTAAAAATTCAAAAAGGCCCTAAAAAAAAGCAGAAATACAAACCTAAAGTTCAGAACTGGCAGTGGGCTTAATTCTTCTAGACTCAAATTCTCTAACATTGGAGCTCAATAATCAAAACATACCTTATGGTATTGCATGGATATAAGTCTAACTATCATAAACCCCCCGAAATTACTAAAATAATACTAGGGAGGCATCAACAGAAATTTGGACTATGTAAGTTATAACAGAAAACACTACAAATGCATAGAGATCATTGTAGTTATTGATTATTTATTAATCGAAGGGAATCAACAGATAGGAAATAAAATTATTCCTTACAGTAGGGTCACAAATGAATCCCCTAGCCCCAAAACATTTCAGCACATACATGCTTTTAAATGGGGGCCTGACTCAGACCGTTCAGGTCCGTGGTGGAGTGGGATCTGTGTAACACAACTATGAGTGCAGTATCCTGGAGTACTTCACGGCAGATCTTGTCGACTGGCATGACTGGTGTTGCTCTTGTCATCTCTTTCAGCCATAAAACAGCCTTGGGACTTTAAACTCTTTCCTCCTAGATAAAATAAGAACAAAATCAGAGGTTTGCTTCAATATTACCATGAAAGTAAAAGTCAGCATAAACTACTACTTACCATAACGGCTAATTTACCTGCGAATTCACAATACTTCAACAAACATGAGTTTATGGATGACTTGAGAGCAAACATCTGACTTGTGAGTCCCTATATTACACACGGACAGTAATTTTAATTCCTAAAGTAATTTTGAAATTAGGAAATTATATACTTAATGATGTTGGATTTATATTTTTCAGTCCATAGCCTTTAAAGGCCACTTTCTCCTTCCAACCATGGAAGATGTGCACAGTTTTGTCTCAGTTATCCTGTTCCTATATGTTTTTATTTTTTCCAAAATCACAGCTAATTCGTGCTTCTCAGTCTTGTAGCTTTTAGTAACGTAAGGCATCTAATTTGAATGTAAAAGAAATACCTTTGGTACTTTAAATTAAAACAAATTTCCATTGAATCACATTTAGGAAAAAAAAATCTATTTCCTCACTGTGTTGTGGGAAGCTGAGGTATTGATAAGCAAGGGAAAAAACATTGTATTGGTAACAGTCCATGACCAGGAATGTTGGGGTTTTTTTTTCTCCCTTTCTTTCTTTAGGGAGAAAAAAAGTGAGGCAGCGAGTGCTAGCTATAATTACCATACACATAACATCTGGCAAGCAATGCCATAGCCATGTGATATGTCAGATATTGGTAAGCAGAAGAGGGTATTACTAAAACTGACCCCCAAAAAATCTAAAACCAGAGCTCAAGCACATAACCTGCCACAGCAGGGAGAAAGCAAGCATACAACTAATCTTCAAAATAAACAAAAAAAATGAAAAAGATGCTTCCAAGCCCCAGCAGCCATTCCATTGTGGGGCCAGAGCATTTTGCTCTGCCTGTGGGGCTGCAACGGGAGCTTGTCCTGCTGCAGGCAGGGACATCCCCAGCCTGGCTGTCCCCTGTGCAAGCAGACTTTCCTTCAGCAACAGTATCCCCAGGTTGGAGAGGAGGCCATGGGCCGGTAGGATGTTCCCTCCAGCCTCCAGCCTGCCTGTGGGTGGTCTGTGGAGCATGGCAGATCCCTGGTGGGTTCCAGCTCTGCCTCCTGCAGCAGTGCTGAGTGATGCAAGGCTGAGTAGCCAGCAGCTGGATGGAACCTTGCAGCTGGCAGCCAGAGCATGTGCTGCTGAGCTCTTAGCGCAGCACCTTTGTGCACAGCTTTGCTACCATTGCAGGGACAGCCAGCTCCTGGGCACATGCCATAGAAGCTTGCTTGCACTCCTGGAACCAGAAAATGAGCCAGAAATTGACTGTCCAGTGCCAGAACATCCAGAAGAAGGAGACCCCATTGAAAAGAGGATTGCGAGTGCCTTGCAGTCTACTGACCCTTCATTGCAAGGCACTTTCATGTCAGCAAACCAGCTAATGGCCAAAGACACTGATAATGTTGTTTACTCCAGGACAAACCTGCTGAGTTTCCCATGGTAAATGCTCACCTCCGGCAACCAATGTTATTTTGTCTAGAAACTTTCTGCCATTCTTGCTGAGCTTTAGATACAGAGTGGGCTCCTACAAGAGGCTGCAGGTTGCTATCAGTGTGCTGGGTGGTAAGCATCTCAGGAAGGTTTTGGACAAAGCTGAGCCAAGCTATGTGGAACATGTGCTTTTATAACTCTAGAAGCAAAGAAAAGAGGATGTTGGAGAAGATTAAAATTACTCTGTTGCCTTGTGGTGCAGTTTATAATGCAGTTCAGCTGACATGCCCATTACCTTGTATGTCATTCGCTGCCAAGAGCACACATGGGTGCCAATTATGTTTTGGAGCAGTACTGAATCTCAGTGTGTTTAGGTTCATAAAGCTGTACCTTGAGTATTAGCTATTAATATTCAGGTTGCCTTCTATCATTATGCTTATACTACCAATGCTATAAAACATGTCTGTAGTATTTACATGCATGTAGTATTTACTCATTTTTATGCTTGGCTTTGTGTACTATAAAAACAAGATAAAACTTATTCCTGTAGAAGAGCCCCCAGAGTAGGGACAACTTGGTGGGGAGGGTTGAGGCTGAACGTCTGTGCTGAGAAGAGAAAAGGACCTCTGTGCCTACACACATGGACCTGCGGTCTTTGCTTTATGACCTGAGTAAAGTGATCATGTGGAATTCCTGGTGCCTGGAAAGTGTTCAAGCATTATTTTCCAGAAGTGGAGGAAACCTAGGAGGAATACTGTGGAAATGACAAATCAAATTATGAATAATTGATAGTCACAGACCACCAATTCCCACATCCTGCCCACCCAGCTATCAGCAGCTTCTCCAGAAAGGACACAGCAAGGAAAACATATGCTGGAGTCTGGATGCTTTGGCATCAAGATTTACTTACCTGCAGTTCCTGGGACATGCAAAGTGCTGCAGAGGACTGAAAGCAAGAAGATGGTCACAAAGAACTGTCTGGGACATTGTGCTTCCTGTGAATGTATTGAGAAGGGCATAGGGGATTGTTTACAGGAAGGAATAAAAACAATCCAAACAGAGCAGTTATTCATAACCAGCCTGTTACAGCCAACTTCTAAGCTAGGAGCAACATACCAGTCAGACCCATTCACTAAAAGCAAATTTCTGTAAACACAAAACCCCACATATTTGCAAGATATATATAAGTGTGCAATCACAGTCCAAACAGCAAGGCAGTCTGATGTACGTGAGTTTTTGGTCTCCTTTGTGGCCGTTCTCCAATACTGAGGTGGCAGGAGGAGAAAAGTGAAAGAAAACACCTTCTGCCCATATCCTGAGCAAGAAGCCATGCCAATAAATATTCCATCCTCTAGAAGAAAAAACATGTTGGCCATTAAACAGAAAAACTGTTCTATTTACTTCAGAACTTCCCATACTGCGTTAACAAACATGGCAGGGTGAACAGTGGTTAACATCTCTTCTCTTGGTCTGTTGGCACCTCTTTCTCTAAGGGCACTGGCTGCTCTATCTGTAGGCCGTCCTGCTAGATAGGGGTTGACCCAAGTTAAAATCAGTTGGGATCTAGTGTCCCTCCTAAAAACAAGCCCCTCTCTTTTGATCAGTTTACGTAGCAGAAAGAATAAGGAGGCAAGGGAAGTCTGTGCTTAGACTGGCAAATGTTTGCCCACCTGTCAGCTTTACAAGTCATATGTTCAAACTTCATGAGTAACATCCTTTGCATTCTGTATTAATGCTGTTTAAAAATGCTTGGTGTGTCCCCTGCATGGTCAGTCCTTCAGGTAAGCTGAAGAAGTCTGAGCCAGCTGTCTGAAGGCCATTAAGGAGCTGTGTATATTCCAATTAAAATAATGTTTTGGGGACCCATCACTCCCTGGGGATGCTGCAGCACATTCCTCCAGAGAGCTAGCTGCCCCAGCAGAGACCTGCAGGCTGGAAGCAAAGCAGAGGCATGCCAGCAGCTTGGGTTAGTCCAGATGGACAACCAAAGCTTCAGGCAGAGCAGGAAGCCGGTATACATTCTGGGAAGCCCCCAGCCCTTCTTGGCCCAGCTGCTTACAGCTGTCTAAGTGTGATGGGGAAGGAGTAACATGCTGCAGCACTGATGCACATGGCCACAGAAAGTCTACTGTGCTCCAGAAGTGTGACAGTTGTCCCACATGCACCACAGAGACAGTGGCCTTGGGCTGTGCTGCCATCCCATGTTGGATATTCAAACAGGTGCAGTGGTTGCTGAGAACAAGAGCTCCGATATGTGGAAGTGTGGCTAAGCAATGGCTTTTTAATTATTTTTTCCTAATTAGTTGGATATTTCCATCTGTGGCCAAGAGGTGAGAGAGAGAAGGTTCTTGCATCCCCCAGTGTCAAATACTTCCATTGCTTCCGATGGAGATATGGCATTTTTGTCCTGCCACCTCAGGAGCTGTGCCCAGGGAGGTTTGCCCAGGGCAGAGGCAAACCTCAAGGGTGTGAAGACCTATGAGCCCTTGGGGGTGTAGGGGCTGGCAGTGAAGTAGATAGATCAAAGTTTGAGTGTGCAACCACGCACAGTTTTAGTCACGTACAGGAGCTAGAGACATTGTCTAGAGACATTGTAGAGACATTGCAGTCTGCTCAGCTTTCCTAGAGGTGTGTCTGTCAAACTGCTTGGGCAAAGTTAACTCCTCTTGCCATCACAGAGCTGCAGCCCCCCTAGACTGTCTTGCCTTACTCCCTACTCCATGCTGCTGCAAGAGCAACTGCCTGAAATGGTTTTATCTCTCCTTACAATTAAAACAGAATACCAAAAACAAAGTGCCAGGTAAGTAAGTAAAACACTGGCATGCCACCTCCTTTGTCACACTGCGGCTCCGGTGCTGCTGTAGCTTTCCATGGTTCCTTCCACAAATTTAAAAGTAAGAAGCAATTTGAAACCAAAGTCTGCTTTCCATTTTATTCTGGCTTTACTAGGACGTGACTTCTGTTGCCTTATACTCAGTGGGAGGAATTATTTGCCTAATTAAGGGCTTAAAGGAGCAGGCTCTAACTTTTTAAAAGACATTCACAAGTGCGTACAGAGTTTAAATTGACTTCATGACTGTTATTTCTGCATTTAACTTTCATCTTATTGGCAAGTGTTTTATCATCTGCAGCACCAGAGATACTGCGAGGATGTGCCTATGGCCCTGAGGTGGACATGTGGTCTCTGGGGATTATCACCTACATCCTGTAAGTACAGACAGTGCCATGGGGCGGTTCATTTCTAAGCAGCTGCAGGTTTTTATGGCATTAAGACCTGTGACATTGTAAAATATGAGATCTTGAAGTTTAATTGTATTACTCCTAATCTTAAGTAAGTAAAACCCCAGAGGAGCATGGCAAAACATTCAGGTTATATATCTGATAAACACTTCCTCCACAATAGCAGCAAGGGCTGTGCAGAATTGCACTGTTAATGTGAATGAATAGCAGCAGAGCTGCTGAAAGCAACAATGCAAGCATGCAAGTGTCAGAAAGCATCTTCATGTTTCTCTCATTCATGCAAACTGTGGGATATATACTGCGATCCTAAGTACCTTCACAACTACATATGGGGCAAGAAGTAAAGGTGCTTGCTGTAGTTTCAGAGCACCCGTAAATATCCCCAAACACAGCTACCCCACCTGTGTCCGCCACAGACAGTGTGACAACTTTGGCTGCACCACCTGCATTGCTGTCTCACAGCATCTCAGCCAGGAGGCAGGGGACAGACCTGGACTCTGTCTTCAGATTAGTCCTGTGGGTTAAATGGCTAATGATGAATGTTACACTTCTTAGAAATAACCAGAGATCCTTGTTGCCAAACAGCGGTGAGCGATGCTGGCCATACATAGTTTAAACTGTTGAAGTTGCAACTGTAAACCAAGATTTCCAGACAGTTGTATCTAAAGGCAGGCACTTGTGCCTGCATGTTAATGTGGCGAGTTCTAATTCAAATGATAAGCATTGTGATTATTTTATTGTATAGACACAATCTTTCGAAGGAAGATTATTGAGGAGGGAAAAACGTATGTGATGTATTGGCACTTCTCCTTGTGGGAGATCAAATAACTTCATATATTCCCTTGGCAACACCAAAGCTTAGATGGATTGTGTAGTTGCGTATGATGGTTGAAGGATACCTTTTATAGGAATACAACATGTTTTTATACTTATACATGAAAAATAAGGAAGATGTTATACATTGAGGCCTATTTTCTAGTGTCCCCTTAACTCTGACCAGTGGGTATAGTGTGTGATAATAGTGATACAATTATTTTCATGTCTTTTGCCAAGAAAGAATTCTATTTTTAGGGTTTATACTAAAAGTACTTATAAAGATATATAAACACTCTGATGGATATATCAGTAATCATCTTTTGTTCCTCATATAAGCTTCAAATAAGTCACAGTTCTTCTTTTGGGTACCTGTAAATAATAGGCTACGATAGTCCTATTTGCCATTTTGTTATCTGCTCCTTTTAAAACAAGAATCTTTGTCTTAAGGCCTGATTCAAGTCTGTAGAAGGTCTATCTCAGATATTGCCTGCCAGCTGATCATTCCTCATCAGTTCTAGTGGTTCACGTGTGGCAGAGTGGTGTGAACTTTGCCAGCAGATCTCTCTCTCACAGTGTTGTACTTGAAACTGAGAGCCTTCCTTAAGCAGAACTTCCTTCAAGTGTAGGCAAGCTCCAAGCAAGAACATACAGCAGTGAATGCCTGGAGTGGCATTTGGCATACTCAGCCTTTCAAAACCTTCCAGCTGTTTAGCAGATGCTCCCAAGCCACATTAAACCGATGTGCTGATGTAAACTCAAGTGTGATGATACAAAACTGGGACAAACGGCTGACACACCAGAAGGCTGCGCTGCCATTCAGTGAGATCTGGACAGGCTACAGAGTTGGACAGAGAGGAATCTAATGGAATTCAACAGAAGCAAGTGTAGGGTCCTGCACGGGGGGAGGAATAACCCCAGGCACCAGTACAGGTTAGGGGCTGACCTGCTGGGAAGCAGAGCTGCAGAATAAAGACCTGGGAATCCTGATGGACAACAATCTCTCCATGAGCCAGCAGTGTGCCCTCGTGGGCAAGAAGGCTAATGGTATCCTGGGGTGCATTAACAATAGTGTGGCGAGCAACTTGATGGAGGTTCTCCTCCCCCTCTACTCTGCCCTGGTGAGGCCACATCTGGAATATTGTGTGCATTTCTGGGATCTCCAGTTCAAGAAAGACAGGGAACTACTGGAGACAGTCCAGTAGAGAGCTAAAAGGATATTTAGGGGACTTTCATAAGAGAAAAGGCTGAGAGAGCTGGGCTGTTTAACCTGGAGAAGAATGGGAGGGGATCTCATCAAAACTTATAAATATCTAAGGGGTGGATGACTATAGAATGTGGCTAGACTCCTCTTAATGGTGACCAGTGACAGTACAAAGGACAATAGGCACAAACACAGGAAGTTCAATCTCAATCTGAGGAAAAATGTCTTTACTCTCAGGGTGGTGACACTGGAACAGGCTGCCCAGAAAGGTCATGGCATCTCCATCTCTGGAGATATTCAAAACTTGTCTGGAAAAAATCCCATGCAACCTCCTCTAGGTGATCCTGCTTGAGCAGGGGTGTTGGAGCAGGTGATCTCCAAAGGAGATATCCAAAATCCAATAAGATGTACAAGAACAAGCCAGACAAAAAGGGTGCTAGTCCAATCCACTTGGCCATATTTCCATTTAGCATTAATAATACTCCACATTGAAAACTCTTCTGTTCATTGTAAAGCTTTGTAGGTCAACATTTCTGATGGCCTAGAAGCTGAGACCAGAAAGCTACTTGTACAGTAACTACTTCATTAGTCCTGCAGCCTATAGGACAGTGTTGCTTATCACAGAATCACTGAATCACAGAACATTAGGAGTTGGAAGGGATCATGAAAGATCTTGTAGTCCAACCCCCCTGTCAGAGCAGGATCTCCTAGACTAAATCACACTGGAACGCATCCAGGCAGGGTTTGAATGTCTCCAGAGAAGGAGACTCCACAACCTTTTTGGGCAGCCTGTTCCAGTGCTCTGTCACCCTCAGTCCCATCGTTCACTTATGTGCACTACCAAAATAGGCTGTTTGTGCCTCCAAAACAGTGTGTGTGAGAGTTAACTACCATGCTACAGAAGACACATGCGTAAAAATGAATCTTCTTACCAACACAAAGTGGACTTTCCACCTGATTAAAAACACTTTGACACATATTTTGACAGAAGAATTATTTCCTGCTATAAATTATATGAAGACCTACTGATGATAACTGTCATAACTCCAGGTAAAACACATACATAATTCTAACAGTAAAGAGGACCAGTCCTTTTGTATTCCTGCAAGACACTGGAAATGCTTCTGCACATCTGAGATGCAGGTAGTGGTCAACAAATACAGAGGCTTTGCCTGTAGTCAAAATTGCATGGATTTAATTAAAGGTGTTTTTTTACTAACTTACTTAAAAGGGCACAAAACACTGTCTGGTCATTTCTAATTGATTTTGAACCTGTTTACATTGGGTTTTCCTTTATTTGGTAGGTAATTGATTTTAAATGAATCAGCATTATCCTGCTTTAAATGAAATCAAGAGAAGCCATGCTGGGGTTTATGCTGCTTTAATTTATCTAATTTGAAATCACACCTCTAGCTTTATTGATCTAGTTTGGCATGTAGCAAAAAATCTGTCTGCTGAAATGGAAATGTGTTTTGGTTGAAGCGTACCCATAGAAATTATTAATGTGGCAACAATAGGTGATAGCGGTGAGTTCTGATGGAAACGTGTTTAGGAGTAAATGGAGAATCACTTGGGAGGCTTCAGATGTGGTCACAGCAAGCATGGTCCCACCATATGCCATCTGCTCCCTAGTAACCAGAAGCTGGTTTTGGCTGAAGCAGTCAGTGGCCCAACAGCCCTGTGCGGCAAAGGATCTCCATGGGGATAGGAGCTGAAGCAAGCTCAGGACTGGTGGTGGGAGGGGCAGGCAAATGAGAGGGGAGCAACAGGGGCACCATGACTGGCTCCCACCTACTGAAGCGCAGTATTTTGTGGTCAGATCCCTTTTTTTTTTTTAAACCCACCTCTCCCAGACTTGGGCATGAGTAACACACCTAGAATATACTTACAGTGGAGGTTTTCTCCGCATCAGCAGTGCAAAGAGATGCAGCTGTTTCACCCATGGCTACCCACCACTCTCAAAACCACATTTCTCCTTTGAACATCTGTCCCCCTTTTCAGGAAAGCACACTGATTGGGTTTAAAAATATAAAAACAAGTTAAAATGTGAGGTAAAATTTTCTAGACCTCTTGCTGTCTTGTTCTTTACAGTCCATTGTTGTTTTCCCATCATTCCATCGCTTGGAAATGATGGGAAAATTGCTAAAGTTTTTACCTTCAGCTGATGGGATGAAAGAATATAGAGCAACATAATAAAAAAATAGTCTTATATGTATAAAACCTTCTAACTTCATAGGTAAAATGTGGTTCCCCAGCTCACTTTGATCCCTCCAAAAAGACTAATAATAATCCATCTGTGAACATATGTAGTCTGTGCTTGTAAACAAGCCACAAAAAAAAAAACCAACCCAGATCCAAGGTCAGGAATTGTTAGCAAAGAAATGGAGACTAAAACAGAAAACTTCATTACCCTAATGTGCAGCTCTGTGGTGTGCCCTTGCAGAATGATGTTTGCACGCACTTAGAAAAGACACAGAACTGAAGACTTTCAGAAGAGAGCAGGGGTGAGCAAAGGTTTCAGTCTGAGGCATGACTAAATAGTCCAAGAGCTTTCAGCCTGAGACCAGCACATTGAAGACCTGCTATGCAATATTTATTGGCATGTAGAAGGTAAACAGAGATCGACTGTTGCATGGCTACTCTCACATCAAGTCCCTGTATTAATCCTTCCAACTACAGACATGTGAAAACAAAAAAATTATATTTTGATCAGTGCTTATGAATCCTTACAACCACAGTTTGCTCTGCTTTGTAGAATTAGGAGTTCATAACTACATCCAGGTCTGGCTTCCCAAAGTAGTGTACAGGACGTGAAGCATGGCAAGATCATACCAGGACCTGTTTCCAACAGCCCAGGACTAATTAATCATCGATTAATTTCTCTCTTTTTTATCCTTGCAGTCTTTGTGGCTTTGAACCATTTTACGACGAAAGGGGTGATCAGTACATGTTTAAAAGAATCCTGAACTGTGAATATGACTTTGTGTCTCCCTGGTGGGATGACGTGTCTCTGAATGCCAAGGATTTAGTAAGTAAAGCAAAACGAGACTGGACTGTCTTGACTGACACCTGTTTGGTAGTTATCACTTCCACTGAGAAAGAGAGACCATTCTGGGGTGAGGGCAGAATAACTCATTAACTAACTGTTTATATGGGTCCTTGCTTTCCTTCTTATTTCTGGTATATTACAGTGCCATTAAATATCCTTAGTCCAATGCTGTTATTTTGGACTCAAAACCATGGATGTCCGAGTTCTTCTGTAAACTAAGCACGGATTACTGGCAGCTGCCACAGTGTTCATGTATGTTTGTCTTTCATGATAGCCTTTCTGAGGTGTTTTTTTTTTGTACCTCTGTGCAAGGCAACCAGCTCCAGGGGAACACCTGCACTTCAGAAGAATATAAAAAGGAGTGAAGGTCTCTCACCCACAATCCCTCCCAGGGGCCTTTTCCAGTCCATTTAAGTTTTTTCTCAGTAGATGAGGAAAGACTCACTATTTTAAAATATGTTCCATTAGTAAAATGCAAGGTCTGGCGTGCTACATACTCAGCATTCTTTTATTACTGGATAAAGTAGATTGGATCCAGGAGATACCTATCTGAAAAGATAGTATGTTTGAGTTTGATTTTCAGTCAACAGAGACTTCACAATTCACTTATTCCACAAACATTGAAGGCACAAATGCTGAGTTCCATTTTTCACGCCATCTGGTGTGACAGAATTGGAGAACCAGAGAATAGTTTGGGCTGGAAAGAACCTCTAAGATCACCGTGGGCAGGGAGACCGTTCTCTAGGCCAGGTTGCCCAAATCCCCATCTAACTTAGTCTTGAACACTTAACACATTCTTGTCTATAGAGAGACACAGATTTAATGGATGGATCACTCGGAGGATAAGGAATTGACTGGACAGTTGCAGTTGATAGCTCAACCAATGGTGTGAAGACCAATAGTGAGTGGCGTGCCTCAGGGGGTGGTAATGAGACTGGTGTCATTTAACATCTTTGTTGGTGACATGGACAGTGGGATCGAGTGCACTCTCAGCAGATTTGGTGACACCACCAAACTGTGTATGGTGGTTGACATGATGGAGGGGAAGGATGCCATCCAGAGGGACCTTGACAGGCTGGAGAGATGAGTCCACATGAACCTCATGAGATTCAACAAGGGCAAGGTCCTGCACATGGGTAAGGGCAATCCCAAACACAAGGGACGGGCACTAGGCTGGGCATAGAGTGGATTAAAAACAGCCCTGAGAAGAAGAGCTTGGGGGTGTTGGTAGAGGAGAAGCTTAACATAAGCTGACCATGTGTGCTTGCAGCCCAGAA
>VZTU01034324.1:14990-28954 GCA_013400835.1 Zapornia atra
GGGGGGGGCTCGAGAGGAGCCCCCCCATTGCCTCACCCTGTGTTTTCCCCACAGGACTGTGGCAACGCCTGGTGCCAGGAGCTGCGCTGCCGGCTGGGGCGGCTGGACCGCGGCGCAGACGTCTCCATCCATGTCCTCCGCACCATCCACAACGATTTCTTCCGCGGGGTGAGGGGAGATGGGGAGGGGTGACCCCCCCCCTCCACTTCCACGCTGGGAGGGGGAAGCCAGCTGAACCCCCTTCCCCCATCCTCAGGCTAAATTCAGGAGCGTGAGGGTCATCAGCACAGCCTCACTGGGGGTCTTGGAGAGCAGCATGCTGGTGCTGGAGGAAGGGGCACAGCAGAGGGAGGTAGGAACCCCCCCAGCCACCCAAACCCAGGGCACAGGGCTGGGCAAACACACACCCCCCCCCTTTGCTCCCCTTCTTTCTCCACAGACGGTGCTGGAAATCATCCAGGGGAAGCGGGTGCCCATCTCCCTCTGGATCCTGGTGGGCAGCATCCTGGGGGGGCTGCTGCTCCTGGCACTGATCATCTTCTGCCTGTGGAAGGTGAGAGGGGGACCGGGCTCAGCTTGGGGGGAAGCAGAAGAGGCCAGGGGGAACCTCAGGGGCCAGGGAGCTCTACCTGCCCCCCCCTCCATACTCACCTCCATCATCCATCCTCTCCTTCTCACCCCAGCTGGGCTTCTTCACCCGCAAGAAGCTCCCCGAAGAAGAGGAGAAGGAGGAGCAGTGAGGGCAGGAGGTGGCCCCTCGAGCCCAGCACCGTCAGGAAGGGACACATCCCTTCCCCAGCCTTGGGGACAACCAGGGGCTCGGGACTCTGCCACCCCCCCTCCCTCCGCCCCGGCTCCATCCTTGCGGAGGTTGTGCTGGCACACGGCTGCACAGGGAGGTTGGGGGTCTGGTGCCGGGGCCAAGGAGCGCCCCAGGTTTGACCCGAAGGACTTGGGGGTGTTTGTGGAGGTGGGGAAGAAAGTGGGGAACCAGCTGGGCTGGGACAAGCAGCTCCACCAATAAAGCTCAGCCCCACGGCGATGCTCGAGCGTGTGGTACCCGCTGCTGTGCTCTGCCTGCATCCTCGCTGCCGCCCGGGGTTGGGGATGCTGTGGGGGCAGAAACACATCCCCAGCCCCCAAAAAATCCTCGGGAGAGGGAGGAAAGAGGAAGGGATGTGGGGGAAGGGGCATGGATACCCCAAATCCCCCCTCTCACCCAGGCTGCCCTGGGAAGCATCTGCCTGAACTCTGCCACTGGGGAGAGGGGAAGAAATCCCCAATTTCAGGCCCTTGGGGCTGAGCTGACACCATGGGTGAGGGGGAGCAAATGGGAGCAGTGCCCCCAGATGGCTGTGGGAAAAGAGAGGACTCAGCAGGACTTGGGAGTGCCTTCACCTTCCCTTTTGCCCTTTATCAGGTGTTAAACCCCCCACCGCAGGGGCTACACCGCTGACTCCCAGCACCCAGAGAAACCCCTCACGTTCCTCCCCCAATGAGCTTATTTCCACCTCTGCTTCTCCTTAGCCCCCCTCCTCCATCCCCAGTTACTGTCCTCCACCTCCCCTCTTCTTTACAAAGGCCTTTATTCGACTCCATAGCAAACAGAACACGAGGTTTAAACCGAGTGTACGTAGTACACTGCTTACAGCGAGGAAGCGGAGACAGGTTTGGAGGCGACCGATGCCCCCCGGGGGCTGGACATGGTCCCACGGTGGTTCCCTGGTGCCCTCAAGCACAGAGGTTATTCAGATGATTAAAAAAAACCCAACCCCAACCAACCCAACAAACCCCAGAGCCAAGAAGTGAGAAGGTGGATGAGATGTTACAGAGGGGGAGGGGAAAGAGTAAGTCACAAAAATAAAAGAGATTCTCTGACAGTCACCAGGCTACAGGAGGAGTGTGACACACACCTTACAAGGGCGCTGCTCCGAGGGGATGCCTTTCACTGGTCCCTACAAGCCAGCTAGGGATCCTAACAAGGTGCTGGGGGCTGGGGCCAAGGGGGACAGACCGGGGGACAGGGCAGGACAGACGGGGGGACACAGGCACGTGGAGAAGGGCCAGAAAAAAAATCTCAATAAAAAAAAATATTAAAAAGAAAAGAATAGTCCAGACAACAGGAATTCCTGCTTGGTGCATTCCTGTTCCCAGAAGCAGGGGTTGGGGGGGGGCTCTGACCGAACCTCCCTCCACCAGCACGCCTCTGCCTTCACCTCTGCCTCTCCCCTGAGAGGTCCCAGCATGACACTGTGGCTCCAATTGACCAAGGGGGGTGGGAAAAGATAAAGTAAAACAGAGGACACAACCCCCCCTCCTCTTCCTGGCTTCGATTCCGTGCACCCTGTTCAAGGGGAAGGGCTCAGAGAAGCCAAAAGCCTTCTCCTCCTCCAGGAGCATCACAACAGGGATGCCTCCCCTGCCTTTGCCACCCCTTTGCCGGGCAGAGGGGGTGCACAGGGGTCTCCCCAACCCCACCCCTGCTGGCTCATCCCCTCCAAAGGGGCTGCAGTTGAAGTCAAGGGTTCACAAGTATAAAATCAAGTCAAAAAAAAAAAACTCACTCAAAAGAGACCGAATCTGGGGCTAAAGAGGCGGTTCCGAGGGAGGCGCGATGTGCTCGGAGGAGTTAAACGTTTCGGGACAAAGACAGCACTCGGTGCAGCGATACCACAGGGGTCCCTCCCCTGCCCTATATTTCTGCTACTTTCTCTTTTGCTGCTGTTGCTGTGGTCTGAGTTATAATACAAGGTACGTCTGTAGCAGCCACGGGCCAGCCAGAGCCCCCCCCGGGGGCGTCAGAAAGTCCATCGGTCGTGTAGCTGGCTGTCGCTGCTGAAGCTGTTGCTGGCTGAGGCCTCGGGGTTTTGCGTCTGCCGAGTCGAATCTTCCCCTTTCAAGCTCTTCCTGCAAACGGGACACGTGTCGTGCTGCAAGAGAAGTGAGGAGGGGTCAGGGCTGGGCTGGGGGACGGGGTGTCCCCCCAGCGCGGCGGCCGCCGGCTCTTACCAGCTCCAGCCACGGCACGATGCAGTTGCTATGGAAGAAGTGGTTGCAGGGGAGCTGCCGGACCTGCTCTGCTACTGTGTAGTCCTCTTTGCAGACAGGACACTCCAAACCCGTATCTGGAAGAGAAGTGCAGAGCAAGGAGGTGAAGCTGGCAGCTTCTGCTGTCTGGGAATACAGACTCCCCTCCTGACAAGCCCAGGGGCCGTGCGGATACAACGGGCAGCATTGAGCAGCCAGAGAGCAGAGAATCTCCCCTGTTCTCTGCACATGACCAGCAACAAAAGCACCATCAAAGGAGTGTTTTAGCCAAAACTGCCTCACCACTGGCCACCAGAAATGGCAAAAACCCCATTCCTCCTCCTTCTGCCATGGGCGCTGTGTTAAGGCAGCCGTCCCAGGGAGACCTGTCTCCCAGCCTCGTCCCGACTGTTCTGGGCTCCTCAGCATCAGAAGGACACGGAGGTCCTGGAGCAAGTCCAGAGAAGGGCAACCAGGCTGGGGAAGGGGCTGGAGGGCAAATCCTCTGAGGAGCAGCTGAGGGAGCTGGGGGTGTTGAGCCTGGAGAAGAGGAGGCTGAGGGGAGACCTTCTCCCCACCTCCCCTGCCCTGCCAGGAGGGTGCAGAGAGGTGGGCGATGGTCTCTTCAGCCAAGGGACAGCAGGTGGGACAAGGGACAATGGGCTCAAGCTGCCCCAGGGCAGGGTCAGAACAGATATTAGAATAAAATTTTTTACTGAAAGTTGCCAGGGCCTGGAACAGGCTGACCAGGGAGGGGGCTGAGTCACCTTCCCTGGTTGTGTTTAAAGAAAGGGTAGATGAGGTGCTCAGGGATATGGTTTAGCTTAGGATGGGAACAGTTGGACTTGATGATCTTAAAGGTCTTTTCCAACCTTGTGATTGTGTGATTCTGTGACTGCCCCAACCCCCTCAGCCTAGTGAGGTGAGGCCAGGTACTATGACATGGAAACTCAGACACTTATGGAAACAGTGTTTCCCATCAGTTTGTATTAAGGGAGCATTTTAGCTCCTGGTAACAGAGGGAAAGGGCTCCCACACCCCCCCCAAGCAGCCTTCTGCAAACACAAGGATGAGCTAATTGCAAAACCATAAGTGTTAATGAGAAACCCAGCGGCCTCTGTGCTGCAAGAACCCTGAGCTGCAGCTGGGCAGGAACCCGCCCCACCCCCAGCCGATT
Source organism: Zapornia atra (assembly GCA_013400835.1). Taxonomy (NCBI): domain Eukaryota; kingdom Metazoa; phylum Chordata; class Aves; order Gruiformes; family Rallidae; genus Zapornia; species Zapornia atra. Next base: position 19,195 of record VZTU01034324.1, read on the forward strand.
TCAAAGGGAGGAGACAGTGACATCACACTGGTGTCACCTACCGACTTGTTCCTGAGTTACTGTCACCGTCGGGAGGGAAGAGATCTTCTCCTTGTCGGCTGGAGGTGGCCCTGTGTTTTCCAGCTGTCCCAAGAGCTGTGGGGAAGGAACCACGTGCTGCTGAGGAGCAGGACTGGGAGCGGTGGGGTCAGACCTTGTTTCACGCCCCCATCTCAGCAGTCCCACTCCTGACACCGTTGCCCTCCAGATTATTTTCTTTCCTGTCAGGGTTTGGGGAACCAAGGGGTTGGGGAGGGAGATGTGGCTGCTGGCACAGGGGAGGGTGCTGAGCTGCTCCCTGCATGGGGCCTCCAGCGTTTAACACAGGCTGAGCGATGCTGCTCTTCTCCAGTGTGACACCCTCAGGGCTCTCAGGGATTTTACACCAGTACAACCCGGATTCACCCAGCAATCAGCACAAGAGCAGCCCAGATGCTTCCTTTGTTTCCCTCTGAGATGCCTGGAATGCCACAGAAGCCAGGGGCGGGCAGAGCCACCACTCCAGACCCCATGGGAGAGCTGAGCAGAGCCACACTAACGGTGACACCAAGGCTGGAGAGCCGAGCAGAGCTGGGTTAACTGTGACACCAAGGCTGGAGAGCAGAGCAGAGCTGGGTTAACTGTGGCACCAAGGCTGGAGAGCTGAGCAGAGCCACACTAACGGTGACACCAAGGCTGGAGAGCTGAGCAGAGCCACACTAACGGTGACACCAAGGCTGGAGAGCTGAGCAGAGCTGGGTTAACTGTGACACCAACGCCCGCCGGGGCTCGCTCGGCGCTGGGGTGGGAGCGGGACGGTGCTGTCTGTGTGGCAGTGTGGGCTGCAGGCTCGTTTTAGGAAGCAGTGAGTAAGGCGGGTGAGACGGGGTGGGACTGCAGCCTGGGAAGCCAGGGGTAGGTGGGAATGACAGCAGATGGCTTTGCCAGGCGTTTCGGGAGGCGGCAGCACGACAGCGGCGGCCAAATTAGCTCTCAGTAAAGAGTGCGACTGCTCTCCCCATCCCAGCCATGACAGCACCCTGGGAGAGACTCTGGAGGGAGGATGGGCACCCCCCAATCCCAGGGGAGCCAGACAATGCTTCCAGGGAGCAGACTCAGCCCATCCTGCCACAAACCACCACAGGAGTGGCCCAAGGGCCTCAAATGCCCAAATTTAGGGAGAGCTGGATGCTGCCAGAGATGTTAATCTCACCAAGCCAGACACCAGCAGTCTGTTCCCCATCCTCACTCCACAACCCAGGGCTTGTCTCCAACGAGAGCACAAAAACATTTAAGAATAGAAACATATAGGCAGCGACAGAAGCCCAGCCCAGCCCAGCCAGTGTCCCTTCCTCCACCCAGTGACACACAAGGGTCTTACCTGGGTGACAATAGCGTCGAGGCCGCTCTGTCCCCAGGCGTAGTCCCCAGGATTCGAGTGCAGCATCCCACTCCTGCAGATGGGAGCAAGAGAGTCAAGGAAACCTTTTCACTCACCCCAACCAGCCCCCAGGGATTGCACAATCAGTGCTGGGGAGACAGGGCTGCTGGGCACCAAACCACAGCTCGTTACTGGTGCTGGACACAGCCTGGACCACACATGCAACTCACCAGGAAAAAGGGTGTTGTGAGCCTGGAACCGCTGAGTTGGCAAAAAACCCCGCAAAGATCTGCTGGATTATTCTAGAGAGGGAGGAATGGAAAGAGGGGAGGGGGAAAGAAAACAAACCGTAAGGACAAGCTGGACAAACAAACAGCAGCAGCAAGAGTTTAGCAAGAACAGGCAGCCCATGTGAAGGCTGGCAGCCCATGGCGCAAGGCTCACGCCTCGGTACGTGGCTCTGCACAAGGCCGAGTCCCCAGACAAGAAGGAAGGAGGGATGCAAAGCCGTGGAGTGTGGGAGGGCTGGGAGAGGAAATGACTGAGTTTCCCAAGCGCTGACTCGTTCCCCTGCACTTCAGGTTGGCACTGTTACAGGCAAAACCCACCTTTCCCAGCACGCAGCTTCAATTCGTGCCGAGGGGTGGCAAAGGGCAGAGCATCTGATGTGAAAACCTGCAGTTTTGGGGCTGAGGGTCACCTACCATGAGCTCCAGGACCCCATTTCGTCAGGTTTTGCCCCAGATCCCCCCTCATTTTACCCACTGAGGCAGAGGAGACACTTCCAGGAGGTCATCTGGGCACTCACCCTTCGATAGCAGGAGACCTGTCAGGGCGGGAGCTGCCCCGGGACCTGTACCTCCGCGTCATGGGCAATCGGGGGGGGCGGCTTGGTCCCCAGAGGTCAGCGTGGGCTTGGTGGCCCCTCTCGTTGTCCCTGCTGTCTTGGTCCAGTGAGCCGCTGCTCAGGAAGGGTCTGAAGTCAGGGAAGAACACTGTGTGGTCCAAATGGTCCCAAAGCTGGCAGGGAGAGAAGGGGGGGGACACAAAGCACAGGCGGCTCCGTCACTAATCCCGGTGACTCCGCTGCCGGGGCGGCGGCAGGGCCAGTCCACCTGGGCAGAGACAAGTGAGCCAATTCATATGGTTACCATGGTTCCCAGGAGAAGTCTGGCAAACGTGGGTAATTATAGCCCAAACTAATCAGATGTACCACCCCCGGGAAGACCGGCACATTGGCTCTTTCCCATCCACACCTCGTTCATGGAGCCACCCCAGGGCACTGCGAGGCGGGGGGTGACGCACGAAAGCACCCAGGAACCCAGAGCAAGGCACCCCCCACTCTGAGCCTGGAGCTGAGAGCCCCCCCCCAGTCACCCTCACCCACAAAACCCAGTTGGTTTTACTCCTCCTGCCATTCTAATCACCCGTGGATTGAAGTCACGGCTGAGGAGGGGACTGAGGATTTAGGATGTGGCGTTATGGAAGAACAATAAACAGTACAAAATCCGTAGAGGACAAGGAGAGGTGAGTGTCAGGCACAAACCCCTCGCTGGGAGAGGGACACGGGGAGGAGCAGCACCCTGGGATTGACTGCAGGAATTAAACACTCCGGAGTGTAACACGAGCATTGCTCTCTGCTCGTCCGTCCCAGCCCCTCGTTGCGTGTTGTGACGCCATCCGAGCGGCTTCATTTCCACTTCACACTCCATCAGCTCACTTCCCACGTCTCTGACACTGCCCAGCTCAGTCTGGTGTGGGCAGAGAGGGAGAAGTGACATCGCTCTCTGAATCCAGGCCCCGCAGGCGAGGGTCTGGCGTGTTCTCCTGCGGTCAGGCTCAAGGCAGAGCGCTGCCCGCCCGCAGCGGCGGCGGGAGAAGCCTTTCATTTATTATTAATCCTAAAGGCCATTTACAGAGCGCCTTTCAGGGCACCCCAGAGCTCTCTGTAAGCCAACACGCTGCTACAAGAGGAGATGGCTTTATCTCGCCCAGCGCAGGCGTTTCTGGGACACGGGGCTGGGAGCAGGCAACAGCTCTGTGCAGGGGACAAACGGACGACAGCTCTGAGCAGGGGACAAACAGATGACAGCTCTGAGCAGGGGACAAAAGGACAACAGCTCTGAGCAGGGGACAAATGGACACAGCCCCACTGGAGGCAAACCCGGCCCTACGCGGGGAGAGCAAGCAGGAGGCACCCAGACTGGAAAGGCAGAGCTGCAGAGGATGCCAGTGATCTGGGGACACTGCTTGGCGTGGCCGCAGCACACAGAGGAGGGGCTCTGTGACAACACAGACCCCCAGATTCCACCCCAGATAATGCTGCCTGAGGAGCTGGGACAGGGGGGAGTTCTCCTGGCAGGACCAAGAAACAGTTAAAGCTCCTCGTTACCCGAGCAAGCCAGCAACCCGGTCACCCAGCGCGGCCGCTGGCAGAGGAGAAGGGTGGAAATTTTATCCCCATCTGTTTTACACAGCTCAAGCTGAGCTCCTGGAGGGAAGCAGAGCCCGTGTCAGAGCCCAGAGATGGCCTGCTCGCCTCGGGGTCTGGCAGAGGAGCTGCAGCCGTGAGCCCAGGGTGACTCCAGCTCCCCACAACCGGACAACAAAATTGGGACTTTATTAGAAATTTGGATTTATAGACAGCTGCAGTTTTGGAAAAACCCAGAGCAGAAACAAGAGGGGAGGAAAAGGCAGCCAGGCAACACACTCTGCAGCTGGCTGAGCATCACGGACACACGTCCCAGCACCGAGGGACAGGGTGTTCCAGCACCCATCTATCCCTGCCCTGCCCAGCGAGCAAACCTCGACCCCAGACGTGCCAAAGGCCTCCTGAAAATTCACCAAGCTCCTTGAAAACCTTTGGGAAGACCAGCTGTCCTTTGAAACAAGGCAGCATTTGAAAACACCCTGACATCCCGCAGCTGGAGCGGAGACTGGAAAGCTCTTTGTGGTTATGGTTTTATAGAAAAACCCCATCCCACAGGATAAACCAAGGGAGTAAAACTCACCTCTGCAAACTGCGTGGATGGGCTGTTGTCTATGCCACTGCCATCCAGGAAACTGCAGAGAAACAGGGGAGAGAGCAGGTCACCCCTCCCAAAAGCACAGCAAGGCAGTGCCCGCGCGGGCTGGGGCAGGCACAAGCACAGCAGAGTGCTTCCTGGGGGTGGAAAAGGATTATGAAGGCAAAAAGGCTCGCTGGGGCACCTGGCAGGCTGTGCACAGCCTGCCCAAGGAAGGAACCTGGGACTCCAGAGGGGTTTGAGATGGAGCACCACAGTTCTGCCAGCGGGATCGCGGGCCCCAAGCGCTCCAGCGTGGCCTTCGGTGACAGGCATACAGGGGGTGCCTCTCCCCAACAAGGCTCAGCCCCCACTGCTGCCCTTGTGCCTTGCCTACTGCCACCCAAATAAAGCCATTTTCCCAGCAGCTAATCAAGACCAGACATAGTAAGTGCTAAACCAGCATCGTTTGGGATCCCTAATGATCCAGCAGCGTGTTCTGCTGGGCACCCAACAACCAGATCCATGCTCGGAGAGGGAAAAGGTGTTTCCTTCTCTCATGGCCTGAGCTGTGAGGTTGGAGAAGTGACCAGGAGGCTGAGCTGGGGTTGACAGATAAAGGTACCATAAATCTGAGATTCAAGCTCGATTCCTGAAAGAAAACATGCCAACAGCCCAAGGAAACAGGTGTCTACAGACTGTAACTGCTCCTGTTCAGGGGACCCCCAACAGTGTGAACTCAAGGCTCACATCTTCTCTGAAGTCTCCCCCAAACCCTCTGCCTGGTTCCATCCTGAGACCGACGGCCACTCATGTTCTCCACCTCCCCCCCACATTAAGGCCAAAGTCCCACTGATGTTTAAGCTCTTCCCCTGCACCCCTGTTTCACCCCCACTGCCCAGTGCTCCCCCAGCCAGTACCCCAGTGCCTGACCAACACCCGGCGCGTACGGTACCTGGAATCATCTGTGACTTCTTCAATAAAGCCAGACTCACATCTTGGGCAGGTGTACTCCTGTCAGAGACACACAAAGGGGGTTAGGCCTGGAGAAGAGAAGGCTGCAGGGGGACCTCACTGCAGCCTGCCAGTCCCTGAAGGGAGCAGAGGAACAGGAGGGGAATCAGCTTGTTAAAGGGCAGAGACTGGCAGGACAAGGGGGATGGGGTGAAGCTGGAGGAGGGAAGGGTTGGAGGAGAGACTGGGGAGAAGCTCTGTCCAGAGAGAGTGGTGAGGGGCTGGAACAGGCTGCCCAGAGAGGGGGTGGGTGCCCCATCCCTGGGGGTGTTCAAGGCCAGGTTGGATGGGGCCCTGGGCAACCTTGTGTAGCTCCAGGCCTGGAGGTTGGTGGCCCTGCCTGTGGCAGGGGGCTTGGAGCTCTGTGACCCTTGGGGTCCCTTCCAACCCAGACCAGTCTGGGATTCTGTGATTGGCACCAGGGACTCGGCTTCTCCTTTCAGGGCAATGACAAAGCTCAGAAAATTAACACACCAGGAGCCTTACCAGGGACTCCTGAGCCCCACTCCATCTCAGAGCCTGGTGGTTACAGCAGACATCATTAGCCTGCAGACATCATTAACCTCCCTGACATCAAGGAGATGTCAGGAGCAAGTGGATGCTTGGATGCTCCGAAAAGTAACGAAGAGGCACCAAATCTGGAGCCAGGGGTGAGGACGCTGGGGCCCAGCCACTCAGTTCACACCACAGCACCCTGCACCGCGCTGTCTCGCCAGGCTTCGGGGCGGCACTGACCCAGAGGGACTCTCTACACTCCCTAAAACTCCTCCCTCCCAGTCATTTCCAGCGTTGTCCCTGTCAGAATGACCACACCAGAGAGATGCTCTGTTTTCTTTCCTCCCCTGAGCGCAGCAGCAGGCCGTGCTGCTGGGGAGGCTGCGGGTCCGCAGCGTCTCTGGAAGCCTTGGTGTGTTCCTCTTTGCCTTATAATCTGTATGGAAATTACCAGCATCTTGCCCAGCAGCTCCAACGTACAGTCAGAGCATGAAAGAGATAAAAATGGCATTTGGGATAAATAGCAACAGGGAGGAGAGAGAGAGAAGGGAAACCAGAACAGATGAGAGGATGTGGGTGGGATACTGCAGAGCCATGGCACGCACCGAGCCCTTCATCTTACCTCCCTGAGAGGTTTAGGGGTGCATCGGACAGCCCTGGTCTCTGCCAGAGCCTCCTGCCTGCACAGAGGGAGATGGATGAGTGTCCCACAATCCCCAGAACGGCCACTGTGAGTGTGTCACTGAGTGCAGGGACCTTGTATCCCAAGCAGGATGTGGCCCGAGGGGCCCTGGCTGCTCTGTGGGATGGGAGCCCGGCGTGCCCTGCTCACAAGACATGTACACTCATTAGCCAGGGAAAGCAGCCAGATCATTTCCTAAGCAGCTGGAACTGGGTGGCACACGAGTCTAGCCCAAGCACATCTGTCAGGGCCGATGTCACTAGGCTTGGTCCAACACCAGGGCAGGAAGGGTGGACTAGAATCTTCTGTCAGCCTCTGCGTGGTGGATCCATCCAGCCGCTCCGCACGCTGCTGCTGGCGTTGCTCATCCTCCCCTCGACGGCCACGAGCCCGTCCCACAGCTCCAAGCCCAGCCATGACTTAACTGCCTTCCCCTTCCTTCACCAGGCAGGATAACTCAGCCCCACCACCCCAGGCTTGGGTTGACTCATCCGCCTCTGCTGAATTCAACATCCCTCCACAGCTGGGGCAACACCTACTGCTCATCCTTACACACTGTGCAGTGTCACCCTGAGCTGTCCAGACTGCCTGCAGCCCAGGGGGCAGCTGCTCCCCACCTTACATGAGCCACACGGTTCGTATCGGATGCAAAGGGACCCGAAATCAACCCTTGGGAGCCACAGGGTCCAGCTGCAGCTCGCAGAAGGGCTCAGCCACAGCGCATCAGCCCCTGGGCAGGAAAGGACAGCTCTTCCTTCTCACACCAAAGAGCAGCAGGGAAAAGCCTCGGAGGCAGCCCGGCAGGACGTGGGGGCAGACGCTCATCCTGATCTCTGCCGGGACCGTGTCTCTCACCATCGGAGCTCAACAGCTCCTCCCCGGCCCCCTGCTCCTCTGAGAGGCAGCTCATCATCTCGACGTGACCCTTCTGGTGCTCAGGCACAGCCTCCAGCTTGGGAGATGCTGCAGCACCGTGAGGTCTGGGAGAACAGCTGCTCTGCACCCCAGAGGAAGCCGCTGTCACACTGGCAGCTGGTGACAGCGAACGCCACAAGCGCTGCTGAAGACAAGCAGGGTGTCTACACCCGACCTGCTGGGAGCCCTGGCCGGATCCAGAGGGAGCCAGCAGCCCCACACCTCTGCACCTTGCAGCAGAGCATCTTGCTCAGAGAAGGCTGGTAGGAGGAACGACACCCGGACAGACAGACAACCCGCAGACAGGTTTGAGTTGCTGTTATCCTGGTAAGAGGTAAACTGAGGCACAGCCCAAAAGAAATCGGTGCTGGGTCAGACTGGGGAGCGTGTGGCCAGCGCTCCTCCCGCGAGGGCAAGGTGACGGCCACGCAGCCCCAAGGGGACCCTCTGAGGACAGAACAAAGCAAAGTGGCACAAGCAGCTCCCAAGGTCACCCCGTTACAAGCATGGGCAGAGCAGCCCCGTGGCCATGTCCTCCTCAGAGCTGGGGGGTCCATGTGACACCCCCACGCCAAGGGGACAGCGCCGCCCCGACGTGGCTGGTCAGACCAGCATCCTGGGACTGAGTGTGTGCCTCGGGGCACTGGGAAGAAGTTCCAGCGACTTCAAAGTGGGGATGTGGAACAGGTTGGGGGACAAAGGACAGCGAGCAGTGTCCCCAGCAGGTCACACAGGGCCTGTCCGTCCCCGTCCCCTCCCCAGGGCCAGGCCAGAACACAAGCAGAGGTCTCAAGGGAACAACAAATACTCGTTCCAGCAGCAGGCACAAGCCCCGAATCGGCGATTTCACACCCACGCTGTAACAACCTGTGTTTCCAGACCCACCACGCTCCCCCCCTTCCCAAAACCCATCCAGCTCCAGAGGGAAACGAGAGCGGAGCCCAGCGGGAGCGGCAGAACAACCCCCCCCCACAGAGGCCTCAGCCCCGAGCCGGGTTTCTGGGTGCTCTTGAAATAGAAACTGGAGCAAGACACGCTGGGAGAGCTGGGCAAGCCATCCATCCATCCATCCCCCAGGCAGAGGATGCGGCGACCTCTTTCGTGCCCACGCGAAGCTGAAGGGGCTTCGCTCCGCCCGGGGCTCCCGGTTCAGCAGTCAAGGATCCCAGCAAGCAAGTGGGATCCCAGCAGGGTTAAACCCAGCAGAGGCTGGGTGGAAAGGTGTTTCGTGGAGCAGGCCTGGAGTTTTCCACCCAGGTCAGGCCAGAAAGACCCCTGAGGCAGGAGGAAAGCCTGAGCCTTGGGGGACAGGCAGGGGTGGAGCTGCTTTTGGCCAGTATTCCTTGGGATGAAGGAGGGTTTCAAACCCAGCGGGAGGTGGAAGGGGTGTGGAAAGAGAGCGGAGGAAGATTTGGGAGATGGGAGGGAAGAGAAGCACCCAAAGGTGATGCCACAGGCTCCATGGGAGTTGGGACGGGTCTGGATGTGGATATCTGCCTCCTGCCCCAGCAGACCAGGATCAGCCTGGGGGGCTGCTTGTGCCTGCAGAAGCCACTGCAGGAGACCATGCCAGGGGGGCCGGGCACGAGTGCTTTTGGAGGCTGTGTGCCCCTCCTCTTGCTGCTGAGGGGTAACATCACTGTTTACCTGGTTTCTACAGAAATCGGGGCAGGGGGCTCAGCGCCCAAGGGGTCTGCACGCATCCTCACTCCCACCTCAGTGACAGAGAAGGGCAGGGGTGAGGAGAGGCTCCAGCACCCTTGGGCAGTGAAGGAGCAGGAAAAGCCCCAACTTGAAGCTCAGAGATGAGTTTTTTGGGTAAGGCAGCTGGTGGCAGGCTGCCTGCAGACCCCGGGGTGCCCACGGGCGATGGCAGATGCCGGCCCTGAGCTGCAGCAGAACAAGGGCAGCTGGCGAATGGGGCTCGGGCACAGATTCGGTGCGCAGCTGCCCCCAGCTCCCCGCTGTCCCACGCTGCTCAGCCGGGGAAGGACACGGGCAGCCGGGTGAAGGTGGCTGCCCAGTTCACCTCCTCCTGCCCCACAGGCCGGCCATGCCTGAGCACCCCCTGTCCAGCTCCCCCTTCCCCGACCTCAGCAATTGGGGGCAACCCCCCCCCTCAAGCCCCCAAAACCAGGGCTGGGGGGAGGGGGGGGTGGTATCGAGGTCACACCAGCCCCTACCTGGAGCTGCTGTGCTGCAGGGGGGGTCAGAACCTCCCTTGGGGGTCGGGCTCTCCAATCCCGGGGG
>VZTU01034324.1:35561-51007 GCA_013400835.1 Zapornia atra
CCCCGCCAAGTGCCTGCAGGAGCGGCCGGCCGAGCTCCCCGCCGAGCTGCGGGGCCGGGGGGTGGCCGCAGGGGTGGCCGTGCTGCTGCGGGCCGGCACCGGCCGCATCCTGCTCACCCGCCGCGCCGGCACCCTCAGCACCTTCCCCAACGTCTGGGTGCCGCCCGGTGAGTCCGGCCGGGGGGGGATCGGGCGGGGGAGCGACGGTTGCGGGGGAGCGGCGGGTGCGGGGGGCGGGGCTTGACCCTTTTGTCCCCCACAGGTGGGCACGTGGAGCCGGATGAATCGGTAAGTGGACCCGCGGGGCCCGTGCGGGGTGGCGCGAGGCTGGGGGGCTGACACCCCCGCCGCCCTTCCTCTCGTCCGCAGCTGCTGGACGCGGGGCTGCGGGAGCTGGAGGAGGAGACGGGGCTGCACCTGGCGCCGGGGACCTTCTCCTGGAGGATGCTCGGCCTCTGGGAGGTAACGGCCTGCGCGGCGGGGGGAGCCGGGTGCCGCCTCCCCCGCGGGGCTGAGCACCCCTGCGGCCCCCCGCCCGCATCCCCCCACAGTCCATCTTCCCGCCCGTGCTGAGCCGGGGGCTGCCGCGCCGCCATCACATCGTCACCTACCTGCTGGTCCTGTGCTCTGAGCCCCACGAGTGTCTGGAGGTGAGCACGGGCTGGAGGATGCGGGACCATCCTGTCCCGGGGGGCGAGGGCTCCCCTGAACACTGCCCCCACCTCCAGGCCAGGATGCGGCCCAGCGAGAGTGAGGTGAGCGCCTACGCCTGGCTGGAGCCCCCGCTCCTGGAAGCCATCGCAGCCACCGAGGACGGGGCAGAGAGTCCAGGAAAGGTCCCCAGCATATTGCCACCTACCGTCCGGTGAGGATGCGCCTGCAGCCCCAGGGACATCGAGCAAGGGAGGGGCAGCACCCCAGGCCCCTCCGTCCCTCACCACCTTCCCTCTCCCAGCATCACGGAGCTGCGTGATGGCTCCTCCAGCAGCACCCAGCTCCCAGCCACGACCTTCCTGAACACGGCTCCAGCCGAAGGGGAGGACGTGGAACGCGTCAGCACTGGCACCAAATTCGCCCTTCGGCTCTGGCTGGAGTCCCTCGGGGAGCAGGGATGAGCTTGGCCATAGGGCAACACAGCCACAGGGCCCCACTCTCTCGCCCCCCACTCTGTGCCAGCGGTTTGGCTCCTGCTCAACACAACCAGGTCCAGGGCCCTGCTGCCCACACAACTCGGCAGATCCTCAGGATTTAACGTTTTTACTGCATTAAAATATTGGCCGTGGTTACAATACAAGAGATAAGAAATCGTCCAAGCAGAATACTGTGTGCTGCTGCTTCCCCCGCCCCAACTGGGGCTGAAGTTCAGGGAAGGAGCAGGTTAAAAAAGGGAAAAAAGGTGCTAGAAATAAAAGTAATAATTGCTACATACAACCTCCCTGTGCTGCAGCTGCGCCAGCTCCTCGCTATGGGAGCGGGGAGAGGAGCTTGGCCGGGGGCACAGAGCCCATCAGGAGGCTGCAGAGCGGCAGGTACAGCACCAGAGAGGTTCCAAAGGAAGGAATACATTTAAATACATAAATAACCTGTGCAATGGGGGATGTGTCGTCCCCCAGAGACGACACAACCTTCATTTCGTCCTCCTGCAGAGACAGGAAACAGGGAAAACTTTGGAGTTTTCTATGTACAAAAGCTGCAACTGAGAATATAGATCATCTGTTCTCTGTACAGGGCAGCGCCAGGAGGGTCTGAAAGGGGGAAAATAAACCTATGGGAAGATTTTTAAAAATAACTGTAAATACAACCAAGAGCGCAGGGGAGGGACAGGGGAGGCACCGGGGCCCATGGGGCCCTTGCTTGCCCCCCTCCCCATCACACAACCAAAGAGGAACCATCTCCAGGGGGCTGGGAGGGCCCGGCCTCGCCCCTGGGGGCTCTCCGAGCACTGCAGTAGAACCCCACGCAACACCAACAGAGTTAAAACACTAAAGTTGAGGGTGGGGTGGTCAACCCCCTCCTGAGCCCCATCCCCACGCACCAAGGGGCACAGATGCAGACAGGGTACACGTCCTGCCCAACAGAGTGGGGCTGGAAACCCCCAGTGCGTGGCCGGGGCCCAGATCACCTCCATGGAGGGGGAGAGACACAACCCAACGGCTCTCGGTCGCGTCCTTCCAGCCCCGCACCCGGGTGCCAACCCCAAGGCGGCACCAGGAACCTGCCCTGGGCTCCATCCCTGGGAGCAACGGCCACCAGCTCTGTTCAGTCCAGGGAGATGACATCGGGCCGGCAGCCCGGCAGCGCCGCGCCGGTACCGATCGTCCCGCTGTGCCCGCGGCTCTCTCGCACGGCACCGGTGGAGACGATGCTGCTGCTGCGGCCGCCGGCGCTGTGCGATCCAGCCATCACCGGGACCAGGGGGTTCATGGTCATGAAGTGGCCGGATGTGCCTCTGTACTGGAAGAAATGGCTGAGCGTCTCCTGCTCGTCCAGGGAGGTGATCACGGAGGGGCTGTAATGCTGCCGAACACAGGGAGAGCCCCCGTCAGCTCCCAGCCCTCCCCAAAACCTCATCTCCCTGTCCCATGCACTGTTAGGGGACACCCAGGAAACCACAAACCCAGCACCTCCTACAACCATTCTCACAGAGGGAGAGGATGGAGGAGGAGGAAGGAGGCTGGTTGAGTAAAGAGGGATTTGCCAGCCTGGAGATGTAGCATGGAAAAAAACAAGCTCAAAACCAACCCCAACGCACTCCCAACATACCTGATTTTCACTCTGAAGAAAGGAAAATAAATCCAGGCCTAAAAAAATGAAAAGGGGGAAAATAAATCTCTGGATGGTAAATAAACTTTTGGCAGGACAGGGAGCCCAGCCGTGCTCACGCAGAGACGGAAACAGATGGGCTCAGACTGCTGCCAAGTGCTCGTACCACGGTATCGGCAGCTCCAACCCCAGCTGCAGCCTCCCTGTACCTCACCTTGCCCACGAAACAGCACGGGGAGGATTCGACCTCCCTTCCCAGGGAAGGGACAATCCCAGCCTCTCTCCCTGTGTGCAGCCGTGGATCCCCGGAGCAGCACGCTCCTGGGAATGGTTTATTATTTACTGCTCTGTCAGGGACACGAGCCCCGTGCTCGTCTCCCGCTGGGTTTGGACATGACCTCCCTCACCCCCTGCCAGCCAGGAACGAGAAGAACCCCTGAGCAGGAGCTGCAGCCTCGATTCCTCAGTGGCCCCTGGTGCGCACGAAGCACCACCAGCCAAAACCCAACAGGTTTCAGTTGGTTCTGTCAGCCAGGATCCTCCAGAGAAACCTCCCCGAGTCAAGCCCTGTGAGGAAGGGAGACTCTGGTTTCCCTCTCCCCTCTCCCGTGCTGCGCCAGTGGGATGATACGTCTGGGCTCAGGGAAGGGAAGGCCGATACAGCCAGCTCTGGCTCTGGCGCAGGGGTAGGACCATGTGGAGTTGATAACTGCTGCCAGAGGTTCTGGTGTTACCTTGGAGCTCGGAGGACACCTGGTAGGAGGGGTGGTAGTCGGGAACGGAGAGGTTGGAGAGGTACTCGCTGCCCAACGCTGCCATAGGAGGACTTCGAAGCACGGAAGACGGCTGGTGATCAGCACTCAACACCCTGAAACACAGCACGGGGCCACGGAACCTTCACGAGAGCAGATGGGCAGGCTGAGAACCCACCCTCCTCCCCTACAGCAAGAGCGAACCCTCCTCTCCTCCCCTTCCCACTTCCTCGCCCAGGGACAGAGCGGCCTCATGTCCAGCTGCTCAGGGAAGGAAACAAGCAGGGAGCAGGAAGCCAGAGCCCAGCAGAGGGGGGGAGGGACAGGGTCCTGTGCTGCCTCACCCCTTGGGCCCGGCCGCTGCCGGGAGAGCCGCGCTGGAGACCGGGCACTGCTTCTTGGCCGGCGGCTCCTCCTCGTCCGACGAGCTGTCCAGGGTGAGGTCGATAACCTCCACTTTCTTCTTACCCTCGGAAGCGTTCCTGCTCTCAGAGCTGACGGTGTAGAGGGGGCTGGCTGCAGAGGAAAACCAGCCATCAGCTTCCACCGCTGCAAGAGCTGAGCCCGAGGCCACAGCAGCTCCACGACACGCTCGGGGCTGCCCAGCAGCTTGTAGCAAATCCACACCCATCCCCAAACAGGGGCATCAGCCCCACACAGCGACCAGGTCTCTGCAGCCCTCCTGCAATTAATGCTCCAATTTCCAGAAGAACCTGCATGTTCTGCCCTTACTCCACAGTGCTGCACCAGCTGTGCCTGTCACGCTCCTGGTATTTCAGTGGGATCCCAAATTACCAGCTCCCAGCTGGGATCTGAAATGCTCTGCATGTTGCTTTGTAAGCGTTGCTTTGGCACAAAGGAAAAAGGAACCTAAAATAAAACCAGAGTTGGTGACTGCAGCTGCCATACCCTCAATCCCACTGAAGGCAGATGCCTGGCACACCTCCTGGTTCTCCTTCTTCGGCCTCATGGGACACCAGGAGCCATCCTCCATGAACTGGATCTCGTCGCAGTCTGAACAGGAGTTCAGGATCTCCATGAACAACCTGCGGGGTGAGAGCAGAAGCTAGGGAGCACAGACACCCCCAACACAGGGAGGGCAGAGTGACACGGGGCCAGCGGCACTCAGGAGCTGGCTGAAGGGGTACAGAGAGTCACTGTGCTTAAGATCTGTGCCAGGATCACCCGTGGGGTCAGTCTTACGGTGGGCTGTTCGCACAGCGTGCGGCTCTGCCCGAGCCCCTGAGCCGGTTCCCTCCTGATGGGCTCTGCAGAGACCGCCAGCAAGGGAGCCAGGATTTCACAAAGGTTTCTTGTTCTTCAGGATAAATCTCTCCAGACTGCCCTCAACAGAGTTTAGGAAACAACCTCCCCAAAAAATATTCTAATTTTTACATTGTTCGAGGCTGTGTCTGTCTAGGGAGGGGATTGTGCCCCTGTACTGGGCACTGGTAAGGCTGCACCTTGAGTGCTGGGTCCAGTTCTGGGCTCCTCACCATAAGAAGGACATGGAAGTCCTGGACCGTGTCCAGAGAAGGGCAAACCAGGCTGGGGAAGGGGCTGGAGGGCAAATCCTCTGAGGAGCTGAGGGAGCTGGGGGTGTTCAGCCTGGAGAAGAGGAGGCTGAGGGGAGACCTTCTCCCCACCTCCCCTGCCCTGCCAGGAGGGTGCAGAGAGGTGGGCGATGGTCTCTTCAGCCAGGGGACAGGAGATGGGACAAGGGGCACTGGGCTCAAGCTGCCCCAGGGCAGGGTCAGCTCAGATGGGAGGGAAAAGTTCTTCCCTGGCAGAGTTGTGGGGCTGTGGCACAGGCTGCCCAGGGGGGGCTGAGTCCCCACCCCTGGGTGTGTTTAACAGACGGGGAGATGAGGTGCTCAGGGATCTGGGTCAGCACAGAATGGGAACGGTTGGACTCGAAGAGCTTAAAGGTCTTTTCCAACCTTGTGATTCTGTGACTTGTCTGCGTGTGCCCAGCCCTGCGGATCAGCCTGAAGGGAGCGATGTTCCCTGGCTCAAGGCTGCGCAAGAGCCCGTCCACTCACCCGTCGATGATGAGGCCGTCGTACGGCGCCTTCTTATCGCACACGGGGCACGTCCACGTGGGCTTCTTCTCGTTCATCTGCAGGTAGAGCGCTGCATCGAAGCACTGCAGGTGGGTGCAGGTGATGGCTCGGCAGGGCACCACCAGCCTCATCTTTCCCAGCTGGGGACAGGGAGGGAGAAGCCGGGTCTGTAGCACCCGCCCCGCGCAGCCAGCGGCGTTACTCTGCGCTCCCCTGCCCGGCGCTTCAAGCAGGGGAGCGCTACGCTCAGCGCTAACGAGGAATTAACGTGCCAGAGCAAACAAGCTTTCCTGAGGGTACATCCTGGACTGTTTCATTTCCAGCTCACCTCCACCTCCAGCACGTGCTAACAGCCAAGGTGAAAGGCAAGGAGCAGCTCAGCAGGAGTCAGGTTAGGCCAACGATCTCGGCAATTAAAAGTGTTTTAATGAGCGAAAGAAAGCGATTCTGCTGAGGAATCAGGGCTGCTCTCAGCACAAGCGGGGCTGCGGCAGCGTTAGCTCTCCCCTCTCTCCAGCCCACGCAGCGGGGAGGCGAAGCGGGAAGCTGTTCACAAGGGCCTGAGAAAGAGCAACGAAAAGGTAGAAACCTACTGGGCACATCAGGGAAACTCGTAAGCTTGTTGTGGCTATCTCACTGTCAGGATCAGCTGTTAGCTTTTCTTTGACTGAAAGAAGAGGAGGGGAAAAAAGGTCTCCTGTCAACATCCCCCTTCTTTGACATGCACAAATATGTACAGACATGATCTACAGTTTGCAGCTTCACATCCATTACCCACGGCACAGGCAGTCTTACGACTTCGTTAGGGTCAGGGTACATCGTTAGGATCAGGGTAACAGCTCCGGCAGGAGCCTCCCCGGCGTGCCGCAGCGCAAGGAGACAGCCTCTACCCTAAGGCTCTACTAAAGGACAGCGCAGGAAGCCAGTGGGAGCAGGGAGCAGCACCAGCTCCTGCTCACAGGAGGATTCCTGGCAGGAACCACACCAGAGGTGGGCAGCGCTCCACCAGGAAGGGTGGATTTAAGAGCCTTGCTGACCAGAGAAATAACCCAACATCTCTGCAAATTGTAGGAGAGCGCGTGGGTCTGAGCAGGGACACGCACAGGGACCCACAGCACTGCTCCCAGGCTGGGATGGAGCAGGGTTACCCCTTCACCGGGGGACTTACTGAGGGCTCGTGAGTGATCTGGATTGCGGATGCCCTTGGCTCTCAGCTTCTGCAGCAGCGTCACCGACGTCAGCTGCTTCACCAGGTACACGGACAGAGAGTAGTTCTGTTGGAAGGAAGATGGAACCGCTCAGACTTGGACAAACCCCACTGGAGAGAGGAGAGGGGCTTTGCTGGGATCTGCGCCGCTCGACGCTGCCACAACAACCTCGGCTCTCCCCTGAAACCAGGGAGCTGAGGAGCAGCACAGGGGGAACCCTCTTTCGCCTCCCTCACCCGGCCGAACTCCGAGGACCAGTTCACCACGATGGTGTTGGGGACAGTCGCCGACAGTCGTGCCAAGGGAGTGATGTTGACGGGGCGGCTGGGTCGTTTCGGCTCCGCGCCGTTCTTGGTGGGGGGGAGGTAACCCTGCAGAGAGAGGGAGACGAGCTGATCAAGCAGAGGAACGCTGCAGAGAGAGGGAGAGCAGAGGTTCCCTGTGGCATCCTTACGCTGACGAGCAGGCAGGAACCCCGTCACACACTGCACACAGAGCTGTCAGTCTGGGCTGTGCTGCACATGCTGAATTACTGAATTAAAACCCAAACCCCACCCACTTCAACGAGGCTGGGAAGGTTAAACCCCCCCCAGCATGACGTCCCACGACAAATCCCACGCTGATCTCATTATCCCTTCACTGTATCAATCAGTAACCTGTCCTGCTCTTCAGCCTGATCTGTAGCTCAAAGGTTCACACCAGCGTGCTGGATCTTCTCTGTCATCCCCACCAGTCAGACCAGGCAGCTCAGCACCACTCAGCACCCAACCCTCAGCTGAAGCAGAACCAGACCAAAACCAACCAGAAAAACAGCGTGGCGGCTGAGCTGAGCTGCTGTGCTGCACAGGAACAGCTCTGCAGCTGCGGATGACTCACCCCAAGGGACGCAGGAAGCCTCCTCAGAGCAGAGGCTGGGGGGGCCCTTTATCCCCTTTATCCATCTCTGTCACACCCGCTTCCCTCCTGCTGCCCCACGAGGCCGGAAGAGACTCGTTCTATTTTTATCTGTTTTGGTTTTAAGCAGGTTGCCAGTTGCCACAGACAGAAGCTTGAGGTTAAAAAATAAAATCAACTAAATAAAGGCAGATCTCTCGAAATATCAAGGGAAAGGGAGCGGCTCAGAGGTCGTTCTGCAGGTCGGGTTGCTGAAGGTGCCAGCTGTGACCCAGGGAAGCCAGCGTGGGGCAGGGAACTGGCCCCAGACTGCCCGGCCTCTTTTCCCAGGGACACCAACTCACATCCCTTTCAGACTGGCACTGTTTCTCAGCATGTTTCAGAGGGGTACACAAGTCACAGGACCCCAGCCCTGGCTGGAGCACCCAGCTCTGCCTGCAGCAGGACAAGCTAAAGGCACTGCTGCTACTCCAGCTTTACTCCACCTTTCTTGTCAAGAGTCACACAAAAAAAAATAAATAAAACCAAGAAGGAATCTGCTGTTTAAAAACACCCAAACCAGGCCCAAAGTTTGGATATTCTGCTGGTTCAAGACCACACTCCTGGAATCAAAGGGCGGCTTTCATCACTGCCCCACAGCTCTGGAGCACCAAGCCAGCTCTGCACTCTAACCAGGCCCTTTCCTCAGGGCAGCCTTTCATCTCCAGAACACACATCCCACCGCACGCACAGAGAGCTGCAGCTGCAACAAGGGGCTGACTTCAGTCTACAGCAAGTTAAGGAGGAATAAGATTTACTCACGGGCAGGGGACAGAGTTTTCCATTGACCTTGACAAATAAATTAGGAGGGAAGTAATCTTCTTGGGGACAGCTGGTTTCACACAAGCAAAACCTATGAAAGGAGAAACTGGCAAGTGAGTGGTGACACAGGCGAAACACGATGGCAGAGCTTCCCAGTGAGAAGGGAAAAGGGATTTCTGAGCAGAGGGGACCAAGGGGTGGGAAGCACGGGAGCAGCTGGACAGCCCTATGTGTCCTTCACACCCTACACTTGGCACAAACAGTGAGGGAAACAGGACCAAACACCAGTGACAGACCAACATGCAGGCTGTGAAGCGTGACACACGCTGTTACTCAGCCCAGAGCACGATTTGGGCTGTCTGGAACCGTGGTTTCGAAGCAAACTGCATTTCTCCAGCCTTGGGGTGCACCCATGTGTAGGTTCAGCTGCAGGTTCTGCAGCATCCCCAGATCAAAGGGGCTCCAGCTCTTTGGATCACCCAACACGGGCGCTGGAGCATCCCAGCACCGCCTGGGAGGAGGCTGGTTAGTTCTCCCTGCTTTAACTCCCTCAAAGCTCATCCACCAGCACCCAACACCCTCCCGCTGCCTCCCCCATCACAATGATGTCAGCACCAGCAGCCCAGGACGGGCTCTGCCTCCAGTCCCAATCCCAGCTCATCAGCCTGAGGGTGCTACAACAGAGATGACTCCCTCCCACACTGAAACCACGGCCCTGCTGCGGAGCCCTGAGTCAGACCGTGACCTCGGCCGGCTTTTTCTGGGCTGCCAGATCAAGCCCTGGCAGGTCAAGACGATGCCGAGCCACGCCACCAGCCTCCTCACAAATACACCCCATCTGACTGGGTCTGCAGCTCTCCCCACTCACTCGCCAAAGAAAACAAAGAGTCAAGTTGGGAGCTGATCCTTTCCTTGCTCAGGAACACAGGAACACTGGGTGCACGAGGGGAGGAGCGGCCCCACCACCAGCTTTTAAATTTGCTGGAGGAGGGTTCACTTCTCCCCAGGAAGTCCCCAAGAAAACACCAGTGGGTAAACGCTGCTGTGTCTCCAACACTGACCCACACAGGCTGAAATCACTCCCTGAGAGAACACTCAGGGCCTGGCAGCATTTCCCAGCACCCACCCGCCGAGGTAACTCAGGGAACAGGGTGCTGCACAAGAGCTCAGCAGATGGACACAGCAGGAACACGGTGACACGAAGCCCCGGCACAGCGTCACCGGCTCGTGATTCCCACAGACACTGAAGCCCTGCGTTCCTCACCGCTGGCCTTCTGAGAGTAGAGACCTGGCTCTGTGTCTCTCTGCCAAGTTCTAACCCCCAGTAAGAAAATTTAACGTGTTTTTAACCCTACCAAGGGCTGAAAGTTGGGCAAGAGCCTCCTCTGTTCCTGCTCAGGGCAGCGTGGGCAGGCACGTAAATAACCCCTGCACTGACGGCAGGAACCAGAGGGTAACTCATGAAGCACTTGCAAGTATTTTTCCTCTCCTCACACTCTCCCACACCTTGCCATCTTCATGAGCAATAACTGGGCGGGTACCAAGAAATGTTCAAACTTTCAGGCAACATAGTTGGTGCCTCTTATTCCACCTCCCGAATGGATCTGCGCAAAGGGAACAGCTAAATCGGGAAGGGAGGGAGAAGAGTTCCAGGTAAGCACACAAAACTCTGGGAAAGGTTACGTTTTCCTGCACTTAGAAGGAAGAACACCTCATGCACAAGGCTGTGTCACCCGTGCCCCACGTGCCATCCAGAGACAACTTGCTTGGTTCATCGGAGGCTCAATCCCGCATGGAAACCTGGCATCCAGAATGGGCAGCAAATGTGCTGAGCAAATCCAGACACAAACTCAAACCAAGTCAAGGGCTAGAAGCACGATCCAGCAAAATCAAGGACAAACGGACACCCATGCACCAGCTCAGGGAACGGGACTTAATGGGTTCATTAAAGAGACCTTACCTTAATTGCACCTGTGTAGTGTAATCGCATTTGGCACCCGGTAAGATGTCTCTGCAACAGAAAAGGTGGAAGGCTGTCAGCAGCACTTCAGAGGATCACAGGGAGTCCTATCGCCATCCACGGGTGCTAACTGCTCTGGGGACAGAGCCAGGGAAAGCAGAAGCTGCACAGGAGGGAGAGGGGTGGGAAAAGCAGAAAGACAGCCCCAATATATTCCTGCAACTACTGAGTTTTAAGAATATAACACTGATCCCAGACCTGCTGCTGTAAACACAACTGGGGGGCAGCCCGAGCTTTGGGAATGAGCTGGCCCGGTTCACCCCTGCCCCTGGATTGTCTTTCTTCCACACAGGAATCCCACCCTCCTGTTTCCCCTCCCAATGCCGCTCTGCCACGGTGGGGAAGCCACTCACACCACACCGCTCCGCTTACCGGGACATGAGGATCTGTTGGACTTGCTGGGGGGTTAAAGCAAAGGTGAAGTGAGCCTCTTCAAACCTCTGGCTGTTCATTGAGGCTGAGGAAGAGAATTTAAGACAAATTAAATCACCGTTAAGTCACCCTTACTCCTCCACGACCTCCAGATCTGGCTACACACAACAAACCACCCCATGGAACCAAAATAAAACGGGAAGGGGACATTTATGTGGCTGAAGGGAGGAAAAAGATGCAAGCCACCAGGAGCCAAAAATAAAAGAAAAAGCCTCTAATCCCCTGGGAATCACCAGGGAAACTCTTTCAAGTTCGAGCACCAGCACAGGAGTTTTATCAAGACGAGTATCCCCTTTCAGGGCAGAGGCTTAACCACAGGTTGTTGGAGAGACTGAACAAAGCCAAACCCAAGAAAAGGCAATTTTTAGCAAAACTGTAATGAAACCAAACCCTCCAAACAAGCTGCAGGGGTTGTGGAGCACAGACGCACTGGGCTCTGCTGGAGCAAACTCTGCTATGTTTGTATGAAAGAAAAACAATGCTGAATCCAAGGAAAACCGTTTAAAAGGAGCAAGATGGGTGGATCTCGTCTGAGGAGGCCAGGAGGGCTCAACTGAAAGTAAAAATACCACTTGTCAGTTATTCTGAAAGCCAGAACCTCCCTTCTTCACGGGCTCAGATCACATCAAATCACCCCAATCACCGGCCCCACTGCGCGCTGTGTGTTATGGAAGCGATCACAGCAAACACATGTCCCACCCCAACATCTTCTCCTGCCTGACAACCAGGGAAGTGTTGAGGACTCAGCAGCATGTCAGGAAACGAGGGGCTTCACCCTCTTGCCAGACCCCGGGGTTCTGCTCTCCTGTAAGATCCCCATTTGCTTCTCTCCCAGCGTCAGGTTGTCCTCACGGACACAGTGCTGCCCCCAAGCCAGACATGTAAAACAGTTCATAAATGTTAGATATTGGAGATTTTAGGGCTACATTCCTATTAAGACTGAGAGGCAGCAGAGGACTGCGCTGCAACACTGAATGTCTGTAAAAATAACAAACCTGCTTCTCCTAATTAACCCTCCCAGCACTCACTACTGGGGTTGGAAAGGGAACCCATGCCGACTGAACCGGGCTTTTATTCTCTCAGGATCAGGACCCAAATGCTGACACCAGGGAAAACATCACAATTCAGACCCTTGTGCTGGCTCTACCAAGTGAGAACAGCAAATAATCCCAAACTTAACCCAGGCTTCCCAAGGAAAAGGTGTTTGCTGGGAGAGAAACACCCTTTTTCCTGCAAGTAAATTCAGAATAAGACCGTTTGGAACGTACCCAGGGTGGTGGGCTTTATCAGCTCGTCGTAAACATCGTAGAAGGGCAGCCTCTTCATCTTGACATCGGGATGGACGGGATGGATGGGCGGTGAGAGGTGCTGAACGTCGGCCTCGTGCTTGGGCCCCAGTGCAGGCAGCGGCGGCAGCAGAGCCGCCGGCACGGGAGCGGCGGAGCTGTGGTCGTAGGGCAGGTGACACACGGTGCCCTGCGCCAGCGCGGTGGCTGAGGGCAGCTGCCCTGCCTGGACGTGGAGCATCGAGAGGTCCGGAGGGGTTAAGCCCTTTCTCGGGAACCGCCGGCGATAGAGCTCCTTGATCTTCATCTGCACGGCCGGGCTGCAGCCGGACCTGAGCAGCTGCAAGGCCTTCGTCAGGAGCTCGTGCTTCCTGCCACTCTTGTTCCTTCCAGCGAAGCCCAAGAGAACCTGCAGCTCCGACACCCTAAAGCTCATCACCATGTGCTGCAAGGAGACAAAACAACCACCATTACAGCTGCGCGGAGAGCGGGCACAGCCCGAAAGCGCCGTGGGGCCGCTAAGGGAGATGGTGGAGGCCTGAGAAGAGACACTGTCACCTCTGAAGTTCCCCTGTCCCGGCCAGCAGCAGAACTGGAAAGATTTAGATTTGGTTTCGCTTTGAGGTACTTTGCTCGGAGCTGGAAATGAAAAAAAGGTCGTGCTGGCTTCCCGATTCGGGGAAGTCTGAGGGGTTTCTGGGACTCAGAGGCTGCTCACATCAGCTTCCCCTCAAAAAAAGGCTGACGGCTTCTCGTAGGGCTGACCACGGGCTCGAACTGCAGCTTTCTGTACCAGATCATGCTCCTGCTTTCTCCACCTCTCTGGGTTTAAAGCTCTCGCTTTTGAGAGCGCCGTTCTCGAGGGTTTAATCCCACGATTTCGGTGACAGAGAGGGGCTTCATCGGGCCGGGCTGGGGCAGAGGGGGGAGGCTGGCTTGTGCCAAAACCCTGCGGTTCCTTCAGTAACAGAAAGGCAAAACTTCGGCGGTTTATGGGGAGGGCATTCGTGCACCCAGGTTGATTCTCCAACCCAAGGGCGCTGCTCTCCTTCCTTCCAGGGAGACCTCGACTTTACAGACCAGGTTTTCTAGAGCTGCTTCCAAACACCAAATTAACCCAACACTTCCACAACCTACGGGTCAAGCTGATTAGACAGTTAATTGATGCTGGTCTATGCGCCAAGGGGGTTTTAAGGCAGTTTAACTCGTCGTGTGGGATCACGTTACCATCATGGGAGGACAGAGTGACAGATGGTCCGCTTCCCAGCAGGGAAAACACAAGAGAGGGAAAAATCCCTGTGTAAGTATTTGGCCAAGCTGCAGGAGCCAGCTCTGGGGTTACAAAAAGCCCTGTGAGTCGCGGGGGATTTGCTGGGTGATAAGTTCAAGAGAAGAGAGACTGACTTTGTATTCCCCCCGTTTTGGAGCTGGGAGGATTTGTTAGAGGTGGAATGGCTCTGTCACCCCAGAGGAAAGAGCCTGACGAGGGGACTCTCAACTTTGACAGTGCTCCTTTCAAATGCCTCTTGGAAAAAGCTACGTGAAGGACGCACAAGTAGCAAACCTCCATCCCTCCCCTTTAGCGACAGCCACCGTGACAGGAACCAGCCTCTTCCCACATCCATTACTTCCACAAAGCCCTCTGGACAGAGCCCTTGAACCGGCGGGAGAGCAGTGTAGCATGGCTCACCAGCACGTTTTCATCATTAAAAAACCACCAGCTCCACTCAGACTCCCGACCTAGGATGGCTGTGTCACCACCGCTGCAGCACCTGCAGATTCTTTCTACCCCTCAGGGTATCGGAGCAGCACAAAAAACACCCCAAACTCCTCTTTAGTGCCCTAAGAGAGGGCAAGGAGAGATCTCGGAGGCTTGGGTAGCGGTGGGATCTGCAGGAGCCTCGAGCCCCATCATGCTGCCGCCAAACAAGGCACATCTGCAAACCTCTTCTTCCAGGGGAGTCACCGCTCAGTCTTTTAAATAAAGGAAAGAGCCTTAAGCCAACCACGAGCTTTATAAGGAGAAACCACTCCGTTCTCAGCTGGCTCCTCTGGCTTTTTTGCAATGAGACACAGATGGTAAAAAGCTTAAACAAACTCCTGGCGAGGGAACCAGAGAGGGGATCAGGAGAGATGGAGGAGGGAAAGGGAGCAGAGAGTCAAAACCAAACCAGAGATGCCTCAAGTAAAGCCAAGCTCCAGAGAAAGGAGCTGGCACCCGGGGTGCTGAACCCCCAGGATGTAAACCTGCACACTAAGCTACGCCTTGTCTTAAACCACAACTCCTCTGTGGAGTTTCCTACTCCACAGGGGGAGTAGGAAACACTGCAGACACTTCACCCAGTGTCACACTCGGCTTCCCCCTTTGCTAAGCTGTGTCCCCAGACGGCACGGTGACGGGCACAGCTGCCAGAGCTCGACTCCTGTGTGGTCCCAAGTCACCTAATCACAATTATCAGATCCAGCTTCTCCAGGGATAGTTAACTTGATCAGGCTCCCGCCGTAGTGGGGCTTAAGCTTTAGGGGAAGGAGGAAGCTCATATCATACAGCCATATCAGGATTCGCACAGGGCACTGCTGGAGGGCTGATGGGCATGTATTACTCCTGAGAATTATGTTCTTGCTGCGGCTGGCTGCCAAAAAGGTGCCAGTTCCCAAAGCCCTTACTGCTCCCAGCATGGGAAGGGGACTCCTGGGCCACTATACCCCAGCCTGTGGGGGGAAAATATCAAACCGCCAACAAGGAGAAGAAAAAAAATAAGAATCAGCTTTGGAATTAGTTACCAGGGGCAATTTCATATTCCACAGTCTGGTGGGCAAAGGTGGTGACACACTCTGACTCCTAAAGAAACGAGAGAAAGAGAGTGGAGGGGGATGAAACGCGCCCGGCCCCTGTGCTGGGGCAGCACCACCATGTTACACGCTCTCCGTCCGCCCCAGACCTGCCCCCGGCCTCCTCGGAGGCCCCAACGGCGCCGGCTGCCCCGTCCCGCGGGGTCTCCAACTCTCCTCTCCACAGCTCTGCCTGCCAAAGCCCCCGAGGCCCCTCAGCCCCCTCCTCTCGCAGACGAGCCCACCAGTCGCCCACCAGTCCCTCAGGGCGCAGCGGTGCAGAGCCCGGCACCCTCCCTGCGCCCTCCCCACGGCTCTGCCCCTGAGCCAGGGCCCCAGGGGTCACCCCAGCCCAGCATCCCCAGCCCAGCATCCCCAGCCCCCCCCAGCCCCCC
>VZTU01034328.1:634-13360 GCA_013400835.1 Zapornia atra
CTCCAGGAGATCCCTGTCTGTTTGATCCCAGGGAGCCCAGGAGGGGCTGACCTTCTCTTCTCAAGCCACTGAGGTTCTAACAGGTGTCCTGATTTTGTCATGGATAGAGTTAATTTTCTCCCCAGCAGCTGGTACAGAGCTGTGTTTGGGATTGAGGCTGAGATCAATGTTGATAACCTGCTGATCCTTTTAGCTGTCACCAAGCAGTCAAGGACTTTTCAGCTTCTCATCCTGCCCTGCCAACAGGAAGGTGAAGGAGGGGGGCAAGGAGCTGGGAGGGGACACAGCCAGGACAAGTGACCCAAGCTGACAAAAAAGGGTATCCCACACCATATGATGTCATACCTGGCATATCACTGTGGGGTTTACCAGGAGGCAGGGCAGCTCAGGAGCAAGCCATGCATCATCTTTGGGTGGTGAGAAATCGTGCTGGTTTGCTTTACTATTATTATTGCTATTGCTATGATCACTGATCATCTTCCTTTCCTGTCCTACTAAACAGTCTTTATCTCAACCCATGAGTTTTACTCTGGTTTTTCTTCCCATTTTGGATTCTCTCCCCCATCCCACTGGGAGGGGAAGTGACTGAATGGCTGTGTGGTTGTTCCAGCTGCTGTCCAGGTTAAACCGTGACAGCAGGTTTTCCCTCTGGAGATCAGGTGAGAGCGGCTGATCCACAGGAGAAGCATCATCTCAGTGGCAAAGAACATGCCAGATGCTTCTCTATGCTCCAATTCAAATATTTACCCTCTTTTTTTTCCCTCCTGTTTCTCAGCTCAGCTCTGTCCATCTTTTGATTGTTCAGGCTCACTAATTCCATGTATTCAGTGGTTGTTTTCCTTAAAATATGCCTAGGGGATTGATACAACCAGGTTGTGGACAGAAAAGCATCCAGTGATTATCCAAAGACATAGATTTCTGGTCTTTTAATATGAGGCAGAGAATTGCTTCTATTTACAGAGGAAACAGCTCAGAATTCCTATATAGGGTTGTGCAAATTTACATTCCCATGGTGTGGCCTTTCCTGCAAGCATTTCACATGTACACATCGCTGCAATTTAGAAACCCCTTGACCCTACACATGCTCTAGTGCTTTGCCATCACTTTGCCCCCTCATCCCAAGAGCAGGAATTTCACAGAGTCACAGGGGTTGGAAGGGCCCTCCAGAGCCCATGGGGTCCAACCCCCTGCCAAAGCAGGGTCCCTAGGACAGGGCACACAGGTCGGTGTCCAGACGGGGCTGGAATCTCTCCAGAGAAGGAGACTCCACACCCCCTGGGCAGCCTGTCCCAGGGCTCCCTCACCCTCACTGGGGAAAAGTTCTTCCCCAGGTTGCTGGGGAACTTCCTATGCTCTGACTTGCAGCCATTGCCCCTTGTCCTGTCCCCACAGACACTGAGAAGGGGCTGGCCATTCCCCCTGCATCCCATCCTTCAGAGATTGATAGACATTAATAAGGTCCCCCCTGAGTCTGCTTCTCTCCAGGCTGAACAGCCCCAGCTCACCCAGCCTTTCCTCACAGGGGAGATGCTCCAGGCCCTTCAGCATCTCCATAGCTCCTCTGGACTCTCTCCAGGAGATCCCTGTCTGTTTGATCCCAGGGAGCCCAGCACTGGACACAACACTCCAGGTGGGGCCTGCCCAGGGCAGAGCAGAGGGGGAGGATCCCCTCCTGTGACCTGCTGCCCACACTCCTCCTGATGCCCCCAGGATCCCATTGTCTCTCTCAGCCCCCAGGGCACACTGCTGGCTCATGGCCACC
Source organism: Zapornia atra (assembly GCA_013400835.1). Lineage (NCBI taxonomy): Eukaryota > Metazoa > Chordata > Aves > Gruiformes > Rallidae > Zapornia > Zapornia atra. The sequence continues at coordinate 2,397 of VZTU01034328.1, forward strand.
CTGTCATCAACCCAGTGCCTGCAGAGCAGAGCCAGGATGGAGCCTTTGCACAGACCCAGCTTCCCTCCTCCTCCCAGACATTCCCAGCACCCTTCCTCCAACAGCAGCCAGAGTCTGCTGCTACATTAACAATTAATAACGGGGCAGCAGTAAGGAAACAGCTTGACAATAAATTTGCTCTAATTGGACAGGAATGTTGCCAGGTAACCTCCTTCTCCTTTCCCAGCTGGGCTCTTCATTGCTCAGGGAGGCTCCCCCCGCTTTGAGGGCAGCCCTGTTTCCATTAGCCACTCCAGGATGCTCATCTTGGAGGCTTACTCCATCAAGGCTCTCAGTGTCATCTACTCATCGGATCAAGGCTGAAGCAACACCACATGCACCTGACAACGCTCAGGAGCACAGAGGTGAAGGGATTTATTACCCTGGTGATGCAAAAAAGCATCTGGAAACCTTGAAGCAATCCCAGCCCGGGTTACAGTTACTGCAGCAGGAAGCATCACCGGTTGGGAACCGGCAGATGCTCCATCATCCTGACAGCAGCAGCTCTGTGGGCTGCAGCTGGAGAGCTCTGGCCTGCAATATAAACCCTGTGAGATGCTGAAAGCTTCTTGAGGGATGCAGAGCATCCTGGTTTCATGCTGGCTTCAACAGAGAAGCCTGCACATGGCACCAGGCAGTGCCTGAAGAACCTCTGAAGAACCTCTGGGTGTTTTTCAGAGTGTGAACTGGGTCACCAGCTTCAGTGTAATGCAGGCTTGTTCCAAGCACGACTGGAGCCCCAATGCCTTGGCACAATTAATCCCAGCACCACGTACAAGCACAAAAAGAAATCTCCTTTCATCTGTGGATGTTGCCATACACACACACACATGAAAAAGCACCTCAGTGGATATTGAAAGCAGAACCTCCACTGCCAAAAACCTGGGTTACAGAAAAGTACCACCCATGGAAGCGACTCCAACCACACCTATGGCAGGAGCTCTGCTGGACTCTGCAGCTTGGGATGTGTCTCAGAGCAAGATGCCTTAAAATACCATTGCTGTTTGTGCAGAGGGGTTAAACAGAGCAGGTTTGCTCCTCTGAGAAAGATGGCCCAGGCTCTGCCCATGGGATGTGGGTCGCTTTCCTCCCTTTGAGGATCCCATCCATGAGGTGGGAGCAATTAGGAGTAATTAGTGCAAGATGATGGTTGTGGTCACCAAGACCACCATTAGCATTTATTTTGAAGGGGAATATAGTCCCAGAAGCTTATAGAAAATAACTTCCCCCATCTCCTGCCTCATTCATCTTCCCATATGTCAAATGTCTGGTTACTGGCATAAAAGAAATGGGGTGATTATGTCCTGGGTATCCGGGAAAGGAGGAATTCAGCACCCAGAACTCTGTAAGACAACGGGCCAGAGCAAGGTGTTGTTTGGACCAGGCTTCATCAACATGCATTTTACAGCCTCTTGTCAAAAAATGACCTTTTTCTTCAATAGAACAGACAAAAGGAGAGAAAGAAATACAGCTCCACCTAGGTCATACTCTGCAGTGGGTAACAGGAAGAAGGAAACCAGAAAAGTTTTCCTGGTAATCTCTTATTTCACTGATACCCATAACTGTCCATTGCAGAATTGCTGGGGTTTTCTTTCTAGTGAGGCATTTTCCCTGGGTTATAAATACATCATAAAAGTGCCAGATCATAAAGGTTACAAGTTATGTGAGGGCCAGCTTACTGTGTAATTACCTTGTTTTTGCTCTTGGGCATCGCTGTCTTCCACTGTTATTCTGCAAGATCTCGTGGGCAGCAGGACCAGCCAGGGAAATAAAAATATAAGCAAGAAAGAGGAGGTGTCCTGGTATTTGGTGGTTCAGTTCCGACATAAACAGTGCTGGGATCAGGCAGACGTGCTGGAATGCTGAGGGACTCAGGGTCAGAGTGAAAATCCCCTGGTTTTCACATTCATCCACCCCAAACCACACAAGTGCAAGTTTCCCATCTTCAGCCTGAAACCTCAGAGCTCCTGTAGCCAAAAATGGGACAACTGACAAATAGGAACTCGACCAAGAGCTGCTGCAGAAAGACTGGCCAGAAAAGAACAAGGGGAACATTTCCAAATAGAGAAATGTGCAAAAGCTTCACTGCTGAAGACAAGGAGAATATTTGCAATGTTATCCTAACCAAATATGCCACTGAGGGCTCTCTCCTTCATCACAGTTATTTTAGTGGTGTCAAGTCAGGGGCAAAACAAAGGTAAAAAAGAATCAGAATTTTACTGTCCAGACCAGGCTGTTTCCCCAATGAAATACAGACTGTGCTAAACCTGTCTGTCTGCAGATCACCCTTGTTAGAAATGACTTGGTCCCAAACAGGATTTGAACCAAATTGAACCATTTATTAAAGGAATAAAGGCAGCACAGGGTGCTGGGGGGCACAGGCAGCACCGGGTGCGCCGGGGGTCTCCGCCCCACCACGACGCACCCCGAACAGTCCCAGTCCCTGGCTCATAGACCTTCCAGGGGTAACACAGCCCACAGGCTTCAACTGACAGGCTGGAGTGCTGCCAGGTGACCCCCACAAGACACCCTGTAGCTTTGGTCTTGCTAAGATCAGGCAGCTGGTTCTGCAGACCCAGGCACCTCCCTCTGCTTCTTCCCTTCTTCTTGTTGATCACCTCCTTCTCAGAGACAAGTTGTTTCTCCTGAGCTATCACAATGCACACCATGTGCTACACTGTGGTCCTTGAGGCAAAGCTTTGCACATCCTTGGTATAGTTTGTTGCTGCTTCACCATCCTTCAGGACATGCAAAATCCCAAACTGTCCCTCCCAGACCTGTGACCATACAAGGGTCTGTCACTGTGCACCCCCAACATTACTGCATATTCACATGAATCACAGAATCCCAGACTGGCATGGGTTGGAAGGGACCCCAAGGGTCACAGAGCAGAGCTCCAACCCCCTGCCACAGGCAGGGCCACCAACCTCCAGGCCTGGAGCTACACAAGGTTGCCCAGGGCCCCATCCAACCTGGCCTTGAACACCCCCAGGGATGGAGCACCCACCCCCTCTCTGGGCAGCCTGTTCCAGTCTGTCATTATGCACCCCCAATTATGCACCTCCATATTAACAGGAATCACAGAATCACAGGGGTTGGAAGGGACCTTGAGAGGGTCCAGCCCCCTGCCAAAGCAGGGTCCCTATCTCACATTACATGGATGTATATCACAACCCTCAACACAGAGGCATCATTAAATGTCGTGCTGGCTGTTCACTGCTTGCTTTTTCACCCTCACTGCCTGGTTAATAATTCCTATGTAATTGGCTAGTTCATGAAATAAATGGCATCCCACCTCCTCACCAAAATCCCATTGGAGATTCCAGGTGGAGCAGCTCCGTTTTGGCAATGTTAGAATGGGCAGAGCTTTACAATGAGCTGCTCTGAGGAATGTTCACCCTGAGGATGCCACTAGCTCTGTCACTAATAAATTGTGGGCTGGGCATAAGTACTGTGTTTTCCTGCAGTATAATGGGTTGCAGCTCTAGGAAGAGCAGTGTGGCACAGAGAGGCAGAAGAGATCTCTACAGCGCTATTAAATAACGAAATGACCCTGAAATCAAAATCAAGCACAGCATGCCACAGCCTGATGCAGCACCTATTAAAACCAAGAGGGATTCTTAATTAAGGAGGGTGGATGGGGACGGTGATCCTGCAACACAGCTCAGCAGCCCTTTGGGGGGGGAAGTGCTTAATTTTATGAGCAGGTTTAAGCGCTGTTCCCTTCAGTGGGACATTAGCACATCTTTAAGCGTCTCTGCAGCAGATGATGGATGTAAGCACTGGCTTAAGTCCTCTGCTAAACTGGGGGCCTTGGAATGATGTTTCTGGGAGACAGAAGGATGTCTGTCTTGCAAAACAGCAGGATCCTTTTGATGCCTCCTTGTCCTCCAAAGGCACCCCATGTGGAGAGGTTCTATTAGGTTTGACGTGTTAGAGCTGTTATGGGGCTGAACAAGCTCGGGTTTGGTCTTAACGAGACCTTTTAAATGAAAAGTGAACACTTAGTTTCACAGTTTATGTCACAGAAGTGCTTGGAGGTTGGAAAGAGACCCATGAATCATCATTTTAGCGTTGCAGAATAGGATTTCATGCTTCCTAAGTCAAGTTTTAGAGCTCTCCAGTGTAAGAAGATACTGCTATTTTTATTTACACGTTAAAATAATAGCCAGGCTTTGGGGAACAAAGATATTTTCCAATAACATTTTGAGAGGCCCCTTTGCAAATCTGCGGCTTCCACACATCAGTTTTGCAGCCTCTGTCCTGCAGCACACAAAAAGGGTCCCCTTTGATCCACAATTCAACAATCATCTCCCAAAGATGTGGTGCCTGCACCCTCAGGGCCCTCCCCTTGCTATGTTAATGCATTCTGGCTCTGGAACAGTTTTAAGGTCGTGGAAGCTTATTCATGAGTCATTTTGGCTTTGTACCCCCTTTCTTCCTAATTTGGGCTGGTACATAAATGGGAATGGCATACAGAGTCCATCCAAGAGCTCGGGCTAAATAAAGCACCCATGGAGCTGCAGGGGACCCCCAAGAGCAGCAGTGGGTGGTTTGCATCAAGCAGGCATCTTCGGTGGGCTAAACAGCCCTGGTGTAAACATGAGAAAGATGTTCAGGTTTTTGGGTAAACTGGCTCTTGGGGTGGGAAACTGCCCTTGCTTCCTTCTCTCCCCTACCCCTTCCCCATCTCATCAATTAATATTGATGAGATAATCAATTAATGTTGATGAGATACTAATTTTTTTTTAGGCAGAAAAACTACTACAAGAGCAACGACCCAGAGAACTGATGGGGGAGATGGGCAACTAATGGACCTGTCTTTCTTCCTCTGCTGAACTGGTGGCACGTTGTCTGAGGAGAAAAAAGCCTATGGAAGTGGAGGGCTGAGATTTGGGAAGGACCTTCTTGACAAGAAGCAGGAAAAGTAGAGAGCAGGTTAGGACACTGTCCTCCTCCTGACCCCACAGCAATGACCCAGAGGTTTCTGGTGCCTCAGAAGTCACCTTGGGAGATATTGAGGTGGATTGTCTGGGAGGGAAATATAGGAGATACTCAAATTTTTAGGTCAACTGAAGCCAGAGGAGGCTCCACTTAGGTTTTCACAATCTGAAACAAATACATCTGTTTTCAAAATAGAATAGAGCTTAAATAAATATCATGTAACCTATTAATATCTAAGTTATAGCCCTGCTGCTTCCTTGCTTAACAACAAACACCTCCTTCTATTCACCATATGGAGTCGCAGAAACAAAGGACTTGATTTATATTGTTCTAAATTGGCCTTAGGACTTACTTCTGCTGGATACAATAGGGAATAGTCTCTTGACTGTATGGGCATTTTCATCCAGGGGAAATATAACCTGGTCTCTGGTAAATACCCAAATGAATGGAAATTCTGCTAGAAGATTTAAGATGCTATAGGGTTGGGTTTGGGGGTTTTCTTTTTTTTAAACTTTGCAAATAGAGGCATCTGAAAGTGCTCTTAAAAATGCTTTACAACAATTAAGAAAATGATTTTAAGAGACCACAGTTCCAGGATGTCAGCACTTTCAGTAAAATGAGTAAGTCTTACACTTATAGAGGTCTTCCTGCTTGAAAAGCAAGTGGGAGCCACTCATCATTCTGAAACCCATTAGCAGACACAATGAAGGGCCTGCCTGTTCACCCCAGAGCAGCAGGGCTGGGCACCCCAATGCAGACAGCAAACCTATGCTTTACACCCTCAGTGGCACTGCAGAAATATTAGGAGCTGTTCTCCTAATTAACTTTAAATTATCTTGATCAATGTCCCAACTGGGGTTTATACTCTGCGTGCATCCTTCCGGGTGAAGATACCAGTTCAGCCTGAGATTCCCCTTGCAGCACCTTAGGGGTTCAGAGCCATTGCCCCTTGTCCTGTCCCCACAGACACTGAGAAGGGGCTGGCCAATTCCCCTGCATCCCATCCTTCAGATATTTATAAACATGAATAAGATCCCCTCTCAGTCTTCTTTTCCCCAGGCTGAACAGCCCCATTTCACTCAGCCTTTCCTCCTTGGGGATCTCATTGGGTTAGCCCTGTAGCAGCAAATAGTTACAGCCAATCTATGATCACATTTATTTGTTCACACACAAAGGTTCGATGGGAAAATGCAGGTTTTAGGAACCAGATGCCACATAAGGTTCAGTTTTACGATGCCAACAATTGATAGCATCCACCCTCAGCAAGTGCTGATGATCCAGAGCTGGGAGGAGTGGCTGACAGGCAGGACACTGCGCTGCCATCCAGAGAGACCTGGCCAGGATGGAGAGCTGGGCAGGGAGAGACCAGANAGGAGGAGTGTGGGCAGCAGGTCACAGGAGGGGATCCTCCCCCTCTGCTCTGCCCTGGGCAGGCCCCACCTGGAGTATTGTGTCCAGTTCTGGGCTCCTTGGTTTAAAAAGGACAGGGATCTCCTGGAGAGAGTCCAAAGAAGGGCTACGAAGATGATTAGGGGCCTGGAGCATCTCCCCTATGAGGATAGGCTGAGTAAGTTGGGACTCTTCAGCCTTGAGAAGAGAAGACTCAGGGGGGACCTAATTAAAGTCTATAATTATCTTAAGCAGGGGATGCAGGGGGAATTGGCCAGCCCCTTCTCAGTGTCTGTGGGGACAGGACAAGGGGCAATGGCTGCAAGTCAGAGCAGAGGAAGTTCCCCAGCAACCTGGGGAAGAACTTTTCCCCAGTGAGGGTGACAGAGCACTGGAATAGGCTGCCCAGGGAGGTGGTGGAGTCTCCTTCTCTGGAGAGATTCAAGACTCCTCTGGACGCCTATCTGTGTAATATGAGATAGGGATCCTGCTTTGGCAGGGGGTTGGACCCGATGATCTCTGGAGGGCCCTTCCAACCCCTGTGATTCTGTGATTCTATGATTTTATTAGCAGATTGTTTCTGAACTATCAGTCCATGTAGCCTCTTCCCATGAGACAGAGAATCAGGGTTATCCTCACTCCACCCAACCACCAAATCTCCTTGGACAGCCCAAGGCAGAGCTCCCACACCAGTACACGTGTGATGAGGACAGGCCAGGCTTGCTTGGGACTGCTGGGAACATCCCTCTAGCCACAACGTTTTTGTTGCACACAGTTGCTGTGATTTGCTCAACATCTGTCAGGGCAAGGGAGAACATCTTGCTGATGGCTTCATTAATGTTTTGGTTACAGTTAAGTAAAGTTTTGCATTCAATAAGTGGTTTTGATTCTTTGCCCTGTTTGCTGCTGAATAGATATATATTAACCCTGAAAAAAGTTCTCCAGCCCTTTGTAACATTACATATATCCTGCAAATCTTGGCACAGCCCCTGGGAAGAGCTCACCCAACTTCCATTTCACAAAAATCCATACATGTAGCAATGAAATCCTGCTGCAACACACAACAAAATCACATTTCAGCCACGATGCTGAGCAGAAGCATGAGGCAACCCTGCCCTGGGGACTCCCCATCCCAGCTGGTTTCAGAAGCATCCACCCTCTCTGTCCATGGCATTCCTGATGTCTCTGTAAAGCATAGCAGTTACTTCTCTATTTTCATGATTAATTATCAGCAGTTTCTTTGGAGCATTATTATATCACAGCATCACCAGGTTGGAAAAGCCCTTTAAGATCATCCAGCCCAACCATTCCCATCCTAAGCTAAACCAGATCCCTGAGCACCTCATCTCCCCTCTGTTAAACACACCCAGGGGGTGACTCATCCCCTCCCTGGGCAGCCTGTGCCACAGCCCCACAACTCTGCCAGGGAAGAACTTTGCCCTCCCAGCTGAGCTGACCCTGCCCTGGGGCAGCTTGAGCCCATTGCCCCTTGTCCCATCTCCTGTCCCCTGGCTGAAGAGACCATCCCCCACCTCTCTACAACCTAACAGAGATGCCCAATGCCTTTACCTAAGGATATGTACTGGGAAGGGACCCTCAGCTTGTTTTATCCCCTACCAGTTGTTTGAAGGAGGCTGAGCTCTCCCTGCATCTCTTTCCTTAAAATAACTGTGGAACTTCTTGCTGTTCTGTTCCCTGTCAGTCTTGAGGAGTTACTGTAGCACTTGTAGTGTCACTACTAATTCATAGGGCAGACTAACATCATAAAACAATCCAGAAGAAGTTAATCTTTGAATGGGTTTCAGACCACAAGAATCTCACAGCCTTACTGTGCTAGCAGCTCAGGCAGCTATCTTTTTTCTCTTCTTTTTTTTTTTTTTAAATTTCAAAAAGCTTGTTCAAAATTAGAGGCGTTTTTATGCCAATTTAAATAGGGAGTTGAAGATAAAATTCCAGCCAAAGTATGCTCCATCTCTGTATTCCCCAAAATAGGCTGGCTATTCAAAAGTGAAAAGGCTACGTGTTCAACTCAGAATTGTGTGGAGAATACTTTTCCCTTCTACCAGACTAAACATTTAAATACAGTGAGGTTGTTTTTATATAAATTCCTGTTAAAGATTAATGTGAAGTGAAAAGATAATCTTACAGTGCACCAGAGGGTAAAATGCAATCTGCTGCAAGGAAGAATGTATTGGGATTATTTCTGTGTGAGGGGGTGTGGGGGGTATAGCTTTGCTTTAGAGATGGTTTTCCAGAGATATTGCAGATTTTTATTGGGAGCTGCATCACATTCAGGAAAAATATGTTAGAGCCACGTGCTCAGTAAAGCTGGGCTTATGGGGGGGGTTGAGGGGTTTTTTTGTCCTGATGTGTATTCATCCTGGGGGGCATCAGGAGGAGTGTGGGCAGCAGGTCACAGGAGGGGATCCTCCCCCTCTGCTCTGCCCTGGGCAGGCCCCACCTGGAGTGTTGTGTCCAGTGCTGGGCTCCCTGGGATCAAACAGACAGGGATCTCCTGGAGAGAGTCCAGAGGAGCTATGGAGATGCTGAAGGGCCTGGAGCATCTCCCCTGTGAGGAAAGGCTGGGTGAGCTGGGGCTGTTCAGCCTGGAGAGAAGAAGACTCAGGGGGGACCTTATTAATGTCTATCAATATCTGAAGGATGGGATGCAGGGGGAATGGCCAGCCCCTTCTCAGTGTCTGTGGGGACAGGACAAGGGGCAATGGCTGCAAGTCAGAGCAGAGGAAGTTCCCCAGCAACGTGGGGAAGAACTTTTCCCCAGTGAGGGTGAGGGAGCCCTGGGACAGGCTGCCCAGGGGGTGTGGAGTCTCCTTCTCTGGAGAGATTCCAGCCCCGTCTGGACACCGCCCTGTGTGCCCTGTCCTAGGGACCCTGCTTTGGCAGGGGGTTGGACCCCATGGGCTCTGGAGGGCCCTTCCAACCCCTGGGATTCTGTGATTCTGTGATTCATGTAGCAGCCTTTGGGGAAACACTGACCAAGGGGAGAAGTTGCAGGTGTGGGAGGTGACACACTTGTAGCTCAGTGTGAAAAAAAAAAAATTAGATTAAAAAAAAAAATGCTTCTCCTTCTGGATGTCTCAGTGGTTCTCCATGGCCTGTGGGCGGAATTATGCCCTTGGCTCTTGCTGAGCCCAACCCCATCCCTGTCCCTGCATGAGCAGCATGGACAGCCCTGTGCTCTGGCTGGGGCTGCAGCGATGGAACAGCCAAGGGGCCATTTCTGTGTCAGTCTGAAGGAGCCACAGCAGCCAAGCAGGGGCTGGCAGGGGCTGCAGGCACATACACAGGTGCTTCTTGCTCCTGGGGATCCTTCCTGGACACCTCTGGTGCTCTGTGTTGTATCCTTGCCCACGGTGGATGTCCACACTGAGATGCCTATGCCCTTCAGAGCCCTTCTTCCCAAATCTATGGCCTGACAAGGAAAACCAGCCTCAATTCCTGGATGCTTCATGGCAGGAGGGCTGCAGAAAGAGAGGTGCTGCTGCTGTCCCCTGTGGCTGCCCTGGATGGGTGAGGAGGACTTTGCTGCTGTGTGTCTGCCCCCTCCCTTCCTGCTTTGCCTAGCCCTGAGCTTTAAAGGCTGAATGGTGCCAAGGGGCTTAGGCAGATGTGATTGTGACCCCATTGCTGAAGCTGGAAGGGCCTTTGGGTGCAGATCTCTGCCCTCCTGGGACAAAGGCAAGGGAGGTTGCAGCAGAGCTGCTGGGAGACAATTGGTGTGGTGAGGAAGGTCTCAGCATCTCAAAGTTTGAGCAGCTTTGCCATCAGTGGAACAGCTCTTCTGTCATCCTGCCCATCTTCAGGCATCTCCATAAGCCAAGTGTCTTGAGGAGGGAGGAAAGGGTTTCAGGCATTTCACACCATGTTTCTAAGAAAACAAAGCTTTTGCTGTTCCCACTGCCCTCAACCACTCCTGGAGCCGTGAATGACTGGGCTGAGAGGAGCTGAGGGACCACATCCAAGAGTACTTCAGCTGGGCACGACTCAAGGAGCAGGGCTCTGTGCAGGTCCCTGTGGGGATGGGGTGTTCTGGGTTCCACCTCACAGGGTTGGTGCTGCAGGAGGCTGCTGGAAAGTCGGTTTTGCTGGTTTCCCTGCTGCCTGGGTGTTCGTGAGGGTTCATCATGATAATTTTGGTTGTGGAGTTTTGGGGGCTGAGGCAAGTGTTTGCTACCAGCCAAAGGGGCTTTTTAAACCTTCTTCAATAAACAGTATTTCTCCCCAAGCATTAGCAAAGAAGCCAACTGTGGGGCAGGAGGAGGTGCAGCAGAGACAGCTTTCAAATGATGTTTGTTTTGTCAAATCAAACCCTTCTCTTCCTCAAAATAAGGAAAAATGAAAACCATATATTTAGATTGTGGTGCAGATACTTTTCATGATCTGGAGCCAACAGGAACGAAACATTAACTCGACTCCTCTTGACAAGTCGATTCAAAAATTTAACTCCTGTAAGGTCAGCTTCTCAGTCCAAAAGAAAAAAAGAAAAAAAGAAAAGAGGAAATAAAAAAAGAAAAGAAAAAAGAAAAGGAAAAAGAAAAAAGAAAAAAGAAAAAAAGAAAAGAAAAAAGAAA
>VZTU01034329.1:1039-32461 GCA_013400835.1 Zapornia atra
CAGGCACTGGAATGCACTGCCCAGGGAGGTGGTGGAGTCACCGACCCTGGGGGTGTTCAAGGAAAGACTTGATGTTGTATTGAGGGACATGGTTTAGTGGGAGCTAGTAGTAATAGGTGAATGGTTGGACTGGATGATCTTTTAGGTCTTTTCCAACCTTGATAATTCTGTGATTCTGTGATCAGTTCATTTTACAGCAATACACCTGTGCAATCATAATTCCCTTCTTAATAAGGATCATAGAGAGTAGACGCAATAGCGAATGCAGTATTTTAATATATACACTGGTTTAAATTGAGACTTAAATAAGACTAGGAAAAGCACCATAGTGTGAAAAAGTGGTCAGTATTTTAAAAAGGAAGTCCCAATTTGTCAGGAACACTCCTCAGTGGGATTATTTCCATGCATGAAGTTTGGCATTTTTTAAAGTACCTTTTTGGACCTGGGCCAGGGAACAGTATTGACTTGGATGAGTTTTCCATTACTCACACTGAAGGATCAAACACTTGATTTTAGGTGGAATCACATAAGTAAACACATTATTTTGATTTTCTAAAAAATATTGCATCCCAAAGGCCAGCTGGTCCTGATTTACTCTTGGAGCGAATGTTTAGTTGCCATTAGATGTCTGTGAGTCAGGAGATGGGATTCTATAAATACTGGATGACCATGACCATGGCTGGGTGATGCTTGTTCCTAAATTGGATCAAGCAAATGCTGATATGTGAAATACGCTCTCTGCTCTCCTTGCCTGCCCATTCTCCCACTACCGCTGCTCTCTTCTCTCTGATTGCATCTTACCATGCCTTATACCTCTTAATGCCTGTCTATTTTTAGAACCATCATCATGTTGAAAGCATGGTGATAATCATATATGTATAGTCAAAATATGTGAAACCACGTAGGTTGATAGTATGCCATCTTCTGTGGACATTTATAACCTGCTTGGAAAGGCTCACTAAGGATGTGGCATATGTTACTAATTAGTCTTGTTGCTAATAATAGTAACCTTGTGGTTTATAGCATTGGGGGTTTTTTTTTAGATCTAGAGCAGGTGATAACCACCCAGTGTCCATGACCTGCAGGAGGTTCATGAAACAGTTTGAAATGTGTACTGAGAACATAAGTTGAAAAGTGAATCACATAAACATCCAGATGCATTCACACTTGTGTATGGGTTACTGCTCTGTAAGAGCAGCATGAATGCCTTCAGTCATTTCTGCACTTTACTCTGAAACTTGGGAGCTGTGTATGCCTGGGAGGAATTGGGCAGCATTGTCTGGAAAGGTTCCAACACACTTTATATGTTACCCATGGAAATTATTCACTGTGATACTAGACCAATTTGAGTTGAAAAACAACTGTCTAACAACAACAATTGAGACAATGTAGGACAAGAGGCAAAGAATAGTTATCTACATGAAATTACAGGTAATATTTTAAAGTATGTTCTTCCTTTAGTATGACACCACTAATGTGAGCAGTTACAGTATAGCTGGGCTCTTAAGTGCTGTTTTGCATGAGGTAGCCTAGACCTTCTTTGACATAATCTTACTGATGCACATGAACACACAAAATATCCCAGAAATGGGGCACCAACTGCCAATATCCCAAGCTGTGATTCTGAGTCTACATTAACATCTCTCAGCCTTGGTGACTGTTCTTGGGGTTTTTAGTTGTTGATTTGGCTTGGGTTTTTTTAAGTGGTATATACATCTAGTTCTTTTCTTGAATTACTCATATATCAAAACAATGCCAAACTCTCTACATTTACCTTCAGTCTGGAGTCAAAGTCCCATGACCATAGAACTCAAGATAATTCAGTGACAGATGACTTTAATTTTAAGGGGTGACTGCTGAAGGGCTGTATTTCTTTGTTCATTAAAAAGAAAGCTTAAGCCCTTCTTCCACCTGTCTTGGAACAAATATTATATTTCCCACCTACAATAATGCTTCACTCAACCATCAACAAAATAACAGGTTATTGTAACCTTAACCAACCAAGCCATTTCACTTTGCTAATTGTAAGGTTCTCCTCCTGGTTTCTATATTAAGCATAAAGAAGAAGAAAAAATAGGACAAATATAATTTTCTAATGAGTTAGAGAAATATTGGAATGTCCTTGGGACTGACTGCTGTAAGTTATACCCCTATGAGATAACAGGAAGACTGCAAAATGAAAAGTGAGGTCATGAGAGTTATCAAGGTAGTACATAGCAGCAGGCAAAGTCTTAGATGGGTGAAGTAAGCATGAACCATAGCTGTGTGGAAGTGATTCAGTGAGAAGTGATCATGCTGAGTGGATTGGTATAGGTGTAACTTAAGAGACAATTAATACAGCTTTAATATAAGAATTTTCATAGTTTTAAGAATAGGCTAGTTTAAGAGAAAGCTGTAACTGTGTAAGCTGCTTGTGAGAGCAGAGCAAAACTTAACCATAACAATGCAACAGTAACAGCCTTGAAGATAAAGAAGTAAGAATTGGTGTGTTTTTAGGAATAGGTTAGTTTTGAATTTTAGCAGAATCTGGCTGTAGTCACATAAGCTGTTTCATGAAAGTGGCTACAAAACTGAACCATAATAGTGCAACAGCCTTGAAACCAGAGGAAGTAGGAGATAGAGGAGTCGTAAATAATGAGACTAACGACCAATTAAAAGACAGAGTCTGTCTTGTTTTCAGTGAAAGACTAACTACTCGGTGCAGGTGTTGGGAGCCCAGATCAGCACGGAGAAACCCGTGAAGAGCATGCGCTGAGAGAGAGGAAGGCGTCCAGCCTTCATCCCTGGAGACCACCAGGAGACCCCCTGAGTGTCACTGAGCATGCTCTAGCTGGGAGGAGTTAATGTAAACGACTTCCTGGAAATAATTTGCATAACCCTGCCTTTTCTTAGAAATTATAATTGATATGTATAATTAATCTGTATAAATATGAGAAATTTGGCTTTAATGGGCGCACACATTTGGAGGAGCGATGGATCCCCTGTGTGCCCAGCGCTGCAATAAAGGATCCCTGCTTCATAGGCACCAAGGCTGGTGAGTTTTGATTCCGGCTTTCCGAGGCATCAGAAGCAGGCTGGAAAATTTGGAGAAATCAGAATTGTATCTGCAGGAATACACCTGGTTTGGCTACTTTGGCGAAGGCATTTGAACTCAATCATTTAATGTCCATAAATCACAAGAAATCTGCCTCCTGGCACTTTTCCACAGCAGTAAAAGAGTCATTTAAACTCTGTGAATGAGAAGACCAAAAAACTGAAGACCACCACTTGATGGTGTGGTGCTCAATGAACTGCAAGGGATGTGCATTCTCCAGAGGCAATGTCCATGGATGTTGAATGAGGGCACACCCGATGACAGAAAAATGTAGGTACCTCACACGGTCATCGAAGAAAAAGCCAAGATGAAAATAGACCCCCAGCTCTTCACCCCCCAAAAAAGATAAACTGGTGTAAACTACAAGCACCGTGACCTGCAAGAAACAAGTCATGGTTTCTCCTCTGATGGATTCCAGAAAAAAGGCATCCAATACATACAGTGCACACAAAAGAAAGCAAGCTCTGGGGCAGGAGTGATAGGGCTGGTAACATCACAGGTTGGAGCTCCTGGGTAACCTCCTTTGAGAAGCATCACTGCTTCATACTCCACAAAGAATAGATTAAGAAATGTGGAGATCAGAGCAGGAAGAAAAGGATGGGATCATATGCTGCAATATGAGAGCCAGAGAACACCCTGACAAAAAGTACTGCAGAAAGGTGGCAGCAGTGGGATTTGAAAACTCTGCCAAATTCACAGATCTTCAAAGTTTTCCCAAGGTTTTATACAACTTGAAAGAGTCTTAACAGAGAAGAACACCTGAAGATCTCATAAAACATCTCTCTCCTGCAATCAATGCACGATAGAAAAGAATTGGCAGTGAGTCAGTGCCAGGTCAATGGTACAAAGTCAAGGGCCATGGCCAGAGTAGTGAGCCCTTTGTCCAAGGAGCAGACCTTGCACAACAGGAGGAGGAGGGAGACAAGCCATTTCTTGACTACACTGCTAAACTCGCATCCAAGAGCAGAGGGCGAAGTGGGAGAACAGCAGTCATTTAGCACAAAATCAAAATATGGAGGGTGGAATTAATCAAATGATCAAAGATACAAAGGGAAGAGTTATATTGAAAAAGCATCAGGTGGCCAGAAGAAGGAGGGACAATCACATTATCATAACTGCTGGGATCTGTTTGACAGCTCAGAAACAAGCGCTGTGACAGTGAGTGGTCAGTGTCCTAAGCAGAAAAGGAGCTGGCAGCTGGTACCTTCCCCACACTACCCATTCACATTACAGTTAGCTCTTTGTAAATACACAGAGTTCACAAGAAAAAAATGGTAGGTGAACGGAAGGGAGAGAATATCCTCACTCTAATATATGCTGGAGGTGTTACATTGCCAAAACTAAACAGACATAGAATTTCTAAAAATGATAGATGTTAGTTTCTTTACTCAAAAATGCTCCATCTAATCCAGAAAATTTAGTATTAAACTTTATCTTGAAAGTCAAAGGACTGACCACAGAATTAATTTTAGTGATGGTTTTGAAACAAATGTCTTAGTTAATTGGATTTCTTGTGTCCAGGCAAAATGAAGTCCAGATGATTATTGTAATGAACTCATAGATACACTTAATCACTTAGAAAGGTGTTTTACAAAGGGAAAACAACTATGATCCAAATGACTTGGAAAGAAGCATGTGAAAATTTGATTGTTAGCTCAGATTTTCTAAAGATTTGTCTTAAATTAGCAAAAATTTCCATAATTCTGCAGGCAAGGAAGAGTCAAAACTTCTGAAATCCTTGCTTAAAGTGAAATCAAATAATCCCTTTGTTTCTGAATACTCATGCAGCTTCTATTTGCAATAGAAATGAAAGATCACTTTAAAAGTTTCAAGGTAAAGATCAAATAATCAACTTGGTGAACACTAATAGGGAGGAAAACTGGCTAAACCAGCCAATCTCAGACTGACAAGAATCATGATTAACAAAATAAACTTCTGCCAAGGCTGCGCCGGGGTTGTCCCCATGCTGTTACGCATTTCTGTTATGACTGGGTGATGAGACACCAGAACTGGTCATCCAGAGAAGCTGCGGATGTCTCATCCCTGGAGGTGTTCAAGGTTAAGTTGGATGGGGCTTTGACCAACCTGATCTATTAAAAGATGTCCCTGCCCTTGGCAGTGGGATTGGAAGTAGATGATCTTTACAGTTCCCTTCCAACTCCAGTCATTCTAGGATTCTGACAATGGAAGAAAGGAAACCAAGCCCAAAGTTACGGGGTACAGAGATGGAAGGGCAGGCTAGCACAGGGAAGACAGAGCACTGATACTGAGCAAATGTGACTGTGTTGTTAAAGGACCCTGGCTGGATAAGATGCCTTTTATCATGGCTGAATACAAATGCTATATTTAGTGTCAAAAGTTGTAAGACATTTTCACAGGCCAAGGCACAGTTCTCTGGAAAACTGCCTTAGGAAGGCACAGACAGCAGTGGATATTTGGCTGGCCATGGCTTACCATGATGGTGCAGTGGTTAGAAAGGCTAAACAGGTCGGAATGTCGGTTGGATGTTGATTGCCTTGGGGTCTTCTGGTTTGGTTCTTAGAATTCAAGAAAGTGTTGATAAATTATAACATGAGTACTCGAGCCTAGCACTTACCTAAAGGATTGGTAAAGATGCCTTGGTAAAACAGCCACAAGAAAAAAACATTTATGTGGTATATGAAAAAGTGGAAGGTGACTGAGTTTTTCAATCACTATCTAGCAGAATTCTGACACTGAAAGAGCTCAGAGTGGTGGACAAAGGTACAAGAGTCCAACCACAGGGAGATGAGGTCAGACAACTAGGAGTAGGGTGTGAACTTTTTGCCAGTGATGGAAATTGGCAACCGGGACAGTTTACCAAATAATGACATTGGATTTTTATTTGCTTCTCGTCTTTAAAGTCTTTAAATCAAGCTCAAGATTTTTTTCAAGATGTCAGTGTTGTTGGAACAGGACTCTGTGAAGGCTTACATCCCAGCCCTGGGAAGGTGTTGGACTAGAAGATTAGGTTCACAAAGTTCTGGCCGTGTCAGACGGAAATTTGGAGTCTGCATTGTAATCTATAGCACACCTTTGTATGCCTCTGCTCTGGAAACACCCTGTTACTACTCCCTACTCTATCTAAAGAAGGAAAATTAATTGCAAGAAAGCAGATATTAATTATTTTTGTTGTGATTAATCTGATTCCCAGTTCTACTCTCACTGACTTCCCTGGAGTTCGAGACACAGCAAGTGATCTTGCTCCATTGAGTCAGTTGCTCAGATTTAAACCGGGAGTGCAAAATTAGTGACCAGCCTGCGCTGCTGCGCTGAGTGTCTGGTTGCAGTCTGTGCCATATGTGCATTCCACTTCAAGGGGGCCTGTGAGAACAATTTGGAGGACATCTGTTAGCAGCACAGTCCCACAGGAACGCTCACAAGTTGCTTGTGAAACAGCCCATTTTAATTTTGAAAATCCTCTGCTTTGTCTACGAGATAGGGTATTTTCTTTACAGTTTCTCAGGGTTGACTCTGCTAAATCCAACTGCACCAGCTTTGGCACTCCACCCATAACGTCTTCAGAGGGAAGTAGTCCATCTTTGCTAGTCAAGATGTCCAATTTGCATATCATTCATTCATTTTCCATTTGTGCTACCAGGTGCTGCAAGTCCTGGTGATATCTCTAGTCTCCCACCAAGACTGGTTTTTTTATAAACAGGAAGTGTTTTACATTCATCATTAAATGGGCTTGTCCATCTCTCACAAAACCCTTTATGGCTTTACTAACCAAATATATCTCACATGAGCCCAGTTTTCAGAAGAGGGTCTCCAAAGGCTCATGGAAAACTTCAGCTTCCTCATAGTTTCAAGACATTTTGAAATCAGATTATCTCAGATCTCTGTCAAAATATTTGGTGATCTAAAAAAAGATAATTACCCCTCCCCACGTACCTTGCTTCAAAATAACTTTGCTATTGACAGCTCTTTAGTGCCCCCTCATGATGATTTGTGTTTGACAGCATAAGCAAGAACATGAGCTTTCAGTTTAACTCGGGAGTGATGTTTGACGTGCCACCGTGTGCTCTTCTGCATGGTAGGTGACCTCTTTGTAATGAGATAAACACATTTAAAAATTATTGCCCTCCCATTCACCTCCACCCCATCACAGGAACAGAACGCAGTGCTCTCCTACAATACTGCTGTTGCAAAAGAGAACTAAAAAGCAAACCATGTAGGGTTTTGTCATGTTAAATTTTGTCAAATCCAGATTAAAGGAGATGCTGTCTTCTGATTCTCTGTCCTTGGTATTACTTCCATTGCCCCAGACTGTCTAGCTTTTTTGTGGGAGACTTAGCGAAATAGGAGTGACATCCTGAGCCCATGGATGCTGACAACAATACTTCTCTTGACTGCAGGAAGTTTAGAATTTTGCCAATGACTCAGCCTTAAAAGAAGAAGAGGAAAGGTACCTTGTAAATTGTAGACAAAGAGTGGGGAATGAATGGGGAAGGACTACAACAGGAACTGATCTGGCTTTACCCAACTTAAATATGTAAGACTTGTAAATATGCTAGTATGTGTGTGTTTGTGCACTAGGCAAAATGAAATCAAATCTCTTCTTGAACCTACTTAATTTATACCTTTGCAAAAAGTCAACTAGTGAGTGGCTGTTAGCAGAGCTTACTGAAGATCTTCAGGGAAAATAAAAGTATCTTGCAAACATTAAGCTCCCTTTCTGGCAGGTCTCAGTGCTGGCATGGATGAGGTGCTGAGAATGCTCCCCACGGGTCCTTTGAAAAATACTTATCAGAAGCATTTCATAACAAACAGTCCCTTCTTTGCCTCATCTTCATTCCTCTACTCCTCTGATATTCTATCAACCTGTTGAGCTGGGGTTCCCAGAACAAGGCTGCCCATTGACTGGAAAACTGAACATTTCAAGTGCTGTTACTGCTTTACAAAGAATTTAGTAATTCTAGCAATCACTGCTACATCTTTACCAAAGGTTAGTTAGTCCCACTGCTGATATTGCAAAGAATTAAACAAACAAGCAGCATCTTTCTTTTTGGCAAAGTTGAATTTTAGACATGAAAACTGGTCTTTTGGCCTAAAGAATTTGGGTGGTTCCAACACTTTTTTTTTCTTTTCTTTTCTTTTTTTTTCCCCCAGCAAGAATTCAAATTGAATAAAGAACTTACTGGAATCTGGCTACTTTTTCCACAAAGACACAATCTCTTATGGTTGCTTAATGGACCAGGAAGCTGAGATTGCCTTCTCAGGAAAAATTTCCAGAGCCCTTTAGCTGCTAAAACAATGTATCTATAACCATCACAAGTGTAGTCGTCTGTTTCACTACTGGCACTTCTCTGACATTTTTGAATTTGCCAGTACCTCTGGATGAAGAGCAGATAACACAGAGGGAATAGTAAAGCATGCCTGAATAGTAGGAGACTGTAAGTACTAGCAAACTTAGCTAGTAATAGAAGCAGTACCTGGAAACCCTTTACTGTGTCTGTTTCTGTACCATAAGCAAGCTACTTTCTGGGGAAAGGCCTTTAAACACATCATGTGGTGTATAGGAAAGTCTTTGAAAACAGGAAATAAGAGTTCTGCAAAATCTGTGTCAAAAACTTGAACCTGATACACAGCTCATGACAACTTGATGGAATATGGAATCTTTAATAAGGAGATATACATCTTGGAGGTTTTCCAGTCTTTTTAACTTGTGAATCCTCTGAGGGACTTCTTTTCCTAAACAGCTCCATTTGCACTTGATTCTGAAGATCTTTCAGACAGAAGAAATACAAAAACCTTTAGATGAAGGCCCACTGTGCTGAGCTGCCAACGAGGAATCATGCCATGTCTGGCAGGATACAGCAAGCTTGAGAAAATGTAATGCCAGCTCTGCTGTGTAGTAGTTCAGAAGAGGTAAGAGCTGAACCACAGCTTGATCGCACCATCCCACTGACAGGCAATCCTTTATGGAGCAATTGCTCCTTTACCAGTAGGATTGCAAGAAAGGTGAAGCCAGCATGGAGATTTTCATGGTGCAGTGGTTCAGGGAAAGAGCTGCAAGATGCACTTATTCCTAGAAAAGTGACAAAACTAATTTAAACCAGCTTTGGTTACAAAGCAAGTAAAAACAAGGAATCAAAACCTGCTGTGCTGGCATCTTGTCTCTGCAACACATGGGTCACATAAACCTGCAAGTTACTGCTTAGTAGCTCTGGTCTGCATGGAGCATTTCAAAACCTCAGAAAGCAGGAAGCAGAGCACACTCCAGCTGTCGGAGCTTCTTCACAGCCTTCAGCACTTGCAAAGCATCTTATGCTATGGCCAATTCTTTAATTCCTTATTAAAAATATAAAGCATCGGTCCCAGGAAGAAAACTGTCCTGTAGGATATGGTAGGATAAGGTTCATGTTCATTCTTTGCCCTGTTGCAACTGATGCTTTATTTTGTTTTCTCTCAGCCAGCTTCTAGTCCGTGACAATATTCAGCCTCATATATTAAGATATTTGTTTCCCAGATTTCCTCCTGTGAAGGACTTTGTCTTATGCCTCTTGAAAGTACAAGACACATCCACTCTTCTGGCAACATATTCTACTAGATTAGAAAGACAATTTCCCTTCAGTGAATCCAGACCAAGTTGTCCCCATTCTGTCATATTCATCCAACTAAACTTCTGGTTTTGATTAGCTTCAACCAATGCAGCTGGCACTGGAGAAGGGCTTGCTGGTCCCCCATCCTAGGGTCATCTCTCTCTAAAATACAGAGATGACATAATGAGAGGCAGTGTATTTTTGTAAGCAACTCACCTCCTTTTTTTCTTAAATTCCTCCAGTTCTCTCAGGATATATACCTTTCATTCCTAGCAGCTTGTGGCTCTTCAGCTTGTTCAACACCTCATGTTTTAACATCTCACTGTCTACAATATGAGCCTGAAAAAATACATCTGGGGCAAATATTTCCCAGCATTCTCTGTGGTGCAGACTGATCTTAATAAATCCTTTAGCTCCACCGTAAAGTTCTTTATGCTTCTAAATTCTTTGTTGTCACCTTGGTGCTCTAGGGAATCTCTTGAAGGCTTCTTGTTTCTGATGTGGTGAAGTTTGATGCCATTGGCTATCTGCTCCTCTGGAAGCACCATTCCACATTGTACATGCCTTTGTAGACATGTCTCTATAGGGCTGCATTTCCATCTCTGACTGTCAGCGCTGAGGCACACTGACACACAGAGTACGGCTGAAATAGATACTCCTAAAATGCACAGTGCACTTGGAAAATCTGGACTCCTTAAAAGCCTGGACACGGCCAGGTTCTGCTCTAAAATGAATAAAGAAATAATTCAGATCCCCAGTCATGACTTATTTGAGTGTTTAGTTACCAAAAATGAAACATCAGTCTCTCAATGGTCACTGGCCAAGATGCCCAGTTTGAGGAAGCATGTTCTCTGGAGAAGATTTTTTTTTTTTGAGCTGATAACACTGAGCCAACAATTCCTTTCAGAATTGATCTCGAAATAAACAGTGCATTCTTCCATGGCCTTATATCAGTTACAGCTGACAGCAAAACACACTCAAAGAAAACAGAGCACTGCCAGATTGAGCAAGCTTGATGGCATGGATAAGCTCTGGAGGAGAACTGGAGCCCCTTCGACCCTTTATTTCTCCAAAACAAGAGTGGGTATTTGCTCATCAAGAGCTCAGGATACTTACTTTGCTGAACAAAAGTGGATGCAAACCATCCTTGCCAGCTTGCAAATAGTTTCTGTTCTAGCTCCCTTCTCTACGGGTGCATATTTCCCTGCTTAAACCAATGAACACCTATTTCAGGAGATGATATGCAAAATGGAGAGGATGCAAAGTGTGGGTGTTTGTTCAGAAGGGCCAGTGTTTATTCCCCTAGGATGCTGAAAGGTTTATGTAGAGCGGTTGGCCTGGCTTCCCTCAATGGGTGAGACAATATGCTATGTCCTATGCTTCTTGGTCTGTCTCTCAGATAGGAATTTATCTCTCTTACAGAGCAGCTCATGGCGTGGCTCTCCCTGAGCTATCACAACTTCAGAAGAAGCTCAGACCCATGAACCACACACTCAGTAGAGATTAGATAACATTTAAAGGCACTATTTGCGAGGCCAAAATTGCACAGGGTTGAAAACAGGAGACCATAAGAGATGTGGAGAAAACATCTCCGAGTGCAGTCCAGGCAAAAGGTATTGTTCTGAGCTGGCTTTCCTCTTGTAATTGTTAAAATTATTTGTGTCTGTATTGTTGGACCAACATGTCATTAAGCTTAACCCTTCTTTCAAGTTGTTGTCAACCACTGGACAGGAATTGCTGATGAAGAGACACATCCTTGCTCAGATGGGGCAGGAACCCACCACAGGGGACAGTAACTTCAAGCTGATGCCAGAGGTTTATTTATGTTCATACATTTTCTGTGCTAGGCATTGACTCAGTGTTGGCTCAGGCATTCAGCTGTCCCAATACCAAGACAGTGGTTGCCATAACCTTGCTTCAAACACCCTCCTCAAGAGGGTAAATCGGCAGATCCCGACCTTTACTGACAAAGGTTATTCCCACAGTCTGGTTATCCACAGCACTGGGGTCCCACAGCCCACCCCTTAGTGTTCAGGGCTGTGCACTTCTCCATAGCCTCTGGATGTTTCTTTTCCTTTACTCATGACTTTCTGTCCTCATCCAGTCTCCAGGAGTTATGAGGTGGCTGCAATTGCCCTACTGATCATGAAGACGACAGGTGTAATGGGTGAGCCCTGTGTCAGCATTAGATTTGCTCCACCTTTTCTGTGCCTTCAAATCCCTCATCCTCACTCTTGTCACTTGAGACAGCAGGTAGGAAATCATGCAAACATTTTTTATGAGCAAGCACAGATCAGACTGAAACGTAAGTGCTCAACCACTATGACTTGCCTCTCTCTTTTCCAGTGTCTGTAGTTAGATGTCATTTCTCACACTCAGCCTAGATATAATCTTTTCCATTGACTTTGCATGTCAGCCTCATATTGATCCCACACTTAGGTCCTGACATTTGTAGACAGTAAGCTTCTCTGCCTATTTGAGGGATGACATATGACATCCAAATCTTTAATACAGACCATCATCCTTCCCTGCTTGCACTCTTGAAATCATTTTCCTGGCTTACATCGCGTCCCGAAAAGCATTTGACTGAAAACAGTGTGTGGTGGTTTGGCCCTGGCTAGAGGCCAAATGCCCACCAAGCCTCTTGCTCACTCCCAGAGGAGAAACAGGCAGAGCCTCCCTGGGTTGGGATAAGGACAGTTTACTGCCAAATACCAAAGTGAATACAGAACAATAATGCCCAGTCACACTCACACCCAGTGCTGACACAGAGTGAGTACCTTATTGACCTGACAATTACAGAGGGCTGCCCGATGGCAAGAACCAACCAACCCCACATCCCAGCCACACTCCAACTGCCCCAGAGGCAACAACCAGCCCCCACCCTTCCCCAGCCAGCTGCTTTTATGGGCAAGTGGTGTCAGGTGGTGTGGAAAACAGCTCTGGCAACTCAGCTCACCTGGGCTGACTCAGCTCACCTGTGTTGGCTGATTGGGGAGGTCAACCCTGGCCTGGCCAGAACCAGGACACAGTGTTCCATTGATTTTTCTGTTTTTCCAGGTTTTCTCTTCATGTCTCTTAAATGCCTTTACTGTTCTCATGCCTCCAGCTTGTATTGACATGTGAGAAAGATCAGAAAATCCACTGAACCACATCTTCCATCAGTCTCCTTGGGTCCATCCATGCAATGCTGCACTATGGCAATACTCTTTGTTTTGGCATCTTGTTTCACATGATGAGAAAAGTAACAACTAGTAGGTAAGGTTTGTTGTGATCTTGCATCATATGCAGCATCCTTGGCAATAACTTGGGCACACAGTCGCAGAGTTTTGAGCCCGTTATATCAGACTGGAGCATTGCCGAGATATGTGCTGTGAAGAGGGCACTGGAATGAAATGAAATGAAACAGCATGTTGCTAATGCCATTTGGCATTACACTGGTTTTAAATAATCTTTCTATGGAAGAGAACACATTTTAACTTTATTTTAAGAGAACCAAGAAAGCTAACTAATTCTTTACATTTTGAGGCATCTTTCTGCTTCATTGTTCTATTCAAATTGAGCTTTAAAATCTCATTATTTCTCTGGCTGCTCTGCCTATTAAACTTTCCCTTTGCCTGTCATGTTTTTGTGCAGCACAGTGGAGCTTACAAAATCTGATTTAATTATGATTTGGAAAAAGACACAGACTGCTCCGTGGAGGAAAAGATGAAGCCGAAGCCCCTCTCTGCTGGCTGTAACAGTGTACAGTCCCCTTGGCTGCTGCAGTAATGATAAAGTTGTATTTTGATGTAATTAGCAGCTTGATCCTCAGAACTGACCTTCAGAGATATGCAAGGTTCAACCTCCATTGCCCAGATAATGAGCTAAAGAATAATAATACAAAACAAACATTTACAAATCATTTCCTTCTTTACTCAGCAAACTCCCCAACCTGATGCTAATCCGTGGGGTGACAGGACGCAACCGTGTCTTCTGCCTGACAAACGCAAGGAGCTTTACAGCAGGGATAGCAAATTGACTGTAACAGAGTCACCAGCAGAGATAAGCTGAGATACGATCACTATCAGACCGTTTCTTCTCAAGCAATTTGACAGTGTCAGCACTTCCAAGTGCTGTGGTTGGGCACTCTGGACCCTTGGGAAGGAGGCCGCCCTGAAAACCTAACTCTGCATTTAGTGGCCACTGATGTCCCAGAGAGAAGTCGTCTTCTGGGAAAAGGAGAAGGGAGGTGATACTGCTGAAGGGAGACCTTCGGGCAGCTGGGGACAAAGGCAAGCCAGCAGCAACCCTTAGGGGTTATGTACCCCTGTCCCATCTTCTGGTGCCAGCTGACTGCCACGGATACAGCTGCTGCTGCCTCCAAGATGACCACGGCTCAGTGGGGTGGGGACACCTGTGCCAGCATCCCTTTGCTTCTCCTGCAGGTGCTAGAAACACGGTGGTGCTGCAGGAGTCTGGAGGCATCCAGGGATACCAGCCTTGTCACTGCAATGGACGGGTCTTCCTTATCTTGCCTGGCATACCTTTTGCTAACAAAAGAGCTGTTGATGCACGTGGAAAACAGAGCTGGCTCCTGGCACAGGACCTTACCTGCTTTGTCATCTTTAGATCTAGCTCAGTTTCGCTCCACTCCAGAGCCTATGAGCAAATGTACACACAAACACAACTATGATTCAGATATTAGGCAGTTCTAGGTCCTTTGCTCCCATAACAGAATGCTCACATCCTTTCCAAAAGGAACTGTCTCCTGTTCTCCTTCCAGTGTCTACTGTTGGATACTTTGCTACTCACTATATAACAATACTTATCCACGTGCCCACCTCCCCCCCAACCCTCTCCTTGCAGTGATATTTAGCAGTTAACTCATTTTTGCAGCTTCTAGTCTCAGCCTCCCACTGTCCTGCTCAGGAAGAGCTGGCCAGCATTCAGGGAATTTCCTTGGGTTTATTTGGGAAAGAAAAGATTTGTAACACAAATTAAGTGTTACTGAGATTAATTATTATTTTTTTATTTGCTGAAAAATATGTTTACACAGCCACAAATTTCTCTATCAACGCGTTAAGCATCTAGCAAACCAGAGTGCAGTAACCTTTTTTGATAAAAGTTTCCACACAAACAGTTCAAGGCTGTTGCAAAGCCTGGTATGCTACGTATCTTCCCAAAAGAAAGATGAATATGAAATTTCAGTCTCATCTCTGAAATACTATTTTTCCCAGCAGGCCTGCCCTGCTGGCAGCGTGTCTCCTGCATTCCTGCTCAGTCCTGCTTTCTCTGTGACCAATGCAAAGATCTTCTCTGTCTGAGAGGGATCACAGTGAGCTTGTGTTTAATCCAAACAACTAATTACTTCAAAAATGAGGCTGTATAAATATAGACAATGCCATCACATGGCATTTATGTGTATAAGTAATGAGTTAAACAGCAAAGTCCACACCCTCTCTACTCCTCCTCATCTCCTTAGCAGGGCTTGTATCAAGAGCTTGCAGACATTATATGTCAAGATTCATCATATGGCCAGACTGTACCCCTCAGTTCATTTCCTAATAATCTCAGCCTGGTCTAAACATTCGCAGCTTGTCTGAAAGTATAACCAAGTGCTCACAGCCAGGATCTGACTGACCTTCACCCCCTGTCTTGCCTGACCTCCTGGGTGTAGAAATCCCATTCATTTGCACACCACCAGCAGCACAGCCCTACAGCCAAAGCTGGCATGGGCTGCACAGCCATAGCTTGGCACCATGTTTTGGGAGAAGAGTAAGAGCTGTTGAGATCTAGGTTGCTCCTGTACCTGCCTGCCTTGTTTACAAACAACAGGAAGATTGCTATACCTCTGTCAGTGATGGCACGAGCTTGGTGATGGCATGAGCAGACGCTTCAGAACCTCTCCCACCTCCACCCGTCTTGGAGTCAAATTCAGACCAGGCTGCTACAGGTCTCCGCAGTCTGCTTGTAGAATCAGGGCCCCTATCCCACCCATTTCCTATTGTAGAGGGCCTCTTGCTTTGCCAGTCTCTCAGTGCCCACAGGTGTGTTTTAAAAATACCAGACAGAGTGGTTTCAGCTGTTGTCTCCTCCTGCTGCAAAAACAAGAGGTGGATGAGGTGCTGTGGGTTCAGGAGTGATGAAGCAAACCTCCACCTCCAGCCTGGGCAGGCTTTGTGCCTGTACTGAAGATGCTGGAGCTCAGCAGCACACAAAGGGGCACGCAGTAAAACCTCACTGACCTCCCAGCCCCACGGGAGGAGAAAGACCCTTTGGTGCTAGTGGATGGGCAAGCAAAGTGCCGAAGAGTGTCTCCCAGAGCAAAGCAAGACCAACTCTTGACAAGGCTCCCCTTGTTCTTATGTTTGACCTTCAGCCTTGTTGTCTGCAGACACATTCTTGTATGTAAACTGCAGATATATTTAGAGCCTTTGCATGCCCCTGGGTTGCCCTGGATGAGGAGGGTGGGGTAGTGCTATGTGCCTGGGCACAAGGTCAAGAGAAAAGCTCTTGCAGAGTCCCTTGCTCCAACTACACATTCCTGTCAGGGGGCAATTGCTCTGTCCACAGACCATGTTACAGACTTCGAACGCTGAGAAACTCTGCTGCTGGGGGTACAGGAGGTTTGAAAACCAGTGCTTGTGAAAATGGGTGAGCTTACACAGCACCGGTGCATTGCCTGACATCATCTCCCTCGCCTCTGGGAGCAGCAGCACCCAGTGAACACGCTCACCTGGGAGCTGGTGCCATGGGCTGAAATCAGTAAATCCACATTTTCCCTGTGGTCATGACCCTTGTTAGGTATTTTCAAGCTAAGAAGTGTTTGTGCAAGAGTGCAGACCTTGACTTTAGCATTGACATATCCTTAGCCATGAGAGCCACAGGACCTGGGTCACAGATGGGTCTGGCCACGGTTAAAAGTGGAACAGCAAGGTGCTGCTGACATCTGGGGAGGGATATAAGTTCTGGGGTTTTGTGAACATCTCAGGCACTGAGCAACAGTCTTTCTGCTTACCAGGGGACACAGAAGACAACCACACTTAGTAAATGACACACATATGATGCACACAAGTATGGTGATTCAGAAGGGCTAATTCCTCCAGCCTAAGGAAATCATATGCATATTATAAGCAAATAGGAGGAAAGGCAAAGACAGAAGGCTAATGGAAATCAATTATTTTTCAAGCCAAAATAATCAGTCCCACAATAAATAAAGACGATAACATTGGCTAAAGTCCCTTCCAGACTGTGGCAAAGTGAAAGCTCCAATTGGAAATAAAAAAGCACCATATGACAAAGAGGGAGAGGGGAAGCAGATAAGAGCTGAGAAAGAATGCAAAATCCTGAAGTCTAGAAAATTGGTAAAAATATCAGGGAAAATAAGGACTTTTAAAAAAAATGGCTAGAACAAAGACCTTCTTCTACTGGACCAGAGGATACACATCCCATGGTACAGAAGTAGACAATGGCAGGAAGGTGCTTCCTCCAGTCCCTCTGGGGGAGCTGGAAGGGAAGATATGCCAGACTGCCTCCATTCCCATCATGCTGCAACCCTGCTTAGGAGATTGTCCATCCTCTGGCCCTGTGGCACATGAGAACTGTGGAG
The DNA here is from genome assembly GCA_013400835.1 of Zapornia atra. NCBI lineage: Eukaryota > Metazoa > Chordata > Aves > Gruiformes > Rallidae > Zapornia > Zapornia atra. Next base: position 18,288 of record VZTU01034329.1, read on the forward strand.
GTTTCCTTTGCTTTGGTCCCTGCCGCATTCTTCCTGCTGTTTTTCATCTGGGCCAGAAAAGGACAACAAACTCCCCCACAGAGTGGCATGCTTGGTCCCCCTGAGGGATGTGAGGTTGCCATTTACATCCTTTACAAGAGAGACTTGTTCTCCTTTGAACACAGGCAAGCTGAGGTCTTGATTCACAGTGTTTTTACAGTGTGGCATTTTATGTGCTAGTCTGCCAAGCCCTTTCTCTACCAACCACATGAACACAAGCAGGGGACAATGCTCTGAGACACAAGCAGCACCGAGACATTCACCTGCATGGCTGCCTGTACAATGTATATCCCACTCAGCCTCTTGTGAAATGCTTCTGAGCTCTGCCACAGAGTCTCAGCCTGCCAAAACGTAGATGGCTACTGAAGTTATTTATTTATAACACGACTTTTGCTTCCCTTTTGCCCCTCATGTCGCAGTATTGCACAGAAGGTGCCTAAACCAGCTTCTCTTCTCCATCATACAAGTTTAGTTGGTCAGTGGGGTGAAGGGCTGTGTCGTTCTCCCACATCAGCTGTAGGTGTGCAGGCACAGGGCGCAGCAGGGCTTTGGGAATTATGCACGTAAGGATCAAACACCCAAGCAGGTGTTTTCAAAAGGTCCAGCTCCTGCAGGAGGCACTGCCCATTAACCTGCTCCCAGCAGCCCTTCCCCAGGGTTTGCTGGCTGTCAGTGACAGGCCCATGCCCGCAGTAATCACCCCCCTGTGCCCCAGTGCTGCAGGATAAGGGCAGGCATGGGGATTGCTTACTTGCAGGCTTGGTGCAGGAATTATTGTGATAGTGACATTCCCCAACAGTCTTCAACTGTGAGCCAAAGTCACCAGCCAGGTCTCCAGTGCTCATGGCCAACACATCTCGCTCTCTCCTGGAGGCTATCCCATGCAGTGATGTTCCCAGTGGCCTCACACCTCCTCCTGCCTGGCAGGTTCCTGGTGCCCAACCCTGTGCAAGCAGCTTGGCAGGACCCCACAGGGAGCAACAGGGACACACCACAGCACCCCGCATGGCCAGCGTTCACACTAACCCTCCAACCCCTGCAAACGTGATTTTAAAGCCTGTGGTTGGTTTTGCTGAGTTTGATTTAACTTTGTAGTGACACATGTTCCTCCCTGCAACACACCAAAGGACTCCTCTGTGCAGAGTCAAGTGTGGCTCTCTTTTATTCTTCTTTATCTCTCTTGAAAAAGAGATAAAGGGTATCAGAGACAGAGATTTCCACACCAGCTGTTTGCTTATCTGCTCTGTGTGACAGGCTGCTGGATATTGGATCAGCTCCTGATAACACATGAACAGATTTCCCATCCCACACCTGAAAGGTCCTTGGGGTGACTCATCTGAGAGCACACGACTCCTCGGGTGCTGTGAGTGCAGATGTAATATAAGCCAGTTGTGGCCCAGGTTGGAAAACATACCCATCCATGTCGTGCAGGAGTGACTGTAACTGGAAACACCTTTAAATGGCTGAAGTCATCCATCCATCCTTCCATCCATCCTTCCATCCATCCATCCATCCATCCATCTCATTCACAGGCTACAGTAAGCTGCTGCTCCGGAATGGGCTGTACTTGGTGGGCATCATATTATCCCATGAACAAGATTTGTTACAATGGATATAAAAAACAGTGAAGCTGTTCTTAAAACACCTTCCACCAAGGAATGCCTCTGCCTAAAACTGTGGAAAATGCAAGAGGCATTGGGAAGGTGCACGAAAGGCAAACCAAGGAAGGCTGAATCCAAGACGCCTTTAATAACTGCTGGAAGTAAATCCCAGAGAAGGCACCTTTCAGGCTCTTTTTGGACATGACAGACAAAGCTCTGTGTGCTCTTCAGTTTCTCTCCTGTTTTTTGAAAAGCAGGAACTCCTCTGGCAACAGACTGGACTGTATCAGAGGGTGCCTGAACCCAGCCCTCCATGCGCTCTCCTGTCTAGTACACACCACAGAACTGAAACAAAGCTCTTGGCCAAAGCTTTTCAGAGCTGGAAAACTACACAGCTGTCTGTATGTTGAAAGGAAAGGGCAGCTGCTCTTTCACCTACTGAAGGCCATATGATCCTTTCAATGCTGGGTAAGTAGGTCTGGGCTCAGGCTATGGTGCTTGACAGGAGAGCTCTCCCACGTGCAGGAACACAGGTGACAGTGTTCCTCTTAAGTCAACAAAAAGACATCCAGTGATTTCAAGACTTTACTCAATTCTTTGCAAGTACCCTGATGAATAAAAGGTTTCTCATATGGTATTAAAAATCTAAAGAAGATCCTTGTAGTGAAAGGTCAAGCGATATTATCAAATCTGACAGGACATCCTGAGTGCTGGGGTTTTTTCGGTAGCAGAAGTCATGTAAAGAAAAATACTTGCACTCTGCATTCACAGGGCTGCTTCCACATTCACTAAAGAGAAACTGGTGTAAACTTATTCCATCCCCACTCCCGAGGCAGGAAACAAATATGATGCAGAAACGGGAATGTTCACTACCTTTGCTATACACGTGGGTAACTACTCCCTCTGGGCTTACTTGTAGGATATACTTCAGCAAAGCCCAGTCCAAAGCCAGCCCTCAGCCAAGCTGCTGAGAACTTCCTACAGCTCCATACAGTGTGTTTGACCAGACAGGCAAAGAAGCATTGCAAATTCTGAATCCAAAGCTTCTCTTCTCCACTCTTCCTCTGAATTTGAAAAGTCAGTATTTCCTGCTAATGAATAATATCTGCTTAAAGGAGTGAAGGCAGTGTGGTAGGTGAAGTATCTCTCAAAGGAGAGAAGAATGATTCAACAGCAAAGAAGTGAGTTTCAGTATAATCCTCTTTCATTTACAGATCCTATGTCTGTGCTACAGAAAGCTTAAGCACCATGGACTCTGATGCAGAAAGCTGCACCACCGCTGCTCACCACTGGCTGCTGGCAAATTTCACCGCAGCCTTTTCCTGTCAAGGAGAAACGCCTGAGCCCACTGCCAAATCTCCCTTTGGGACATGCCTAGGTTGGAAGAAAGACCAAAACTGGAAACAGACCCTCTTATTGACTGTAGTGTAGTCTAGGTCAGAGCTTGGTGAGTTTTGCTGCTTCCGTAGACATTTGTAAGAGCAGCTTGTTCTTACCTGGATCAACAAACAAGAAAGTTTGGGTGGCTGTGGTTAAAGGTCTTGCTTACTGCTCTGATTCTCAGCCTAAAAACACAGCAGAAACACAGGAAAACCAACCCAAATGTTTCCAGGAGCCAAACTGCACATGCTAGGAGAGCTGTCCACAGCCTTCCTGGGACTGCTGCATGAGGCAGCAGGAAACACAATGTCTTTCCCTGGGTTGCAAAGGGTCAATTACGGACAAGACCTCTAACCTGTTAATCACCACCCACTCAACTACCTAGCTGCAGCAGGAGGTCTGTACCAGCTCTCCTTTGCATCCCATGTGTGAGGCTCACAGCAAGAGCCCCTGCCTGTGTGTATTAATTACCATTTGCCAAGCATGAAGCAACTCCTGGAGATGCGATCTAGCATCCTCTCATCTGCTTGTCCATGACCAGCTTACTAAAGAGGTAGTAACTTTGTCCCACAGGCTGTAACTGGCTTGTAACTGAGGTGTAGATGAAACACAGGTATCCAAGCCCCATTCACTGCTCTCCACATTATTCAGCCCTGCTCACAGGGTGGTGAGCCAGCAGACCTTGCAGGGCACAGACAAGGCTGTTGGCAGCACAGCATCTCCAAGATGGTTGGAAACAAAATTTACTGTAGCTTTATTCCTTTGTTGTATGATAGATTGTAAATAACAAATTTTGTTTGCTATAAAAAGGACTGTAGAGGAAAAAGTATTTTCATTTACATGAACGTTTGGAAACCTCTCATAGCAGTGACAAAATCCAATTTCCTTCCAGTTTTTCAGCTGCAAAAAAAAAACAAACCTAAAAGGAGAGATAGCCAAGGGCTGACAATCGATGGAAGGAATTACAGCAGCCACCTGAGTAAGCGGAAGAAGAGGCTCTGTCCACCTCATTGACACAGAAACAACAGACCAGACTGGGCTTGCACCCAAACTTGCACCCTACCCACACCATAGGGACAAGGGCTTGTGCTGTGGAGCACTGTTTCAAGAGTCTTCTGGGCACCTCACACCAGCCTGGGCAGTGGCTGCTGCACGATCCTGTTGCCTTGGTAAGCAACTTGCGTTACACAAAACCAAAAGCATTGCAGAGTGATTCGGCCCCATCAGTGTTTCCGACCTTCTTCATATTCTGATGACTTTGAGGCTTTCTCCACTCCTTCCCCTACTCCTTTTTTGGTACATATGCTTATTTTTTAAAATAATCTGTTGTCTGGTGAATTATTCTCAAGTGCAGCCTAGACATCACACGTCACTCTAGACATCATATGTCCTTTTTCTAACCCCCCTGACACTGCTTACTGCTCCTGTTTATGCCTAATGCTGTCAACTGCACAGTAATTACATCAGAAATACACTGGTTCCTTGAACATGTGTGGAAATCACGTCCTTCTGCATATGCCACTCACATAGCAATTAAAATTTTGCAGTTTTCCTCCAGCCAGATGATGGGACTCATTTCTTTCTTGGACAAAACATCTTTTTTTTTGTTGGTTTTGCAGGTGCTCCTTGCATATTAGGGTTTTTTTTTTTTTAAAATAGCTTGATGAGAAGAGAAAATTGCCAAGCATCACAAAGATAGGAAAAGGCAGACAGAAACCTTGCAGAGATTAGCAGAGTTTTGGAAGGTTTCCAGAGCAAAGCTGGGAGTTTGATCACTCATAGGTGACAGAGGTGACTGGTGGAAAGGAAGGTTGTTTTTCCCATAGGGCTGCCTTCCTGTGTTGGCTTTCACATGCACAGCTGAGATGAGTGAGCCCTGGCTGCTTACTGTGTGTCTCTCTGGATGCTGCCTTGCTGCCCTGCCTGACTGCCCGTGGAGCAGACTTTGGGGCTGCAGCTCTGGTTCTGCATGCACTGGACAGCTCTATACACGGCCATAATAAAGGCACCTCAGAGTCATGAGTGGTAGGAGGTGACAGTTCCTGGCCTTATATTGTCCCCTGTTCCACTGGGGACATCTGTAGCACTGAAAAGTGGCCTGGCCTCCCCAGGCAGCCCATAACAGGGAGGTTTGGAGTAGGAGAGAGGCGTCTGGAAGACCCCACTGCAGGTGGTGGAGAGTCTCTTGGGCTGCAAATAAACCCCAGGCCCTACACAGGGTGTAAACCATAATGTTGAAATGCTGCCTGGTACAAGCATTGTGCAGTAACAATGGGAAAGTACAAAGCACCTTCAGAGGGAAACAACCTGGCCAGATGGCAACCATGGATATGCCCAGTGTCAAAAAGTGTCCGAGCGATCCTGACTTTCCCTCCTGATTCACGTGGTCCTAATACGCTGCTTCCAGAGCGATGGGGAAAGAAGCAATTTAAGCAGCTATGATCCAGCCACTGCTGACCAAAGTCCAACGTTGCATCTAGGGTCACCATGAGGATGAAAGGGAAAGAGACCACCTTGCCATGATCCTTTCTTTGGGGCCTGTGCAGAGATGAGGTGAGTGGTCAACCTCAGCCCACAAATCCCCTCAGGCTGCTACTTGAGCCTCCTGCACCTCGGTGGGTTGCCCTGTGACTGCACTGCCCTGTCTTCCTGGGCTGCACACAGGCTTCTCCTCCCCGGCCTGGTCACTGGCCACACAGCCTGTCCCCAGTGCCATGGGAGGAGAAGAGAAGCAGAGGTGATACATTCTGGGCTGGTGGACGGTCTGCATTTCTGTACCCCTGGTGCAGATACTCCGAACTGAGGCAGGAGGAAGACAGAGGAATAAGGGGAAACCTATTTCAGGGGAGGGGGATTGGAGCAAGAATGGGGATGGGACCTCTGCAATAGGTTGGCCACAGGTTTGACAGGACACCTTGGAGGAAGCCACCTCCAAGATTTTGTTAACCCCCCCGCATCATTATACCCCAACACACAATCTAATGGTAGCTAATAGAGGGCAGCTGTAGGAAGTACAGAAGCAGCAAAACTGAGTGCTGGGAAGAGAAACATGTTGGGGAGGGAAAAGGAATGCAGCACAAAGAGGAACAGAGGGAATGAATAACAGGGAGAAATGAGTTGGGAGAGATGGAGGGGGCACAGCAAAACTCTTTGCAGTTGACTGATGGTTGCTGGTTACCCTGCAATATCCCAAGAACCAGACCCACAAGGACTGGGGTCCAGTGCCTGGGAGTCACTGGAAGTCATAAGGGGTGGCATCATCCTCCAGTGATGTGCCAGTTTCTGCCAGTGACAGAATCCTGGTCTAACTCTTGAGAGGGAAATAATCACTGCTGTCCCTGTGTGAAGCGAGTAGCAGCGACTCTAAGTCATGTACAGCAAATTCACCTCATCATCAGTTGTCAGGGGAGAGTCCCCAGGCACTGTTGAAGAAAACATAGCTGGAGAGAGGCCACCTGTGTCAGAAAGCCTGGCAAGAGAAAAAAAAAAGAGCTGAGAAGGGCATGCTTGGGATGTGGCAGACAGAAGATTGAAGGGTCTGCTTATTTGGGGTGACTAGCTTGGCTGGTGGCTCTGCAGGCTGAGTGGAAGTGCACTGCAAAAGGCACCACAGTGTCCAACTGGGATGAGTGTTTGACAGGTTTGTAACACAAAGACACTAGTAACAGGCTGGCAGCTAATTTAATTTGTTCACTTATGATGGGTACATGGGTTTCCTGTGTATTTACTTGGGTTTGCACACAGTCATAAGGAGATATACAAGCTGTGAACATCTGCAGTTTTGAATTACTTTTATAGCTACAGGAGGCTTTTCAGATTAGTGTTACCTGCAACTTGGAAGATTAGGGATTTTCTGCTCAGAAACCTTCCTGGGTATTAAGAAGGGAGGTGTGGAGCAGGGTGAAAGAGGTACTTGTTTCCTGGACTGTCCTCCTCATTCCCACACACATAGCTGTCAATCTTGAGCAATCCCAGCAACTTTGGAGGAGCTTTTATGTTACCTCTGAAGCTGGGGGATCCCCAAAGCTCACTGAAGCTCAGGTGTCTCCAAGGACTTTGTGCCTCATGCTCTCTTCCTGACCAGAGGACAGACCCATCTCAAATTAAGTCCACCCACCTCTCCCTGTAGCGGGTGATGTTGATATTCTCTGGGTGGTACAACCACAAGTGTGACTAGCATCCATGGGGAAATACCCAAAGGCCTACAGTGGATGGGGAGGTGGTGGCTAAGTTTGCCTTAGCACAAAGCAGTACATTTGGCCCATTTCTGGGTATCTTGAGTGGACAGTGAGGTGGGTTGAGAACTGGCTGTTGGATGGAGCTCAGAGGGTGGTGATCAGTGGAGCAGAGTCTGACTGGAGGCCTGTGCCTAGCAGTGTTCCTCAGGGCTGGTGTTGGGTCCAGTCCTGTTCAATATCTTCACTGACGACCTTGATGAGGGAATAGCATCCACCCTCAGCAAGTGCCGATGATACAAAGCTGGGAGGGGTGGCTGACACACAGGACACTGCGCTGCCATCCAGCGAGGCCTGGACAGGCTGGAGAGCTGGGCAGGGAGAGACCAGATGAGGGTCAACAAAAGCAAGTGCAGAGTCTGGCACCTGGGAAGGAACAACCACTTGAATCAGTACAGGCTGGGGGTGACCTGCTGGAGAAGAGCTCTGTGGAGAAGGACCTGGGGGTCCTGGTGGATGACAGGGTGGCCATGAGCCAGCAGTGTGCCCTGGGGGCTGAGAGAGCCAATGGGATCCTGTGGGGGCATCAGGAGGAGTGTGGCCAGCAGGTCACAGGAGGGGATCCTCCCCCTCTGCTCTGCCCTGGGCAGGCCCCACCTGGAGTGTTGTGTCCAGTTCTGGGCTCCCTGGGATAAAAAAGACAGGGATCTCCTGGAGAGAGCCCAGAGAAGGGCTACAAAGATCATGAAGGGCCTGGAGCATCTCCCCTATGAGGAAAGGCTGGGTGAGCTGGGACTGTTCAGCCTGGAGAAAAGAAGACTAAGGGGGGACCTTATTAATGTCTATAAATATCTGAAGGATGGGATGCAGGGGGAAATGGCCAGCCCCTTTTCAGTGTCTGTGGGGACAGGACAAGGGGCAATGGCTGCAAATTGGAGCATAGGAAGTTCCACAGCAACATGGGGAAGAACTTTTCCTCAGTGAGGGTGCCAGAGCCCTGGGACAGGCTGCCCAGGGGGGTGTGGAGTCTCCATCTCTGGAGAGATTCCAGCCCTGTCTGGACGCCGCCCTGTGCAATATGAGCTGGGGAGCTGCTTTGGCAGGGGGTTGGACCCCATGAGCTCTCGAGGTCCCTTCCAACCCCTGTGATTCTATGGTTCTATGATTCTATGATTCCTCAGTAGCAGAGAGGTGGCCCCAGAGACCACTCTTTTTTTTTTTTTAGTCTGGTAATGTGAGTTAGCAGAGAGACTTTGTGTTGGGACAATTGATAACAATATCCTCTCCTCTTCTGAGCTGCTGTGGAATTGCTCAGTGATTGAAATAAGCCCTTTGATTATTGTTTCCTTTTGTTTGACAGTACTGGTTTGATAAGGTTCATTGAAGTCAGTGGGGTAAACCAATTCATACCAACTAATGATGAGGTCTGCTATTGTTCTGGGTTGATTTGCACCACGATAATTTCTAAGGCATTTGAATGCAATGTTTAATTAATTCTGGTGAGTGATTTAAACTCCAGTCAATTGCTGCTAACCTGGGATAGGGCTATTTGTATAATTTCAGTATAATCATCTTCTCCCCCGCATTAATTAACACATGACAGCATTACACTGACAGCTTCTTAACACTTTTCTAACATTTCTTCCAAATCTCTCTCTCCCACTTCCCTCTGGACAATATGTCATAAGAAAAAATAAAAAAAAAGCAGCACACTCTATTTGAAAGCCCTTCATTTTCTGCCATTGCATTTTGTTCTGGATACAATGATACAGACTTTTACCAAGGCCAGTCGGTCCCTGCTATGCTGAAAGATTGATGAAGAAGCAATAGGGTCTCACCAGCTTATGAATTCACCACGAGATCCAGAAGCCACAAATACTTCTAGCAATGACAGGACTTGGGAGACGTGAAGAACCTAGGGCAAGGCAGCCATTTGGATGGGAAGTAACTGTGCAGTTCAGTTAGGCAATTTACTTTTCTGGGTAGTGTGGAAGTGCCCCATGCTCTGCTACTCTAAGCACACCATGTGTTTCATAGTCTAGAAAGAGTTAATATAGTTGTAATTGCTGGAAAACTCCTTTCAGGCTGTGGGTTTCTTTCTCACAATCTTTGCCTCTATATTTCAGCAATAACTTTTTCACAAATTGTCATAAGCATTACTGCACCTCCTAAACATCTCTGCAGTGGCTCATCTGAATTCCTACAGATACTTTCTCAACCATTTTTAGCAAAGGCTTCTGTCTGCTCTATGGCACAGAGAGACACCGTCACCTCAGCAGGGAAGGAATCCTCTTGAACTCACATTCCCTATCTCATGGCATGATCAGATACATCCCATCAAACCTTAGATGTCCAAGTTAGATACTTATCCTGTATACGTTTCCTATATAGTCATCTGTGCCTCCACATAGGTAGTTACTTTACCTGATTTGTCTCCTGCTCATTTAGATGCTTATTACCAAAAGTTAATCAAGGAAGACGCTGATCCAAAATAGATCCACTGGTTTTACTACTTGGTCTTTTAGCCTGCTCTCCCCCATCTAATCTTTGAGTCACTGCTGCAGCTTATACAAACAGCTCTCCAGAAATCACCTGGCTCATCCCCTGCCACAAAACCAGAACCTGTCCTTAAATCATAACTCTGCCTCTACAAAAATCTCTGCAACGGGATTTTGAAGCAGTAGATGCAGGCTTTGCAAGAGGTTGCTCACAATTCACTGCTCAGAAATATCTCACAACTGGCATATGTGGCTTTCAAACTCATCCACAACTGCATGCTCATGTCTGAAATCAACAGCAGCCTCCCAAGCCTGGGTAGTGCAGTCATTGTTGCTCCATCACTCCTTCACCTCGCAGTCCTTTGGCTGGCACACCATTTTCTGAGTCACTGGCACTTGTGCTTCTTGCCCTTGCACGGTGATTACAATTTCTCAAATCATCAGTAGTCTTTCCTCTCCTGCTGTCTCTATGTCTTAAAATAGCCAGTAGAGCTCTGCACCCTGCAGAGAGGATGACTTTGCTCTTAAACTATCTCCATGGCATGCAGTAAAGAAATACTGAAACGAAGGTCTAAGTAGGAGTTCTCACAATAACCTTTTCAGGTTCCTGTCTTTCTTTTGGGGTTACTGGGGTGTGGAGGTAAATGTGCTCCTCTAATATACATCAGGCTTTAACTAACTTGGTTAACAACAACCATGATGCTCTGGTCTTACCATCTCCTGGCTAGTGGCTTGGACTGAAGCCTTCATTGAGCTCATTTTCTGAGTCACCAGGTATTCAGGCTTTCTGTAAAAATTAAGTAGCAGTTGAATTAGCAGTTAAGCATTGCTGAAACTTGCACAGAACACTGACAAGGAGAATTAAAAGCTTTCATTTGTTAGAAAATTTGAGAGATCCATCTTGTGCTGGGATGTATTGAGTATAAGTTGCACAAAGCAAAAAGGTTTGACTAGCAATTCCCCAAGTGTTACTTCATTGAAGAGCATTTCTGTTCACCCCAGCTCACTGGTATTTTTTTAATGCAACATACTGTAGCATTTTGACCCTTCTGATGCAGTTCCTAAAATACTAATACCTTTAAGGCAAGCCATAGGTCCCTTTGCATTGCAAGTCACTGGTGAATTAAAGGTAATTGTCAAAAATATTTTCACAAGGCTCTACAAATAATATTCATTAAAATACCCTCAGTGATTTGAGTAAAGAAATGGCCTATATCAGAGATCCACACTTGTAAAGCTGTTGTGGGAAAAAAAATAGACACGTAACAAATATTTTTGATAGAGGAAAAAATAACTAAGTAGATGAGTATCTGGGAAGTACAGCCTTGTTATTAAAACACAGGGCTAGGAGATGGATGTCCGCATTGTATTTCTAGCCTGCCACAGATTTCCCATACAACTGTAGAGAAATTGCTTGCAGCATACTTTTAAAATTGGCCTGCAATTTTTGGATGACACTTTCTGAAGGCTGACACTTCCTCTTGGCTCCAGAGGCACGAATGCTGCCTTTAATCTCAAAAACCTGAGGCCAAGGCTGTATTAGCTCTGCCTAGACGGCTCTGAAAGATCAGTCTCCAGAACAGGCTTCAGCGCAGCGTGCCCAGCCTCCTGCCACCACGACCCACGTGGCCGAGCCCAGGCTGCCTGCTGACAGCCTGCCCAGGCAGCTCTGCCAGGAGGCTTTAGACATACTCCTGCTCTGTCTGGCTGGACCTGTCAAAACGGATCTGTTGGTTTTACTCCATGTTTAACTAGCCTGATCCACCTGACACTGCTGAATGCCAAGGCTCAGAGCTCCAGTGCAATATTTCCCCAGCTAATACACATGCGATAGCAAGGGGTCCAACAAGTCTGGTTTGGAGGGAAAGACCCAAACAGTGGTAATCCTAAACTGAGGTCATTCTGCCGTAGGCTTTGATCATATTAAGTGGTTAAAAATTTAATAATTGGTCACTGGTATCATAAACTGTACATTGACATTTAAAGATAGTTTCCCACCTTGGTCTGTGCCTCAGTTTCCTCATTGGTACTAGTGGGTTGGTCTCACTGATAAATTCACAGGCTGCAACCTAAAGCACTAATGTTGTTGAAGTACCCAAATACCAAAGACTTCCAGGCACAAGCCCAGGAGAAATCAAGTAATTCTGCATTCAGAGCAGGGCTTAAAGATGGGCATTAAATAAGACACAGGACCCTTCTGCTGAACAATAAGGATAGAAGAGATTATTGACTAGCTGCTCACTAATTGAGCATCATCCTTTCTAGGTGCTAAATGAGGCAGGGAGCTAAAGGAAACAATGTGTGCAATTATAGCCTGTCTTCAAATGCATATGCATGGACGGGCCTGAATTAACGTTGCACAAACAACATTAGTGCTGATGTTTCCTGGATGTTGAATGCTAAATATCCAACTGCTTTCCTAATGTACTCTGTTAGACAGCAGTTTCTCTCTTCTAGTCTTTTACTCTCCAGCATTAATTGGACCAAAGGAAACGGAAACAGAACAGAGACAGTAAATGCTTCCTTCTATTCTCAAACAGCAAATTCCCCTCCACTTTACACTGGTGGGAAATACAGCATCACACATGTCAGAATGGGGCCCTTGGCATCAACACTGGGAAGCCAAGAACTGGGATCTCCCAGAATCACTGTTCATAATTTGGGGTAGGACTTGACTGTGCCTTTGTTTTCCTAGTTACACAATAACAATGTAAAATCAATTTTCTCAAGGGATTTTCAAGGCCTCACTAACATTTGGTGACACCATTCGTTAAGAACCTCAGAAGAGCAGCTTTGCAGTTTGCAGCCAAACACCTGATTTGTTAGTCCTCACTCAATCATAAACGCCATTCCCTGAGTGGTCACGTTAAAACAGCCCTGCACACATATGCAGAATAAGAAAGGGTAGCACAAGACACAGTGAGATGATCTGGTTCCCCTTCTCCACTTTCCTGTGCTGCCATTGAGCAGAGTCGAGGGAAAAACTGGAATGTTAGATATTTATATATTTTCAGCTCAAAAATACCCTCCAGGAAGCGCCAGAGAGAAAAGAAGTGAGAAGACAACCTAAGAAAGAAGATCGTTTATAAGAGACGGGCAGTCCCTCTATCTGTAAGAATGGAAGGAGCCAGTCAAACGGTGCCTGTGATAGGGCACAATAGTCTATTGTCTTGGCGCCTATAAATCAGCACCGTGCAGCCTGTGCTTTGGGAGCCAGATGTTCATGATTAAACACTGCCCTGTGCTCCCTCTTGCGTTTCTTCACCATCCCCCTTCTGCTCTGTGCACAGGAGACCGTTGCTGCTCCTACCTGGCTAGAGCTGTGGTGGTGACCGATGCTGGAAGGGCCCCTTAGGACCCACCTGCCTGGCAGAGGTTATTTTGCGTTAACACTGCACGGCGTTCAGGTCCAGTTCCCAGTGATGCCCACCACAGAGCACCAAGCCCAAGCAGTGCTCACACACACCGTGAGGACAAAGCTCCTCTTCCTGCATTTGCCTTGGCAGACAAGTCTGCACGGTGAGGAGATCTCAGTTCTTGCCTCAATTAAGAGGATCACCTCCTCCTAGATTGCAGAAAGATCATTTTGGCTTCTCTTTAATATGTTGGGAGCCTAAGAAAACATAAAGGGGAACCTCCAGCTGAGTCATACTCCCAGGAGCACAGAAAGGTTATGATTTTCTTTACAGGAAGGTTTATGATTTTAAAACACTTCCCTCCTTGAGCAGCGTGCAGCACTGCAGAGACATAAATGGTCTGACATACCACCACAAGTGCAAAATGATTTAAAGCCATCAAGAACTTTTCCCCAAGTGTAGCCTGTGTCCCCCACCACCCTACCTGCAATACAGCTGCAGTATATAAGGTAGGTAAAGGTGCTTTTATCTACACCTGAACTCAGCAGAGTTTGGATCTGAACTTCCTAAAGGCCCCAGTCTGCTGAAGAAGATGTAGTGCCATTTGTGAAGTTGAAGGGTGTAGGTGCCGTGACGTTTCAGGGTGCCAAGGTTAAAAGTGCCCCTAAGAATCCTTCACTGCACCATGTTGGGCTGCTGGGGCTAAACCATGACACCTGGGATGTAAAATAATGGTAAATCCAAGCAGTTTTAGGCACATAAGCTGTTCATTTTCACTGTTGAAAATGAGCATAGAACAATTTATTTCTCTTGGCTCCAAGTCATCTTCTTCCTTTGGTGGCAGAGGGAAGTGGGGTTTGCCTTACAAGACACTATGTAAAACCCTGGCTAGAAGGGTTGGGGCGGGTAACCCGAAGGAGGGCAATAACTTTCTGAAAAAATCATCCATTACCAAAAATGGCTACATGCAGTTAGAGTGATTTCTTTTTGCCAGTGCCCCTGTGGGAGAGATCTGGAGGGCATCAGGATAATACAAATAATTCACAGAATCACAAGGTTGGAAAAGACCTTTGAAGATCATCAAGTCCAACCAATCCCATCCTAAGCTAAACCATATCCCTAAGT
>VZTU01034329.1:32817-59070 GCA_013400835.1 Zapornia atra
CTGCAGTCACCCAACACCCCCAGGTCCTTCTCCTCCTGACAGCTCTCCAGCCAGTCTCCCCCAGCCTGTAGCGCTGCAGGGGGTTGTTCTGTCCCATGTGCAGCACTCTGCACTTGGCCTTGTTAAACCTCATCCCATTGGTCTCAGCCCATGGGTCCAGCCTGTTCAGACCCCTCTGAAGAGCCCCCCCACCCTCAGGCAGATCAACACTTCCTCCCAGTTTAGTGTCATCTGCAAACTTACTGAGGGAGGACCATTCCTCAAATGGTCCAGAGTCATACCTGTATTACAGGCACTACCTTCAACTCATCCTAATAAGTGGCTTTTGCCCAAAACAAACAGTGCTGGGGAGGTGACAGCCTCCCCAAACAAACTGCTGCAGTGTCCCTCTAGCCTTCTGTTGGAAAGCCAGGTTAGGATGGCAGCCCTGTGTTATCCTGTCCCCAGAAACTGACTTCTCCTCCTCCCCCTTGCAGCTCGCTCTCTGGCATAGCTAATTTTTTCTACTGGCTTGCTAGCCTTAAAAGTTTCTTGTTCAGTAATCTATATCTTATATGAAAATAAATCACTTTTTTTCCTCAAACCCCTTGCTGTTTCCTCTCCCCAATCATGGGGCAGCAGGTCTGGTTTCTGGTGGGATCACTTGTGGGGGAGAGAAATCGTGTCTGTGCTCCCGGACACCCTTGAGCACACTGCTGTCTTTCCAGGCTCTTACTCAATGGCACTTTACAAAAAAGTGCACAAAAGAAAAATTAAAGCCTAAGAGAAGTGGCAGGAGCTGGTGGCAGGCATATGCCTCTCCCTGCTAAGTCCCTATCAAAAACAAAAGCCAAAATCCTCACACAGGCAGTTCTTGGCTGAAGGTGAACCTTAATAGAAAAGTCTGGCCACGCAGAGCATCTGTGGCAGCATGTAAAAAATTGTGACTTACCAAGCTAGAGAAATAGAAAACAAATTTCATGCTGTGGATAAGGACAGACTGAAACAGAAAACTGTCTGAGTGCAGAGATCAGCAGCTCTGAAGACCTGATATCATTAAAGGAAGATGGTGCATTTGAAAATAACTGTCTCATTTAAGAGATTAATAAGAAGAAAGCATTGGTCATAATATATATGGGAAGGAATCCATCCATCCTTTTAATGATAACAAGACAGATGATTTTCCCAAATTTCATGCCACTTTTGGCTGTAACTGGAGAAAAACTGGGGATTGCTCCAGAGCATATGGACCAAGCATGCACTCTGCTGCACACCCTCTTGTGAACATGCCACAGGCTCTGATTAAGTGTCTAAAAGCATTTGGGGACAGAAGAATGATGTGTGTGTGATACGGCTGTGTCCTACTGCTTCTGCCTTGAAAAAGGATTTGCACCGCAATAGCGGTGCTGTGCAGCTTACCCACGAGTTTCTAATGCTTCCCACTGCCTGCAGGCAGCACATCACAACCCATCTTTCTGGAGTCCTTGTTTATTCAAAAGCAAATAGGTGAGTCTGGGGGGGTTTCCTTCCTTGTGTATTTTTCATGGCACAGCATAACCCCTGGATTAATTTGGAAGCACTTGCAGAGGGACGTTCCAGGGATCCCATGCAGAAAGACCTCTTTACCTAGAATGAACTGGAAAGTGACTTTCCCAAATCCAGGCCCTGTACTGGGCTCACATCCCACCTGTATGTACGTGACAGCTCTCCTGCCTAGCATACAGTCCTGGAAGTAAAAAGGAAGAAGAGCTACCACTGCAGGGCTCAGAAAGAAAACAAAGGAAAAATGACAAATTAGTCAAATGAAACAGGAAAGAAAAAAACTGGTTTTAGGGGCAGCACCCCTGAGCAAATGCCAGCACTGAACTAAACATCCCACTCCTCCTGGAGCCCAGAGCAGAGCTGTGCGGCTGCCAAGTTGCCAAGCCTCTCTCCAGGGCACTGCCAGGCTGGTTTTGGACACTCCAACCTCCTCAACAGCTCCATTTCACTTGGAGAGGCTGATCTTCCATCTGCCCTAGGACTGTGCTTGGAGCTTGCCTCTGCATTGTACAGTGTAATTCTTCTTCTGATGCTGCTCTGCGTATTTCCACAGTCTTCTCTGCCTGCCAAACCTCTCCAATTCCTACACCTGGCAGTGTACTGCTACCCCTCCCCACCAAAGTTCATGAACTGCACTACATACATTTCAGTCTTTTGGCATTTCCTATAGAAAACAGTCCCTTCAGGCCTGTTTTTGTTGGCTCTTGCCTCTGTGTTTCTCACCACACATGCTGCAGGTTTAAGAGCAGCAAAGCCCTGAGAAAGGAAGGACTGTCCATGTCCCCAGCTGGGCTGCTGAGTGCCCTGGGCTGAAGGTGGTAATACTAGAAGAGAGAAGCTGGCTGCTCAGCCTGCAGAGGTCTGCCAGGGCATGGGGATTTCCTTGCTGCTGGCGTACCCAGCCCCATGTTCATCCTTAGGGTTTGCCACAGTCAGAGGGATGGGACTGTTGATGGGTTTCAGCCCGGGTTGTATGAAGTTTTGCAGGAGGTGGAGGGGTTAGGGAAGGAAAGGTATGTCCTGAGTGGCCTGTGTATTGGGAAAGACCCACCTGCCCCAGCAGCACCAAGTGTGGCAACTGGGAAATGTGCCTGAGTATTAATTGGGAAGGTTCATCTCCCAGGTGATGTGCCAACAGCCTTGTGGCAAAGCCTGCAGACTCTCCTTGGCAGTATAGCAGGGGGAAAATAAAGGAAGCTAACTGTGAACCTGACAGGAGCCAGCATTGACCTTTTCAGAGCTGCCACCCTGGGACTCAGCATGCAGCTGCAGGAAGCCTGTAAGACACAGCAAGGAAGGAACAGGACCAAGGCTTGGGTGATGTGAGTTCCCACCGGGCTCTGCCACTGCCACAGTCTGTGATCTTCCTTGTATTACTTTGTCATTCCAGCTTTGCCATCTGCCTTTTCATTCAGTAAATCTGGGAGGCTGAGGATTGTCTCTGGCTGCATCTGTAAAATCAGCAGCACACTAGGACCTTGTTAGGTCATGTTTACCCCTACCATATTGTAGAAAACTTAGATCTCTAGAGATTGGCAGATGCAAACATGAGCTTTATTGTGGCGACCGTCAGAGAGCAACACACAATTCGATAGGAATTTTAGGTGAAGCCATTTATTAGGTGAAATCACACAGATTCTAGACCTTTATTACTGCAAACGTGGCAAGCTAAACAACTGCTAATTGGTTACACACATTGTTTATACTGTATTGATTGGTTAGTAATTATAATGAGTTCTGATAAACCTATCTTATAGCTAAATATCCTCAGTTTACCTTTAGTGCCTAAAAGTATCCACACACCTGCTGTTTTGATCCTCTTATTATGGTTGGCTCTTAATATGTTCCGTTACTCCCAAATCCCTTCCCATAACTGCTTCTTGGTTTAGGGCAGCCTGTACCCCTATCAACAAGGCCGCTGTGTTTTGAGAATGTGATTATTAGGATCCTCTCAGCATGAGGAACTTTTCCTGTCTCATGGGAACGGAAGAATATTGTCAGGGCCTAAATCTTGGGAGAAGAGAGCTAGGCCGCCGGCAGGCCTGCTGTCTTCCCGACACTTTATATATGCAAATAAACATACACAACACCCTCAGGAAGGAAGATGGAAGGGAAACACTGCTAAGTAGCTGAGCACAGGGTTTTGGACATTCCCTCTCAGGCAGTGAAAAGCTGTTGGGCTTTCCCCATCAGGTAGCCCAGAAGTTTTCTCAATTTGAAACTCCTTGCAGGATGCCACAAGAGGAGCCACTTTGCTGGAACGAGGCATGCTGGAGGTATTCCACTTGAAAAGGCCCATTGTAAAAGGAACATCCCCGTTCTGGAAAGTTATTCACAACCAAGTGGTAAGGAACATTTTGAGTGTCCTTGCAAATGTACTTCTGCTCCCAGCTCTCACACTAATCTTGGTATCACATTGGAAGCAGACAAAAAGCAAATATGGAACCTCAAAGCTCAGGCAAGAAATCTAGAAGCAAACCTGGGTGTTTTGTAACACTACCTGTTTGTTGAATTAAATATAGAAACAGTATACAGAATCTATACCATAACCCATGTAGACCACTGACACGAGCTATCTGTACTTGCAGCTTGAGACCACTTGAGAAGATGAGTATGCAAAGGAAGAACAAATCCAAGGGCACAGTCCTGGGACCCAGGGCCTCCGGGCACAGCTCCAGGTGCTGGCACAGAGCAGTTACCTGGGGCAAATCAGGCTCTGCCATCTGCCAGAGAGCTGCAGAGCTCAGCTGGAGGACGAGGAGGGGAGACACCAGAAGGACTTTCTTCTGTAGACCCTGGTGAGCTCATGTAAGCTGCAGAAACCATCTGAACCTCATTTTGTTACTGAGATGTATGAGAGGGAGCCAGAATGTCTTTGGGGGTCACAGGCAGAAGAGGTGAAAGCACTGGAACTATCCCATTGGAGTTACACTCCAGGGAAACAGCTTGTCAAGGGAACGATGTCCTCATTAGCGTCAGGGCCCCCTAGACAAAGGATCACAGCACCCACTTGTCTCAGAACAAACATTTCAGGGCAGCTGCAGATTCAGGTGCACTTTGCTCCTGCTGTACTGACCATCCTTTTTAGGGGAAACTCAGTTCCTACAGACAAAATGATCCTTACTTTGCTGAAAGGTTACCACAGTTCCCAAGCACAGTTAGCTCTGCCAGCAAGATGATTTGTCTGCCACCCAAGATATGTCTACATGAAGGCTTCTGTTATTAAAAGGGAAAAGCAAAGCCCTACCAATGCTGTGATACTGCCAGACATTTCTGGAGTTGATCTATTCTGCTCTGGGCATGACAGCCTTGCTCAGAGCAAGGTTACAGCCGAGTTTTGGGTTGGTGTAATTGCTGTGCAAGAGGTTCTCTGTGAGCCAAGCCATGAGTGGCTGCAACACCCATGCATCAGGCACAGGAACTGCATCACTTGTACTAAACTAGGTTGTCCCCAATTGCCTAGCTGGGCCCAAACATTCCCTTGTGTGCTTAGTCCTCTATTAGGATATAAGTGCCTGAGAGCTGTGCCCATATGTTTCCCTGCCATATGGGATTAGCTACACTGGTATAAAACAACTTTATACGGGGCTAATTTCCTCCAGTCTGCCTTTTAAAGTAGTGAAAGCAGTAGACTTCTGTGCACAGGCAAGACCTGGCATTCTTCTAATGCTCGGAAGGTTTTATTCCCAGCTATAAAGGCCAAACATTTTATCTTTTATTTTTTTCCTTTGTTTAATGAAAGTCTGAGTCCCTCAGAAGAATCTCAGCAGTTTCAGAACTGTGCTGTGCACGGGGACCAGAGAAACAGCAGCATTTCATGTTATAGATCAGCTAGGAATTGTATGAGAGAAATCTTTTTTTCATTAAAATTGGTTCATCTTGTCCCCACAGCTCCCAGTGGCTGGCAGCTGACTATGTATGGCTTTGCTTTTTTATTCATGAGTTAATACCAGAAACTGCCCCTGAGCAAAATCGAACTTGGGCACAGCCTCAGGACACATCACAGCCTTCTTCCACCCACTCCAGCTTTCCCAGTGTGGCCAGCACTCCCGCACCCAGATTTGGATCCAGTACTCTGACAGACATAGATCTGGTTGGAATAAACCTAGCTGAGGGTAGTGAAGTTGGCCAAATGCAGTCAGTGGGGTTGTGGTATTTTTCGCCACTGACAGTTGTTACACCCATTATTTTGGATCAGTTCCCTCCCCTTCCCTTTTGCTTTTTGAGAATCTGCAGCGTCCACATTAGCTGCCACTGCTTTTTGCTCCAAAACCTCATCAGTCTAAAGGAATGAGTCAGGAAGCACTCTTTTTAATGAGCTGGTCTTCAACTATATTTCTCCTTTTTTGTGATGACAAAAATGAGTTTTCTCTTGTGACCTTTCAGACAATCAGGCTGCATGAAATCAGAGCAGACCAGAAGACCAGGTCTGAATATGCTTGGAATCAATAGCTGAGACATGAGGGATATCTTGAATGGGGAGGAGTGGGAGCACTGCTGAGGCTGCCAGTACAGAGGAGCATGACAGAGAAGATGTGACACCTCTGTGTTGGAGGGTGGAGTTGAAATAATTGAATTATGTAGTAATAGGGGCAGCCAGCAGTGGAAACTGCGTCCAGTTCTGGGCTGCTCACCATAAGAAGGACATTGAGGGCCTGGAGCGAGTCCAGAGAAGGGCAACCAGGCTGGGGAAGGGGCTGGAGGGCAAATCCTCTGAGGAGCGGCTGAGGGAGCTGGGGGGGTTCAGCCTGGAGAAGAGGAGGCTGAGGGGAGACCTTCTCCCCACCTACAACTGCCTGAAGGGAGGTTGTGGAGAGGTGGGGGATGGTCTCTTCAGCCAGGGGACAGGAGATGGGACAAGGGGCAATGGCAAGAAGCTGTGCCAGGGCAGGGGCAGATTAGACATTAGAACAGAATTTTCCCTGACAGAGTTGTGAGGGCCTGGAACAGGCTGCCCAGGGAGGGGCTGAGTCACCTTCCCTGGGTGTGTTCAAAAAAGGGTAGATGAGGTACTTAGGGATATGGTTTAGCTTAGGATGGGATTGGTTGGACTTGATGATCTTCAAAGGTCTTTTCCAACCTTGTGATTCTGTGAAAGGGAAAACCAGAGGGAACAGCAAGAAGAAAAGGCCCAGCAGTCTTGTCTAGGGAAGGCACCACCCCTGAGTGAGGGGCTGGGGGAAAAGCTAGCAGGACAGGTAGGGTATCTCTGTCCCACAGCCTAGTCTGGGATGGGTGGTAAAGCCTGGAAAGTCTCCATTCTCTTGACTCACGCAGTCAAATCCCTGTTCCTCCTTCCCCATGAGGGGCTGCTGCTTCAGAGCTGCTCACACAGAGGGGCTAGCTGTTGTAGCTATTTCTCCTTCTCTCCCCTACCCTCCCTTCACCACCCCCAGTCCAATAAAAGAGTGTTTTGGCGGACCCATTTGTTCAGTTATGAGGAGGGAAGGTGAGCTGGCTCCTTCCCTGTCCCCCTTATGTTCCCAGCAGGGATGTGGCCAGGTCTGTGTGGTGTTGAGCATAGAGCCTTGCAGGAGGAAGGTCACACTTCCACACTGAGAGGACCCCTGAAGCCGCAGAGTGTATTTCCAAATCTTCATCTATGTAAAGGCAGCCTTTAGAGCAGGACTGGGGAATGTGTGGGCTGAAGGCAGCCCAGGTGTTTTGGATGTTTTGTCACTGTCAAAGGGACCTTCCCCTGTTTATTACCTCCCAATTCAGTGAGAGATTACACAGCGATGCTGTGACCTGGGGAATGTACTTACCAGACTTGTGCCTTTTGAATGATGGTATTTGTTTCTGGAAACTAAGTAACATTTAATGACAAATACAGAAAATCAGCTATTTCACAAACTGCTAAAACTTCCTCTATGCTCATTTGTGAAGTCAACTGAGTTGTTTATACTCAGGTCAGATTTAAGTTGACCTACCAAGTCTAACCGGACCAGTGTAAGTAGGAATCTTGACAGCTCCTTAAGGAAATTTAACCACACAATGGTACTATGAAATCACAGAAGTCCACTCAAAAGTTGCTGTAGCAGCAACTGGAACAATACAGCACTAACTAAGAAAATGTGCTGTCACAGTCTCCCATGGAGCTAGCTAGAAAAACCCCTTAAAAGCCTGCTAACTTATTGGATGAAAGGAGACACAGAACAAAGTTCAGACTACAGTGGACACACTAAATATAGAAGGAAGAAGGGATGAGATATTTCTAGACCAAACTAGGTAGCTAAGCAACTAACCTACAAAGTGTAAAGCACAGTTCCCCCCAAATTCCTCCAAGAACTGAAATGAACAGTTATAGCTGATGTAAATCCTGAGTCACTGAGCAAAATCTCTGATAAAAGGAAGGGGGAAAGAGAAAATAGCCACTAGCAGATCTTTCATATAAGTACATCAAAACCATACTATATAATGAATCAGAGAAAGGGAAAAATCCACGAACGTGCAAGGAAATAATGGAGATGAACTCTGAAATGATTTGTGCAAAAGCCCAGGTGAATAAATTTTTAAGTCATAGAACCATGCTCCAGAAAACATGGGGAAAGAGCTATAAAAGGCCTTTTAGAAAACCAGATCAATCCATTACCTCAGGAGATTTCTTAAAACCACCTATTTGTTTTGTTGTGGAAAGAGAGAAGCTGTGAGAGATAATGGCAATTTTTTATTTATTTCTTCAGACTCTGAGGTAACATCTTCAAAAGGCAAGTTAGAGCACATATTTTAGCATGTGCTTCCCCTCTAGAGCTCCTCTTCCTCAAAGCACTGTCTGCAGTTCACTATGTCTCAGCGTGTCACAGCACACGTAGGTTGTGTGCGAATCCACTGCCTGCCTCTTTTCCCCAAGAAATGGGAAGAGCAGGACACAAGAGGAAGGCTGAGTCACCATCCTTCAAGGCTAAAATTTGGCAGTCTCAGCTAGAGCACTGACAGCATCTCCTGTGCTGACTAAATGTGACATTGGCTGGATTTTTGGTTTGAAAGATGCTGCCATAAGCAGGTTTAAGCTATTGCTTGCCATGCTACGGCACAGCCCCGCAGGAAGGCTTCGTGGGCAAAGCGAGCTCCTTTGGGGTAGTGTGTACATGTGTGCTGCACTACAGAGCAACTCATAGCAAGTAAAGCCCCTACTTGCAGCAAGCAAAGCATTACATCCCTTGAAACCAGCAGAAGTTCTGTTACATCCAAGCAGATACTTAAAATGTGTCATTTTTGGGGATTGTGGTGGACGAGAGACTTAACATGAGCCAACAGTGGCTCTTGCAGCTCGCAAGGCCAATGGGATCCTGGGCTCCATCAGCAGAGGGGTGGCAGCAGGGACAGGGAGGGGATTGTCCCTCTCTGCTCTGCCCTTGGGAGACCCCATCTGGAGTACTGTGTCCAGATCTGGGGCCCCCAATACAAGAAAGATGTGGAACTGTTGGAGCGGGTTCAGAGGAGCCACAAAGATGATTAGAGGGCTGGAGCAGCTGCCCTACAAAGAGAGGCTGAGAGAGCTGGGCTTGTTCAGCCTGGAGAAGAGAAGGCTGTGGGGGGACCTCATTGCAGCCTGCCAGTCCCTGAAGGGAACTTATAAGCAGGAGGGGATTCAACTTTTTAAAAGGGCAGATAATGGCAGGACAAGGGGGAATGGACTAAAGCTAAAGGAGGGAAGGTTTAGATAAGATATTAGGGGGAAGTTTTTTACAGAAAGAGTGGTGAGGTGCTGGAACAGGCTGCCCAGAGAAGTAGTGGATGCCCCGTCCCTGGGGGTGTTCAAGGCCAGGTTGGATGGGGCCCTGGGCAACCTTGTGTAGATCCAGACCTGGAGGTTGGTGGCCCTGCCTGTGGCAGGGGGGTTGGAGCTCTATGATCCATGGGGTCCCTTCCAACCCAGACCATTCTATGATTCTGTGATTCTATGATTTTACTTCAGAGACCCAGTGAATGTGAATTTTCAAAGGCAACATACAAAGTTCAGTATTTTCTCATATATGTGAGGAAAACTTTGCCTTTCTTTAACATTTCATGAAAAAAAAGCCAAATTCCAGATGTATGAGCTCTTTTACCAAACTGTTACAGTACAATCAAACATAAAATGTGGTATGAATCAAGCTGTCATGTTGCTGCAAAAGTGCATTGTGTAGCCCTACCCCCACCAGTCTAAGACCAGATAAGAAATACCTAAATAACACACCTTTGATCAGTATGTCGTGATTGTTACAAGCTGAAGGTTAACTGATGTGTTACTAGTTCAGCCAGTAAACCATGAAGAACCATTTAGACTTGCCAAAAGAAATGGGGAACTAGAGGAAAGACAATTCTGGCAGGGGGAATTGCAACCACCAACACACAGCCCACCTACCCCAATTATACCACCTACTCAAAAGATAATGACAGAGAAAAGAACTTGAGCACACGCTCTAGTTTGTGTGCTAGGCAAAGAAATCTGAACCAACCATTTAATACAATAACAATGAGTCTGTATTAGAAAGATTAATTGTTTATGTATAGACAACCATTGATTTGGAGCTTTGGGTTGTGCTGCCTTGGGGCAGACACCCATATCTGCAGAAATATGCAATAAAATACCTCTGCTCTCTGTGTATATTGTCATACTGCACACCAGGTAAATGAACCCCAAGTTTGGGGACAACAAAAATACAAAAGCACAAAGGAGGTCAAATACTCATCATTAACTACATCAAATATTCCAGACATAAACCCCTGAATTTAATATTTCACAAATAGCTAGCAATCTATTTTTGCAAAGATCCATAAAACAACTTCACTTCTGTCCTGCAGCCAGTAATGGATTTGTTAGCAAATTTTGTCAGTTACCCCTGGTTAATGTAAATAAGGACATATACATGCCTGAAGCCAGGATCAGATTTATAGCTCCTGCCAACTGGTGTAGCTTTGATGGCTTTGTTTCAGCTGTGTGGTTGACATTCAGCTCACAGAATGAGACACCTACATTTAGGCATCTACAGGTGTGCACTGAAGTTTCCATTTCAGTCTGTGAAGATGTAATCAGAACTGATGGATAGCTGAATGGTGCTCTGGACTCCAATCGCCAGATGGAGTAGAGCTCTGCTAATGTACCCCTGGCTGTCTAAATCAAGTTAACTTCACAGACAAATCTCCCTCCCTCCCAGCTGAGGGTCTGATCCATAATGTGAGGAAGATAAAAACAATCCTGCTGGGACAGATCTGTGCCTATTGCCCTCCCACTGTCATGGCCAGTGCCTCACCTTCAAAAGAAATGGACATAACTCCTATGTGTATCGGAAGGTGTTGTCCATCCCTTTGAACCATGTGCTTCCATCTCCCGTGCTGTTGTTTTTATCCAGCTATTCATATTATAGAATCATAGGGGTTGGAAGGGACCTCAAGAGATCATCAGGTCCAACCCCCTGCCAAAGCAGCTCCCCAGCTCATATTGCACAGGTTGGCGTCCAGACGGGGCTGGAATCTCTCCAGAGATGGAGACTCCACACCCCCTGGGCAGCCTGTCCCAGGGCTCTGGCACCCTCACTGGGGAAAAGTTCTTCCCCATGTTGCTGTGGAACTTCCTATGCTCCAACTTGCAGCCATTGCCCATTGTCCTGTCTCCACAGAGCACTGAAAAGGGGCTGGCCATTTCCCCCTGCATCCCATCCTTCAGATATTTATAGACATTAATAAGGTCCCCCCTGAGTCTTCTTATCTCCAGGCTGAACAGTCCCAGCTCACCCAGCCTTTCCTCACAGGGGAGATGCTCCAGGCCCTTCATCATCTCTGTAGCCCTTCTCTGGACTCTCTCCAGGAGATCACTGTCTTTTTTATCCCAGGGAGCCCAGCACTGGACACAACACTCCAGGTGGGGCCTGCCCAGGGCAGAGCAGAGGGGGAGGATCCCCTCCTGTGACCTGCTGCCCACACTCCTCCTGATGCCCCCCAGGATCCCATTGGCTCTCTCAGCCCCCAGGGCACACTGCTGGCTCATGGCCAACCTGTCATCCACCAGGACCCCCAGGTCCTTCTCCACAGAGCTCTTCTCCAGCAGGTCACCCCCAGCCTGTGCTGATACAAGTGGTTATTCCTTCCCAGGTGCCAGACTCTGCACTTGCTTTTGTTGACCCTCATCTGGTCTCTCCCTGCCCAGCTCTCCAGCCTGTCCAGGCCTCGCTGGATGGCAGCGCAGTGTCCTGTGTGTCAGCCACCCCTCCCAGCTCTGGATCATCTGGTACTTGCTGAGGGTGGATGCTGTTCCCTCACCAAGGTCGTCAGTGAAGATACTGAACAGGACTGGACCCAACACTGAGCCCTGGGGAACACCACTAGGCACAGGCCTCCAGTCAGATTCTGCTCCACTGATCACCAGCCTCTGAAAATTAGTTACTTAACCAGCCTCTCCTGCCAAGTGTCACAATCTTCTGGGTTTGGAATTATTTTTTCATCTCCTTTGCAGATCTAACTGAATGATGAGTGCTTTTTCTAACAACAACTCTGTGAGCAAAGTAAGCCAGACCTCTATTTGGAGCCAGTAAAGGATTAAATAAAAACTGCCAGCTGATTTGCCCTGTTACTTAAGATACGTTCAGTGATTACAATCATCTGCTGGGCTTATCGGTGAAGTGCTGGCAGAGTGACTTTCTGCCTCATTGTTGTAACCAGAAAAGAGATCTTTTCTTCTTCCAAGATGATGCAGCACTTGCCAAAGGCTTGTACTGCTCAGAGTTTCACTTTTCTCCCTGCTTATTCATCTTCTTGCCCTCAACTGGTCTGATGCTCGCTGAAGGTACCTGCTATATACACCCCTTTCTCTTATAGGTTATTCCACTTGTATAAGATATTTGAAGATGGACCTTTTCCTACAAATGAGTTGGGTTTTGTGCCACTGCTTGTTTTCTTCTTTTGATGGCACAATGACAGCTTTGCTTCTAGGTGCCTGCTCTGTTCAGGCTCCCTGCGTGAGCAGTGGCAGTACTGAGCAGGATTACTGCTACTTCTTATCACCATCAAAGCTGCTTTTGTAGCTGTGATGAGCATGAAATTGAGTAAGCAACAGAGGGGACAGGCAAGCAAAGATACTTACTGGTGGGGTACCTGGTCTTTCAATTAAAATCACCATTCCTTCAAACTCCTGGGTCAGAAAGAACAAAGAAGGGGAAGAACCTGTGTAAAGCAGCTGTGACTGCTATTAATCACAGGGCACAGGGTAGTTCAGCAAAAACTATGAGGACAGATTCTGGAAAAAAAAAAAACAACCCACAAAAGATCCACAAACATTTCCATTTCTATCCTTATGCCTGTAAGCAGAACTAAGGTACAAATACCCAAATACCTAGTGTATCTTCAGCTACAGCTGTTGCACAAGCCCATATAATCTATGGAAGTATCCAGATACTTGCTCAGACTGTACAATTGCTAGAGAAAAAAATTCCTAACAGCTTCTCATGTGAAATATCTGTCAGGCCGGTGGCATTATTAAGATTAAATGATTTGCATTTTAACAAAGATTAGTGAAAATCCACAAGTTGGTTGGTTGTTTGGAATACACTTAATTGAAGGGGGAAAATGAGAGGAACTAGTAAACTGGCAGTAGTAGTAAACAAGGAAATCCCTGAATAAATCTTTTGAGGCATGGGCCTCTAGGCTGACAGAAATTTGACTGAAAACATAATATCTCATTTCCACTAAACTATTCTGCATTTAAGACTTTTGGCTCATCCAAGGCCCACTGAAGCCAGCAAAAACACTTCCATCTTTTTCCATGTGTTTTAGGTCAGGAACTTTCTGAGGAAGATGTATAACAAATCTAGCACATCAAAAGCAACAGACACATTTCTGGCTTTGCACACAATCTAGCTAGGAAAGGAAAATAGGCAGGAGAGTTGACCCTTTTTTTGGTGATTTTTTAGCAACAACAGTTGACTGCATATTCATTCTTTTTCATGCTTAATAATACTGGGGCTTTGTTCCCCTCCCATGCCAGTGTCTGTACTCATTTGCTGCCTCTTGTCTCATTTTCTGACCGTGAGCTCCTTTGGAGCAAGGACTGTCTTTCTCTCCTGTTTTTGTACAGACCCTGATGCACATGGCCTAAGAGTTCCCAGCCAAAATGCTACTGCAACATAAATAACCAATCAATCAATAATGACAATATCCCTTGTAAACACTGTAAGCAAAAGTGCCAGACTTTGCACAGATTTTGGCTGGTTGAACAGTCCCTGTAGTTGTCTTCTGTGCCCCTCTGGGCTGCACAGTGCCAAAGGACTCCACGACTTTGTCCCAGTCCTTGGTAAAACGCTGGCAGGAAGTGCTGAGCCTGCCTGTCTCCTCTAAATGACAAGGGTATCGCCAAAGGCACTCAGCGGGTTTCAGAGGATGCTCAGTCCCTTGCAGGATTTGGCCCCGATGCATTGCAGGTGTATCACGATCAAGAAGGATAACTCTACTGCTGAGTCATGGATACTGAATTGCCCCTGTAGTAAGAAAGATGGGAAGTTGCACACCCCTGCCATGAAGCAGTTCATTTTTTGAGAGGCCGGTCACGAGTGGCGTTCCCCAGGGCTCAGTCCTGGGTCCAGTTTTGTTCAACATCTTTATCCATGACCTGGATGAAGGGATTGGATGCTCCCTCAGCAAGTTTGCAGATGACACTAAACTGGGAGGAAGTGTTGATCTGCCTGAGGGTGGGGGGGCTCTTCAGAGGGATCTGAACAGGCTGGACACATGGGCTGAGACCAATGGGATGAGGTTTAACAAGGCCAAGTGCAGAGTGCTGCACATGGGACAGAACAACCCCCTGCAGCGCTACAGGCTGGGGGAGACTGGCTGGAGAGCTGTCAGGAGGAGAAGGACCTGGGGGTGTTGGGTGACTGCAGCCTGAATATGAGCCAGCAGTGTGCCCAGGTGGCCAGGAAGGCCAATGGCATCCTGGCTTGTATCAAAAACAGTGTGGCCAGTAGGTCTGGGGAAGTAATAGTGCCCCTGTACTGGGCATTGGTGAGGCCCCACCTCGAGTGCCGGGTCCAGTTCTGGGCTCCTCACCATGAGAAGGACATTGAGGTCCTGGAGCGAGTCCAGAGAAGGGCAACCAGGCTGGGGAAGGGGCTGGAGGGCAAATCCTCTGAGGAGCAGCTGAGGGAGCTGGGGGTGTTCAGCCTGGAGAAGAGGAGGCTGAGGGGAGACCTTCTCCCCACCTACAACTACCTGGAGGGAGGTTGTGGAGAGGTGGGTGATGGTCTCTTCAGCCAGGGGACAGGAGATGGGACAAGGGGCAATGGCAAGAAGCTGTGCCAGGGCAGGGGCAGATTAGACATTAGAACAGAATTTTCCCTGACAGAGTTGTGAGGGCCTGGAACAGGCTGCCCAGGGAGGGGCTGAGTCACCTTCCCTGGGTGTGTTCAAAAAAAGGGTAGATGAGGTACTTAGGGATATGGTTTAGCTTAGGATGGGATTGGTTGGACTTGATGATCTTCAAAGGTCTTTTCCAACCTTGTGATTCTGTGAGTTTGAGAGGGCTTACTCTGATAGCTTGCAGTTCTCCTGGCTGCTCTGCACAGATTTTGTGGACAGTGCAAACAACCGTCCTTCTGGCATAATCTGGAGCTAATGCATCAAAAAGCAGCAAGTTTTTCATCCCTGGCTCCCTGTCCTCATTCTGGAGGTATGCTGCCACTCTAGCTGGGGATCCTGGCATCTTGTCCTGCAGCACCCAGCAGACCTCTCTCCAAGAGCTGTCCGTATGCTTCCCTCCTTGCTCCAACCGTGCTGTTGCCTGGACAACGTTACAGCTGTCTGCACAAGCATCAACACCCATACATGTAGGCAAACAAGACTGTGCCACAGAGATCATCGTCCATGGCTGGGACAGCAAAGGCCTCAGACTGCTAATTAAAAATAGATCAGACCAGAGAGGAGCCAGCAGGCTTCGAGCCTCATCAGAAATGTATGAAGCAAAGACTTTGGGCGACATCAGGAAGTGCTGACTAAGTCATCCATGCCCTGGCACTCTGACTAATACAGCAACCACAGTCTAGAGAGGACACTGACTGTTCGGACTAATTTGGCTGAGTCACTGTAAAATGGCCACGAGGTTAAAAATTCGCTGTGAGGTTGATAACTGAAGCCCAGGAGGTCTTTGTGGAAGGGATGCCCTTGCAAAGGGATGGCACTGAGGGCTGCATTGGAGGCAAGATCCCACCTAGAGGTGACAGCCAATGCCCTTGGCAGCGGTGAACGGAGGGTGAATAAATAGACCTCGAGCTCCGTGGGCGATACTCGGTCCCCACGGCAGAGCCGAGGACCCAGCCCACCGGCGGCACCGGCCTTTCAGCCGGGAGGGTTTGGGTGCCGGGCGGGTTTGGATGCCGGGAGGGTTTGGATGCCGGGAGGGTTTGGATGCCGGGAGGGTTTGGGTGCCGGGAGGGTTTGGGTGCCGGGAGGGTTTGGGTGCCGGGAGGGTTTGGGTGCCGGGAGGGTTTGGGTGCCGGGCGCTGGCAGGTGGCAGGGTGACGCTGCGAGCCAAGTGCCGGCAGGTGGCAGTGCCTCAAAGCAGTACCCGGGGCGCAGCGGCAGTTGTTTATTCCTATGTAACTATCCTGAGCAGTAATTTATGAGACTGTGTTAGGAGAGGTAGAAGGCCACCCAGCCATTGAAAGGCTCCTGAAAAAAACCCACTGTTTATCCTCAAAGCCCAGAATTAGGGACACTGCACCACTGGAAGCACTTCCCAGCCCAGATTTTCTACAGTCCCATTTAGCTCTCCAAATACAGCACTGACAGTGAATGTTAAAAGTCCTGGGCTGGGTTTTGATTTTTTTCCCCCCATCTTTATTTAGGGAATAAAAATCAATGAGTCAGGTTCATCTTTTGTCCGAGCCCATCTCACTCCCAGCTCCTCCACACAATACAGCAGCAGGGCATTTATTTGAAAACAGGTATATTTCCCTCCTTGCTGCTAACTGTGGAAATAATTTGTGGGTGTGCAATCCCTTTAAATCTAAGGTGACATTGTCCTTTTAGAGGCAAGCAGCAGTGCCGAGGCGCTGGAAATGGTTTCCCTTACGAAAGGTGACAATGAGGAGAGGGGAGCCATGCACAGTGATTGCAGGCTGGCAGAGCTAAGCGGGTGAAGGGCAAAGTGTGCCAAAAGAAGGGATATTGCTGCATAAGCTACCACATGTCCTTGAACTTCAGGAGGCAGTGGAAAGGGTAAAATCCCACTTAGAAAATGTTTGGGTTTGTTCTTGTTTCTATTGGTACTACACTTGCTTCAGGAGCTGCAAGCTCTTTGATACTTTCTCTAGGGCAGGCAGGGAATGGAAGCCCTCATGGCTGGGGAAGAGGGATGCTCACAGAGACACTGCTGCACTTGCTGTTTCTCCAGGTACAGAACATTTCTTTTGCAGCTATTAGTAAGGCTCTCAGGGATTCAGCCACACCAGGCAAAAAAGTAAATCATACATCTCAGTGAATTCATGAGTTCAGACTCTGAGGTCTTTGTGCTGGACCTGGGGGTACTGACTGATGCACGGCTGAACATGAGCCGACAGTGTGCGCAGGTGGCCAGGAAGGCCAGCAGCATCCTGGCTTGCATCAGGAATAGTGTTACTAGTAGGAACAGGGAGGTCATTGTCCCCCTGTACTCAGCACTTGTGAGGCCGCATCTCGAGTACTGTGTCCAGTTTTGGGCCCCTCATTACAGGAAAGACATTGAGGCCCTGGAACGCGTTCAGAGGAGGGCTACTAAGCTGGTGAGGGGTCTGGAACACAGGCCTTACGAGGAGCAGCTGAGGGAGCTGGGATTGTTCAGCCTGGAGAAGAGGAGGCTCAGGGGAGACCTTATAGCTCTCTATAACTTCCTGAAGGGAGGTTGTAGTGAACTGGGGGCCGGCCTCTTCTCCCGTGTAGACAGTGACAGAACTAGAGGGAATGGTGTCAAGCTGCGCCAGGGGAGATTCAGGCTGGACATTAGGAAGCACTACTGCTCGGAAAGGGGAGTCAGGCACTGGAATGCACTGCCCAGGGAGGTGGTGGAGTCACCGACCCTGGGGGTGTTCAAGGAAAGACTTGATGTTGTATTGAGGGACATGGTTTAGTGGGAGCTAGTAGTAGTAGATGAATGGTTGGACTGGATGATCTTTTAGGTCTTTTCCAACCTTGATAATTCTGTGATTCTGTGCTCTGGTTTCCTAACTGCAAAAAGACAAACAGACCACTCCTTGCCCTCTGGAAGCAGGAATATGTTGACAGATAACACAGGGACAGGGGCCATGCAGACACCTGCAAAGAACAGTCCGCAAAGGAAGTTTATCACCAGGGGGTTGATTTTTCTGTCACCAATCAGATAAGTGAAAGTGTTCTCACTCTGACAAAATCCACGGTTTGCAGAGGGTGAGTGCTAACAGATAGGCACTTCTTTCCTTTTCATGGATGGCACCAAGACGTCATGTTTTCCTTACTGGAAAGGCAAAATCTCCCTCTAAAAGCTGCTTCTCACCCTCTACCAGGCTTGTCCACCACAGCACTGTCCACAGTGAAAATGACAGGTACCCTGACAGAAAGATGGAAACGCAACCAAACCCATGTGTCTGTTTGTTCTTGTAATCAGAGCAGCTCTTTGTCTCTGGACAGTGGCAGCTGGACCATCTCTCACCACCAACTCTCTATCGCTTCTGCAAAACAGCCAGAGAATATTTTGGACAGAACTGCTGGGAATAACCATGGAAACAATCTCTCATATCTACAAGTCAGGAGCACACTTCCTATGTAAAAGCCATGTGGGATCAAAGGGTACCAACCTCTGCCATATGATGGGGACAGCGAGTCTTATCAAGTACGA
Organism: Zapornia atra; assembly: GCA_013400835.1. NCBI lineage: Eukaryota > Metazoa > Chordata > Aves > Gruiformes > Rallidae > Zapornia > Zapornia atra. The sequence continues at coordinate 51,155 of VZTU01034329.1, forward strand.
AACACTGGGAATAAGTTTTTCTCCCACAGCAGGGCATGACACCCTTGCTGAAGTCCACTCCTTCCTATGATTTAACAAGCTGTGAAGTAAAAATCAAACCAACCCTGCTTAAATTTTGTACTGAAAAGCAACAGAGTCACTTTGTGAGGGAAAGGCCCTTAGCATCAGCTGAGAACGTTCAACATCATTAACTATCTCGTTTATCTCTGTATACGCAGCAGAGCAAGGGAGACAGGAAGCCCACCTCAGCTACATCCCACCCACAGGAATGGGAAAGCTCCACAGAACACAGGGGTGTAAACAGGCAGCTGGGTTCTAGCCATTAGCAGTGCACTGCAGGGTTACTGGAGTCAGTGCTGTTTAAGGAAATAAAGCACGATGTGCTAAAAGCCAGCCATTGTCTCCTCCTGGAGAGTCGCCCACTCTGCAGGCACTTACTGCATGTCTCAGCTTTTAGGCTGAATTTAACAGTTGCACAGTCCTGGAGATGGCCCTATCTGGATTTGTCTGACATGCAGTATAAATATAAACCCCTCCTTCTCTAGAGGTACCTACTTGGCTTTCTATTTTTCTTGCCAAAACATCATCTTCTGCCTGATCTAAAGGAACTTGGCCCATCAGTGCAGCCCGACATTCTTTGGAGCATCATCAGAGATTTCAAGACCCACATTAGCTGAGCAGCTGGCAAGCTTCCAGATCCCCTAAATATTTTCTAAGCACTTGGCTCCCTGAGGGGAGAGATTTAAGAAGAAATTGGCATGCAGTAAAACCATTTGTATTTGTTCTGCCACTGTCAGAGAAATGGCTGTGGGCTTGTTTTTTCTGAAATCTGCAGGTCTCCAGCAGCATTTTGACATCCACCCCTTTTTGTTTGTAGCTGACAGTGCCCGAAATGACAAAAGATCAATTCACCTCGTCCCCAACTGGGTGCTGACAAGAATTAACATCTCTGCACATTGCTATTTTACCCTTGTTTCATGCCTGTCAATGCCTTTGGGACTTGAAACCCCTGCCTGGTTCCTCCCTCCTTTTCTGCAGTGTACAGGAGTGCACTGCCCATCCCTACTGCAATGAAGATGAGAGTTTCTGGCTTCTTTCCTCCTGGTCAAATAGACTGGGTATTTGCTGAGGATTCCTAAATGGAGCATACATCACTGGTTAGACTGCCCAGCTTCGCAGCAAATATCCAGGTGGGTTCCCAGGGAGACTGGGGTGACAGAGGGGCAAGATAACCAGAAGGGCAAGTGCATCCCAGTCCCTAGATCTGAGAGTGGTAAGAGGTTGGTTTGCTCCCTTTTTCTTCCTTCTCTTTTGATCTGTGCCCACCACAACCTCTACCAAGGAGGCTGAAGCACTATTGGAGATGCTGCAGTTCAGTGTCCTGTCCAGCATCTCTGGGCAAATGCTAGAAACTGCAGTGCCTCTCAGGCTGGGTCTGCAGTTGTGCAATTTTCACACATTTTTTGGAGCAGTTGAAGCTAACAGACACTGCAGTGCAAACAGTCTGAAACATGCCCATCACTGTAGCAGCTCCCCTTCACGTTGGACAGGCACTTTTCCCCTCAATTCCCAGTGGATTGTACCACTAGTTGCCTTCATTCACCCAGCCCGTCTTAAAACAATAGGCTACCAACTCCTCCTCCCAGCTTTGGCAGTGCCATCATAGAACATAAAACCATAGGACTCCTCTTGTTCCCAAGTGCTCCTGTGCCTCTTCAGAGGAAGAAGAAAGGGTTTTAGCATGGTGCCTGTGAGCAGAAAGCCAACCTCACCAAAGTGCAGGTGCTCTTTAGAGAAATCACCAAAAAAAGTGGATTTGGATGCTGGTATCAGTGGGAACTTTTGACACTGATATTCAAGCAGGCAGACAGAATTAAACCAAATGCAGGCTGAATACTTGTGAGGCTGACTGAAAGAGACTCCTGTGACTCAACCTAACATCCTATCAGGCCATGTTTGCTCTGAGGTTAGTAACACAAAGACATTATCCCAATAACTTCATTTTAATCTAGGAATGCCTATGAAAAGTATCTAGAACTGGAAAAGAAAATCACAGAGGAAAAAAAGGCAGGATAGTAACATGCAGAATACCTAGGAAAAGTATTTAAAACATCCTTGATGATTCCACCCAAGCATTTGAATGTCTGTACTGGTATAAAACAGAGATTCCTACTGAGGTAGATGCAAGGTCTCCTGCTGTACAGGTTAGACACAAAAAAAGGCATGGATTTTGCCCTGGCTGTGTAGAAGTGCTGCGGCTAACAATCATTGCAGGCTTGTATCCCACCAGAAAATGTGGGAGCCTTGTCAAGTAGCTTATCTCAGCACAGTCTTCTCTGTGGATTTTTTCTCTGAGCACTTGGAATCAATTCTTCTTTCTCTATAGGGCATGACTGGAGAAAGCAAGGCCAGTCAGCTGTCTGACTGCTCTATGAGGCTCTGAATTATTAAACTCTTTTTTTTTTTTTTTGTCTTTAACCTGAATATATATTTATAAACACTCATATATACATTCTGTCTCTAACCTGGTAGTGAAGCATCATTGCTACTACACCATGAGGTCACAGCGTCCTTCAAAGCCCCAAGGCAACTGCAGAAGGGGTTATATGACAGGCAGTCTTCTGGAGTTTGGCTGGCTCTGAGAATGGCTGTGGACCCATGCACCCATGGTGAAAACTGTCAAGGGCAGCTGTGTGGCTCCAAGGAGCACAGGCCCCAGGCAGCTCCACCCACGAGCCTATGCACAGGCCCTTCTCCATCAGCGTCTGGCCACCTGTCCCTTTCAAGAGGTGACTGCACCAGGGAGCTCCCTCTCTGTTACCACAAAACAGGAAAATCCCCAGCACCACCAAAAGAGAACAAGGCTAACTGCATCTTGGGCCTGGGCAGTAACACAAGCTTCCAGGCACTGTGCTCTTGCAAAATGACCCAACTATAATCTCTGAACATGAGTTTTAGATTTGACACTCACTACAAGAAGGCAGAACTGCAAACAGCCCCCAGTTTTGAGCACTGACTGATAATAAAACTGACCAGAAAAGAGAAATACTATGAGCAAACTTTTTTCATAAAGTGCTTGTGTAACTTGTTTTGCAAAATTGTTTTCTCTGTTTGTGTGCATGTTCAAGCTTTACACTGCCACAATTTGGCAGTGTTAATCTTTAACTAGCCTACACAGCACATGGGCTGATCAAGGCAGGCAGCTCTGGGAGGGAAGAGGACAGAAAATACAGCCATAAGGAAGGAAAAATGTGTAGGAGTTCAGTTTACAAACCAGTGAAACTAACCCATGGGCTATAAATCAAGATTAAGTTAATGTGTCTTACTTCAAGAAGGCCCCAAGCATTGAAAAAATGAAGTCTGACTGAACTAATGAGACTGATTTGAACATAATGAAAGAGAAATTTGGTGTTGGTGTGACAGCAAAGCATTGCCAGGAGCGGTCTTTGTTAGATCTATTTTATTGCAGACATGCTGGTTTGATTCTTGGCATCACTGAATGAGGGATGTTCACACTAGGAAGCTGATCCCAAATCATCTTACATTTCTGGAGCTGTCTGAATCTGGATACTTGGAGCCACCTCTGAAGCAAAGCAGCTGCTTTTTGTTGTTACTTTGGATTATAAGAAAAGAGAGGCTCCACACTGCACTGAGCTCTGTGCCTGGGTGTGCTAGCTTAGTAGTCATGGCAATTTTCAGCCATCAGCAGAAAGTACCACCTAGTATTGCATGGGCATGGTAGCTCAGAGGTTCTGGTGACCCTGCTTTGAGTAGGTGCCTCCAGCTGCTCAACAACCTGGTGCTGTTAGCTGAAACAAAAGCACAAAGCTGAGATGTCTCAAATGTGTGGGCCCATTGCAACTGGACTGAAGATTCTGATGCCTCTTCCTTTGCAGCTGCTTGTCAGCACCCTGATAAAGCTCTTGCTGCCACATATGCACCAGATTTCTTTGCTGGACCTGTGTGTTTGGCCTCAGAGCTGAGAAAAGCTGAAGCATTTCACCTATCCTTGGGTTCCTATTTACACTCCCTACAGTGAATGTGTATCCTCTGTCTCTGCTGCCTTGTGACCTAAGATTACAGACAGCTTGCCCAGCTCCTGCAAGTGCTTACAAGCTGCCCTGTTGGCATTCTTGTTAAGGCTTTATGCCTTCAAAGTGGGTGGCATGTAAAAACACATCACACACCGACTGCTCAAAGCTCACTCATTATCATAGGAAGAGCAAGGAGCAGACCTAAACACCCCTCTTTGCAATGTTTCTGTGACAGACTGAATCACTCCTTTGGCTGGGGTTGGGTGATTCCAGATCTCCTGGCTTTCCTGCACCTCCACCTTTGCTTTGTTAGCAAGCCCACTTCAGAGGCCCATAGGCCAACAAGAACTCAGAATCATAGAATCATAGGGGTTGGAAGGGACCTCAAGAGCTCCTGGGGTCCAACCCCCCTGCCAAAGCAGCTCCCCAGCTCATATTGCACAGGTCGGCATCCAGACGGGGCTGGAATCTCTCCAGAGATGGAGACTCCACACCCCCCGGGCAGCCTGTCCCAGGGCTCTGGCACCCTCACTGGGGAAAAGTTCTTCCCCGTGTTGCTGTGGAACTTCCTATGCTCTAACTTGCAGCCATTGCCCCTTGTCCTGTCCCCACAGACACTGAAAAGGGGCTGGCCATTTCCCCCTGCATCCCATCCTTCAGATATTGATAGACATTAATAAGGTCCCCCCTTAGTCTTCTTTTCTCCAGGCTGAACAGCCCCAGCTCACCCAGCCTTTCCTCCTAGGGGAGATGCTCCAGGCCCTTCATCATCTTCACAGCCCTTAGGACCTACTCAGTTATGAGCCTACCTGCACTGACTACACTGCATGGTCTGGCCTCTTTTCTGCCAAAGGGCACTGCCATGAAAACAGAAGATTGCCAAGGTTCAGCGACTGTCAAATTCTGGCAGTATATCATGCTCTCTTGTAGTGGCTCAGCCCCAAACAGCAGCTGAGCAGCACATGCTGCTCCCTCACAATGGGAAACAGAGCCTCCATGGGTTGGGATAAGGACAGTTTACTGACAAAAGCACCATGAAAGTAGAACAGCAACAGCCAGTTACACTCACACCCAGTGATAACACAGAGTATCTTACCAACCTGATGATTACAGAGTGCTGCACAACAGGAAGAGCAACCAATACCCCAGCCACACACAGACTGCCCTGGAAGCACCCAGTGCTACCCATCCTCAACCAGTCCCTTTTATGGGGAAGTGGTGTCAGGTGCTGTGGAAACAGCCTGGGGTAACTCAGCTCACCTGGGCTGGCTGCTTGGGGAGGTTGGCTCTGGCCTGGCCAGAACCAGGACATTTCTGCAGATTTGTTTACAGGAGAGTAAAATCCTCCCTACATTCAAAAGAAAACTTGTAATTCCATCAACAGACACATAGCAAGCCCTCAATATCAAACAGAATCTCTGAGTTGCACAGGTAGATTTCCCAGATCACTCCCAAGCTGGTTTATTCACATACCACAGCTGTCAATAGTGATTTGCAGTTGCTACTAAACAGCACGTGCAGTGTAGGATAAATTCCAGAATTGTGGGGCAGGAGGTTGCAAAGAGAGTGTTCTGGGTCTTTTGCCCTGGCTTGGACAGTGTGTACAGTGCTGAGGAGAACCTGGGATAAATGGACTAAGTTTTTTGTCTCTTCCTGCCCTTACCTGGGCATGTACCTCCCAACATGACCTCGAGGGGCTCCTTATCTCAGCAGAGGAGTAGTATGCTTTGCCTCTTGCTCCTGCCTGTTTCTGCGCTTGTGCCCCATCCTAGCTGGTCACATTGACTCCTAACACCCAGGAGCTTGCTCTAGCTGAGCTTGCTCTAGCCTTGCCTAGCCGTGTCTCTGCTGCCACACATCTGTGTTGGAAAATATTTCACAGCCTGTTCAGGCCTGCTCCCAAACATGTTGTAAATCCATCCTTCAACCAGAATCCCCAGACACACTCCAAACCTACAGCCTGGGGTCACGTTCTCATAAACATCCTCTCAGCGCTTCTTTAGACACCAGAGTGAACAGCCACATTTCCAGGAGCTCAGACAAAATGTTGCTGCAAGAATTGTCCTATCAGGAGCTGCAGCCTCATTAGCACTCTGGAAAACCTAGACCATTTTTGGGGTCTTCCTGACCCGAAGCTGGTTTGATAAGGTGAGCCTCTCTGGCTGCAGCATCATTCAGAATTACCTATTTCAACCAAATATCTGTTTTCCATTCCAGAATCCAAAAAGGAATGGTAGTGACACTGAACTCAGGCTCTAAAATGCTGTGAGCTGGGATATTTTTCTGAGCTCTCATTTTTTCAAATGAGGCTCATTTTAAGGCTCTTCTGAATATAAAGGCTTGGCAGCCATGTATGGAAGTGGGCACTGCTCCTAGGTCATCTTGCATGAAATGGGAGTCTGAAGGTTATTGAAACATACAGGTACAGCATTTGGATGCTGATAATTTTCTTTAAAATGTCTGCTTTCATATTACATTATTATTAAGTAACTGCCTCTGCCACCTTTATCTAACTATGGTCCCTTATGTGACTAAGGCAAACTGATTTTCAGGAATGCATTGATAGGACAAGAGGTAATGGCTTGAAACTAAAAGAGGGCACGTTTAGACTAGAGATACAAGGGAGAAAGTTTTTTACAATGAGGGAGGTGAGGCCCTGGCACAGGCTGCCCAGAGCAGCTGTGGCTGCCCCTGGGTCCCTGGCAGTGTTCAAGGCCAGGTTGGATGGGGCTTTGGGCAACCTGGGCTGGTGGAGGGTGTCCCTGCCCGTGGCAGGGGGGTGGGACTGTATGGGCTTTCAGGTCCCTTCAGACTCAAACCAGTCTAGGATTCTATCAATACATGGAGGAAGGGGAAAAGGTTTTATACAATGTTTCTTTCTTTTTTTCATTCTTAGTTTTGGTGAATTTCTTCCCATCAAAAATACAGTTGTATTTTGTCTGCCTTCTTGGTTGAAATTATACAGTGTTTCAGAACTGTATATTCACTGATGTTTTAATTTTCAATTGAACAGGTTTTTGAAATGACATGGCTTTATATGTAACTTGGTGCTATTTGTACATGTGCTGTTCCAGTCTTGAAAAGATTTTGAACAAGCTCAGCTTCCTATATAATGGAAGCTAGAATAGAATAAATACATGTGAAGATGTTTAGCTTTTGATATTCTTGAGTTTTCTAAATGCAGTGCTTTTCCAAGTTCAGTGGAAATTGATTCAGATTGTGAATGGCTAGGGACAAGTTTGGGGCTAATAACTACATTTTCTTGTGACTGATGATAAAATTAATGCTTGCATGTATTCATGAAGATCTGAAAAAGATACTTGAAAATATTTTCTCTAAGATTTCTAGTGCTTTGACATTCCATTTATATCTCATCTCCATTATATCTCATCTCCAATATGCCTTTGCCCTGTGAGCACTACAGACAAGTAAATATGCTGTAGTTCTATGTGGTGGTTTTGGCCCTAACCAAAGGCCCAATACCCACCAAGCCGCTCGCTCACTTCCCCCTTCAGCCGAAAAGGGGGAGAAAATAGATATTGGGAGGCTTAGGGCTTGAGATAAGGCCAGAGGGATCACTCTGCAATGAGTGCAATGGGCAAAACAGACACAGCACAGAATAAAGGAAAGAAAAGTGATTTATTACTACTTACTACAACTACTACACCCAGTGAACCGGAACGAGATAAGAAGCGGCCAGGTCTTCAAGCACCTTCCCCCCACCCCTCCCTTCTTAGCAAACTTAAAACTCATCCTGATTTTACTCCCTTCTTCCCCCCCAACATGGCGCGGGGAGGGGCAGGGGATGGGCAGTGGGGTTCCGGGGATTCCCAACAAGCTGCTTTTCTTCCCCAGATATTACCACTTCTACTTCCTCCCCCC
>VZTU01034329.1:59308-72202 GCA_013400835.1 Zapornia atra
CCCCCCCTCCTGCGGGCCTGGCCTTGGCGTCTGTGCAGCTTGTTCCATCTTCTCACTCCCGCTCCGGTGGCAAAGTGCCCCTGCCAGCAGGTTTTTTTTCTCCTATATGTGATTCCCAGAGGCGCTGTGACCAGCTCTGATAGGCTCAGTCTCAAATTTGGCCTTGACTGTACCAGTGTTTTTCAAAACATGGGGCTTGCAGAAAGCTGTAACTGCAGCCTACAAGAGCCACTGAAGCAGCAGTTACACCAAACTGCAACATTCTATTTACATCTCAGCTGGATTTTAAAGGCCTACAAGTATGGCCTTCGTGATGAAGACAGAAAGCTGGGACTGTGGTCACTTTTGAGTTCTGCTGCCAGCCACCTTTGCTGGCTGACTCACCTAAGTCCCATTGTTTTAGGAGGTAAACCAGGAGGCAGCTCTGAAACCCAGAACAGCTTAGGGAAAGTTTTCAGACTGAATCCCAGTTGTGCCAGGGTGCTTAATGGCAGCCATGGGAAAAGCCTCCAAACCCAGAGGAGTGCCATGAGACTTAAGGTACATCCCTGGCCCTGGCACACTGTCTGGGTTAGAAGTCATAGTAGATCCCAGCCTTGTCACTCAGCTTTTCTGTAGTCCTGTACATCTGACTCATCCTACAGATCTCTCACCTGGAGCTCTAAGTCAGGATGCACTTCACATGTTGTCCTTCAGTTCTCTGAGCCAGGCAGCACCTATATGATGGTATAGCTGCGCTCCCCTGTCTCTCTGGGATGCTGCAAGCTTTATGCTCAGGGAGATGCTTAATGGTGGGGTTGACAAAGACCATGTTGGTGCTTAGATAAATAGTGAGAACCATCAACTAATCAACTAAATCTGCCTCTGGGAAGTTACTTTGAGCAGCAAGTGAGGGTGGAATTAGTCACATTTCCTGCTTCCCAGGGGAGCAATGCTGCCCTTCCTTGTCCTGCCTGTAGCTCTTCATCTCTCACATGCATGGGGATAGCCACTCAGTCTGGTGACGGTGCAGAGATGAGACAACCCAGTTCATTCTTGCAAGCTGTACTGGATCTGGAGGCTGCAGGTTGCATGGGAATGCTGCCTGACTGGACATCCAGTTTCACAGCTCCTCTGACCCATTGCACTCCTCCTGGGGGGCTTCCGTGCTGGTCTGAAGAGCCATGCAGAGAGCAGTAATGAATCAATTTGGATGATAATGAACCACTGAGCACATCTGACACCATCAGGTAGTAGAGTGGTTAAAGCCCTGAGGTAGTACAGTTTTACTTGTCTCCCCTAATGTCAGCAGATCTGACATGAGAAGGGAGCAAAGGCACCCAGTAAGAAAATGCCATCCCCACAGCCTTTTTCCAGGGTAAAACTGCCCTTTATCTCACCCAAATAAAAGCATGTGTAATGTTTTTCACAGTTCCAGGGCGAGCGTAATAGCTGCTGGCAGCAGGTCTATTTTCATCATTATCAAGGACCTTGTGATTATGTGCTACTGGTTCCTGTTGAGAGAAAACCATTTGTGGAAAATTAAAACGAATAAAAGTATAAAAACACAGTATCATGTTTCACTGTTGCCTCTTAAGGAGCAAAGCTAACTAGAGGAGAAAGCTGAGACTCATGTAAACAGGCACATTTATTTGCATGGAGTGTTTACATCTAATGAATGTGCTTTATCCCTGATAACTGGCCCTGTTTGGGTCCAGGAGACCCATCGTTAAAGCGTGGAACAAGGTACAAATCTTTCTAGCAGAGAAACCAGTGCTGCATTGAAGCATGTCCACATGAGAAAAGCTTGTCTGTAGAGTGTGCTGATCCGTCCTTTCCAGGCTTTGGCACAGATAAGAAAAGTACCCACTGAACTAGAAGAAAATCATAGAAGTTTTCATTAGATGAAAGTCATCTGGACAAACTTTCCTGACTTTGGCCTTTCCTGATCAAAGGTAGTGTGAGTTGCTATGCAGATAAATGAACTCAAGGACCAGCCTCACTCAGAGCGTGTCTTTTCAAGGAGAAGACCCAGCAGATACCTCCTGTGTCACGGAGTGTGGTCCTTAGAAGGTGCAATGCCACTGAAATTCATGTCAGTGATACAAATCCATAAGGGAGTACTGAAATCAAGGAGGTCTTTCCATTTACTTCTTACTCAGGATCAATCAGCAAATGGATATAGGATGAAGGGAAATTTTAGGAGGAAATCTTTCCTTCCTGGTTTTAAAGGGATAAAACCAGAGGAGGCCACAAAGTGGCAGAGACATTGTTTTTATTTCTTCTTATTTTTATATCACTGATGTCCCTGAGGATGATGTCAGCTAGATGTTATTTGTTACTTAAGCCCTCATATCAGTGGTTATAATAGTGTTAAAAGGTTCTCACAATGCTAAGCACACACCTGAGGCAAACTCATTTGTGTGGAGGCCTTTCTCACAGTGCCCCAACACACAGCTTTATCACTTCATTTTCTCTGGCCTCCCTGCTTTGGCTCATTGGGTTACTCAGGAGCACAAAAGCTGATCACTGAGAGCAAGGTGGCTGAGATGGCACCTGCTAAAACTGGGGTGATGCTGGCTGGCTGGGGAAACCATCCAGAAGAGGCATTTGGGATGATTTTGAGCTCAGCCTTTTGTTGGTGGAGTTTGCCAACTGGGAGGCACAGTTCAGCAGCTTAGATGATGCCAGCAGGAAGTCTGAGCCCCTTTCTCTGAGTGAAGGATACACAATGGTGAGGTTAGGTATCACAGGGCTGTCTAGCCTATGTCTAGCCTCTCCAGAAAGAGTTTAGCTGCCAGCTTGTTCAGTAACATTTGTGAACTTTGGTTGTGCATCACAAGGCTTGCAATGCTCATTGTACCTCCTTTGTTGTCCTGCTTCCATTACTCTCCCCACATCTTGATACTGGGGAGAATGGTTTATCTGCATTGTTGGGAAGTTAGCTGTTGTGTTATGTGGTGAACTGACATATATTTATTTAGGTCTGTGTTCATACAAGACGCCATGGACATAACTGTAGCGCAATAAAATGCCACCTACATGAGAGGAGCTGCTTTCTAGTAAATCCAGCCCCCATTTACACATATAGTTTACAGGGATCCTGCAGGGAAGCCTCAAGAAAAAACTTATTGGTAGATAAAAGGCTTGTCTCCAGATTTCATTCCAGTTAAGCAAGCAAATGGGTAAATGAGTATTTTCTTATAACACAAAACCCAGTTAATACCTAGGAAAGATACCTCCAGCAGGACATGGCAGAACAATATGAAGAATGGTGCAACATCTGCTTTACTCTGCCAAAAGAACTGCCAACAGCTGGACAAGAGGAAGAAAAAGCAGGAAGAAAATTTAAAATTTTTTTTAAAAAAGAGCATGGCTGAGAATCATAGAATCATCATATGGTTTGGGCTGGAGGGGGATCATCTAGTTCCACTCTCATGGGCAGGTTAAAGAGAGGAGACAACTCTACAGAACTGCAAATAACAAGAAGGCAACTTAAATACCCACTTTCTAGACCAGGCAAGATGGTGCAGGGCTCTGCACAAAATACTGATATACTGATCATAACCATGAGAGCTGCTGTTAAGCCCTTGTACTCTGTTCCTGGCCGTGCGCCGAATCACGGAGTCACAGAATCACAAGGTTGGAAAAGACCTTTGAAGATCATCAAGGCCAACCAATCCCATCCTAAGCTAAACCATATCCCTAAGTACCTCATCTACCCTTTTTTGAACACACCCAGGGAAGGTGACTCAGCCCCTCCCTGGGCAGCCTGTTCCAGGCCCTCACAACTCTGTCAGGGAAAATTCTGTTCTAATGTCTAATCTGCCCCTGCCCTGGCACAGCTTCTTGCCATTGCCCCTTGTCCCATCTCCTGTCCCCTGGCTGAAGAGACCATCACCCACCTCTCCACAACCTCCCTTCAGGTAGTTGTAGGTGGGGAGAAGGTCTCCCCTCAGCCTCCTCTTCTCCAGGCTGAACACCCCCAGCTCCCTCAGCCGCTCCTCAGAGGATTTGCCCTCCAGCCCCTTCCCCAGCCTGGTTGCCCTTCTCTGGACTCGCTCCAGGACCTCCATGTCCTTCTTATGGTGAGGATGCAAGGATTTATAGACAGGCTGCAACTGGTCTACACCGGGTTTTGCAGTAGAATGATTTTTGCATTCTTACTGAAAACATTAATTTTGACCACCAGCTGAAACCGGGTATCCTCCTCCTGCAGATCGCTGCACATGACAGGACAGCTATTAACCCACATTGCTCCCAAGCAAAACAGGGTGGGCACTAGAAAAGGGAATGTGAGTTTCATTCAATTGGAAAGTGGGGCACAAAGGGATTACAGGGATTCCCAGAACTGCTCTGAAAGCTGAGTTGGCTTTTGATGATCCTTGAAGTATCTGTGAGCCTTACCTTAGTGAAGAACAGGTTGTATTCCTGAGTGAACTATTATGGTCATTTTAATGCAGAGGGGAAAATGTTCTCTCCTAACAATTGCTACGGAGAGAATATGTTTTTGGCGTCTTTCTCCCTGTTACTCTTACGCAAGAGCTTCACTTCAACTCTAATTTTTCCTTGAATAGATCTTGTGAGGCTGCAGGCTGACCCAAAAGCCCTCAGAAAGGAGAAGAAAAATGGTAGTGCCAACAGCTCTGTGATAGCCTGCGGCAGCTCAGCAGCGTGCTGAGCAGCCAGAGCATCTGAGTGCCAGTTTGGGAGCCCGTGGCTGCTCATCTCCTCCGTCTAATTGGCAGACAACTCTGTAATTGCTACAAGTCAACAACACCAGGAGTTCAGCACAGAAATCAAACAGGAGGGCAAAGTAAACGACTGTACATGGCAGGTACAGGCTTCTAAGCAAGAGAGCCAAGGCTATGCGTCTCTCAGCAAGTGGACTATAAAGCAAGCTCCTAACACATGCACATAACCTCCAGCATGCAAATGTACAGAGCTCTTTGAAGGTACCAATGAGCAGGGAGTTTGCACATATTTAACTCGTGGCATGGAAAGGGAGCTTTACATAGTTAGGTTGGGAAGTGAGAAGCCTTCTCGGGTAAAGGATTTATGGCCTGCGAGGCAGGCATAGCTCCTCACTGCTCCAAAGAGGAAGGCAGGTGTCCAGCCGCGGTTATTTCCATTTGCAGGGACCAGGTTTCTAACTAACCTCATGCAAACCTTGAGAAACACCTCTCAGAAAGGCCCACGAGCAACATTAAAGGTTTCTTTCTTTTGATGCATGTAACCTATCTAAATGGCCTTCTGCCTAGGCCCTGACACATTCCCTCTGCTGCATCACCTTGTCTCTCACTTCTCTGCAGAGAAGAGCAGCCAAAACATGGGAGCAGAATGGTTTCAAAGCCTTAGTGCCAGCCCTCCCTATAAATAATGTATAGACATTTTGCTTCCAAATCTTTCCCATTCCTGCCTTCTGCTTTAAGCCTCCGAGAACTGAAGCTATTCAAACAGCAGACTTGAAGTGTGGTTTTTTTCTACGGGTTCAGCAACCCATCGAACGGCTCCTGCTACTCACTGATTTCACAGATGAGCAGATCTCCTTTTTCAGGGAATAGGCAGCTGTGGAGCTGGTGCTCAAAAACAGCAGTAGAGAAGAGGCCTTGAATTATAACAATGCTGCAGTGCTCAGTGAGAAGGACATTAAATACAGTTTTTGTAAGTAAACAGGACTGCATCCGAGAAAAGCCTGACCTTGACCATCCATTTTTCCACTTTAGTGGGGACAAACCCGAAGGGGTCAAATAATGGCAAGTCAGAAGTAGAAATTCAAATTTCAAATCAGACATTTTCCTGTCAGCCAAAATCTAACTCTCTCTGATTGCAGACTCAGAGATAGCATGCTATACTAGTATAGTGGGGTGTGAATAATTGCCTGAGATACTTGTTTGTGTGGTTCACTTTCTTAAAACAAAGACTGTAGTGTAAGATTTGTAAATTGAAGAGCTGTTGACCCATTAATTTGTTTGCTTTGCTCACGGAGTCAGAGAGCCTGCTGAAAGTGTCATTCCCGCTAGGAAAAAAAGGATTATTTCAAGAGTTCACATGTGGGGCTGAATAGTGCACTTCCATGTCTGAAAGGTCCCCAGAGTGGAAGAAAGAAACAGCTCATCATAAAGCCTGGATTATGGCTCAGCGCATTTATAATTGTATCAAGCGTGCTAATGGCCCTGAAGCTGAGACTGAGTGCACGAGAAAGCACCCAGGCTTCTGCAGAAAAACATAAACAGATACTAAAAGAAAAGAAGATAATAGGTTTAAAAATAATGCCCTGCAAATCTCCACCAACTTAGTGATATTTATATAAAAATGCTTTCCAGATCCAAAAGCACCTGGAGGAGTATTTACTGTCACCTCCTCCTACCCACTGGTTTGGACTTGGCTTCTGGGAAGTCCACAGAAGTCACTGTTTTGAAAGGGATCCACTTTCTGCTCTTGCCATCCTATGTTCTGCCTCGAGAGGCTGAGTCTGATTGTCTGCTTGGGGGAACCGAGATGCAGAGTTCTGAACTGAGCCCTGCAGTTTTGCCTTCTGGGTCTGTAAGGCCCCATATTTATGGGTGCCAGTGTCATAAAAACATTTCAGTTCTCAGACAGCAACAGATGGGGCAATCCTTAACCGACGTGCCTTTTCTGCCTTTTCCATTTGTGATTTACAGCTCACTCCTTACCACTGTTCAATGACTCTTAGGAAGAAATGTCAAAACATAATAAAACCTAATTATTAGAACTGTGGAAAAAAACTATTTAAGATAAGCTTCCCTTTCTAATGGCATCAACCTTCATTATCACATATAACAGTGCTTTCCTCAGGCATTTTCTAGCAGTGACTCTTACAGTCACAAAAGAATAAAGCTCCAAAGCATGGTGATTGAAAGTGTGCCAAGCTTTATTGACAAGGAAGCACCACGGCTTTGGAGGACTGTGAAACAGGAGCCTACAGAGAGACATACATTATGTATAAGAACATATTCTAGAAAATACCCAAAGGGAAAAACTAACTAGCCTTGAACAACTGTGACAGAGTCTTCCAGTCTCAGTGCTTACACTTCTCTTGAAATCTGGTGCAGAGCTGAAATCAACGAATGACAACAATTCACAGGTTTCACACAGCACCAAGACTCTGCAAATCACTTGGATGTAAAACAGGAAAGACAAGTGAAAGATGTGGTTGCTTATTTTCTGTTAGACATTAGTAAGAACTGATTTTTCAAATTCCCTAAGAGAGAGGCAAATTCTAACTTTATTGTTGTAAAGGCTCACAGGGAAATGTGGAACTGCATAAAGTTAACAGATGCATGGAAACAAAATAATTGTCAGCAAATGTGAAATTTCAGCCTGGGTATCTGTTCATGTGTGCCAGGCAAAGAGCCAGCAGGTGCTGGAAAGACCTGGAGGTCCAAATGTACTCAAGACGTTGACGAAACGCATCATTACAAACCAAAAATAAACCAGTCTATGACTGACAACGTAATTATATATTCACAGCCTCAAGCTCTTCTCACATAGGTCAAATTCCAGAGAGGTCTTACAGGTGCTTTAGTTTGGGGCAGTCACAGATATCCATGCTTTGACTAGAAGCTCCTAGTATTTCAGGCACCTAGTGCCACTAAGGAGTTTACTCCCTTACAATTATCTGAGAAGCAAAGTGAAGGTATTGGTTCACAGTACAGTGTAATCCATTCCAGCAGACCACCCCCAGCATCCCAAAACAGACCCTAAAATGGCCATAGCCTGGTCACACTTTTCCAGAAAACAAGAAAACACACAGTTTAAAATCTAGCAGACACAAATGTCACCATTTTAATTCGCAGCAATACAAAGAGCACTTGTTTTCCAAGAAAATTCAGCAGCTTAACAGGGCTTAAATCCCGCTGTGATTTGCTTGGATCCTTTTTCCCCATCCACAATCTTTTCAGTGCCCTAGAAGCAGGTTCTTTTAAGGAGATCCTAAGGAATGACTCTTCCATCTATGAAATGAGCAGGCTGAGACAGGAGTTGGCTAGTTCAACTCCTCACCACAGCTTACCCAGCCTCAGTTTCCAGTACTGCATTCTGAGTTTGACAGGAGTCAGCCTGAATCCCTGCCCCTCTGCACTTCCTGAGACAGTCCTGAGGGACAAATCTGAGCTGCTGAGTATAGTAGCATCTGCTTCTCCTTCACTTACTAAAATTAATCTTTAAACGCTTCACCCCCAAATTTCTCCAAGTTAGAGCTCCAACCCTGCTTTTCTAAATATGAGTGGGCTGGAGCGTTTCTGTTTCCTTCAAACTTTCCTAGCCAAAGCATTACCTTTCCCAGAGAGGTCTGGAGGATAGCCCCAGGGGCCTGTCAATTCAAATCCCTCTGACTCACAAGCAGCATTTCCTCTAATATTCCTGCTGGGGTTCTCAGCTCACCACACAGGAGGGCTGAGCTACCTTTATCTTCTAGTGCAAAGTCTCGCACATGTGCAATCTTGAATTACAAATACAGGCTGGGCAGAGAACAGATTGAGAACAGCTGGGAGGATAAGGACTTGGGGGTATTGGTGGATGAGAAGCTCGACAACAGCCAGCAATATCTGCTTGTAGTCCAGAAAGCCAACCATAGCCTGGGCTGCCTCAAAAGCAGCGTGACCACCGTGTTGAGGGAAGTGATCTGTCCCTCTACTCTGCTCTTATAAGACCCCACCCTGGAGTACAATGTCCAGTTCTGGGGTTCCAAACATAAGAAGGACATGGAGTGAGTCCAGAGGAGGCCATAAAGATGATGAGAGGGCTGGAGCACCTCTCCTATGAAGACAGGCTGAGAGAGTTGGGCTTGTTCAGCCTGGAGAAGAGAGGCTCTGGGGAGAACTTATTGCAGCCTTCCGGTACCTAAGGGGAGAACAGGAAAGCTGCAGTTTACAGGAGCAAGGAGTGATAGGATAAGGGGTGATGGCCTTAAGATGAAGAAGGGTACATTTAGATTAGATATCAGGAAGAAATCCTTCCCAGTGAGGGCAGTGAGGCCCTGGCACAGTCTGCCCAGAGCAGCTGTGGCTGTTCCTGGGTCCCTGGCAGTGTTCAAGGCCAGGTTGGATGGAGCTTTGGCCAACCTGGGCTAGTGGAGGGTGTCCTTTCCCATGACAGGGGTTTGGACTGCATGGGCTTTGAGGTCCATTCCAACCCAAACTATTCTATGATTCTTGAAATGTTGTGGGAAAAAACAGCATTTGGAGAGTTTGCACATCTCACTGCCATCTGGAGTGGATTTATTTTTTTTTCCCCATCAGTCCAAAACACATGGATACATAATGGAAAAAAACTGTCATGGCTTGAAGAATGGCACCATCGAACAGAGAGCAAAACTCACTTAGCAGTGAATCCCAAAGTGTACTGAGCCCTCAAGGTCCAATTTTGCAAAGCTGTTAAGCATGGAGGGATGTTGTTTTAAGCTAGCTGCTATTGTAGCACCTTGCAAGATTTATTGTTCATACTCCAAAGGCATATATTGATTCTTGGGATGTGTAAAACTGAAACAGTTGTTACAGAAAGAGTATCTAGAGTATTAGATCTGGAGCACTGCATCTTGGCTCACTGTTCCATCCAGTCTCTCTACCTTTGTTCATCAGTATCCCATGCAGAGCTATCCTGCTTGTTTTCCAAGAAAAACTTCCTAAAACATCTCAAAATTGAATTAATTTTAAGATCACACCTAGGTCCCATGGGCTCCACAATCACTTCCTCAGCAAACATTTAAGAGGCCAGCTCTGTGTGCAAAACCAGTACCCACTTTTGCTTTATGAGGCACAACAGAAGGCAATTCTACATCAAAATGTAATGAATGGCATGGTGTGGAAGCAACCTTTGCCTGATTCACCAGACTAAATTCCTCAGTAGCTGAACTCTGAGAAACTCAACAGAGGTCTTTGCCTACCAGCTGCAGAGGTCTTTGCCATAGCATAGGAGTCTTCATGCTCTATCTACTATAACAACCAAAGGCAACACATTAAAAATCAACTCTCCAGAGTTACCAGCTTTTCAGATTTAATACAATTTCTGCACATTTTTCTTCTGTGATTTACAGCTAGTGTGACTGACTTAAACTTTGAAAACTGGCATAAAATTAAGAGAACTAAATGGGTGTATTCCATTTATCTTGTGCTTTTTATAAAAATCCCATGATTGCTTCTGTGGTGCTTGTGATTCTGGACTCTTGGATTTGGCAACACAAATAACCTGGAAGATTCTGTGGCTGACAGTGAGGTTGTAACTTGGTGGTTCCCATGTAATTTAATCACTATTGAGATAATGTAGTAGCAGACAGCATTTGAGGTCTGTTCCTTCCTTGCAAAGTAATAACACACCTGCATTATGCTGGGATCATCCCAAATTCTGCAGGATTGCTGTCTCAAGATGAAGTGGCAGCTTTGAGCAATGAACTGCCAGTTAGTTCAAGGCTGGGGTTTTATCGAAGGCTGCTGGAAGCCAGCTCAGGCCTGGGGGAATGCCCTTCCTAAGGGCTGAAACCCAAATGCCTCAGGCAAAAAGCAATTGGGTGAAGCCAAAGCAACAGGGCAGGGATTTCTGCACACCTTAAGATATAGAAATAAACCAACAGCTGTTGACCAGGTTCTCAGTGTGGTGACAGCAGGGCTGTCGTCAGCCCTGAGACTCTGCCCACCCGCAGCCATTTTGTCCACCCCTCTCACAGGTGCCACTCCAAGGGCATACAAACTGGCGTCTGGTCTAGGGCACAAAAAATGGTGCTATAAGTTCTGGGCACTTAACTACAGCACCTTTGAAAGGCTGGTTGTCTTCACTGGGTATCCCTTTTCATCTTGAGCCTTAGGAAACTTCTGGAGCATGCTGGAGGCATGTGTATCAAAGATGTGCAGAATGCCATCAATATCAAACAAAAAACTGAGATTCTGATTTCTGAGTTTTTCTTAACTGATTCATGTTTACCTTGACATGCTTCTGTGTGCTACAGTGGCTGTGGCACCTCTTCCAGCATGCAGCACTCTGCTCTCCATGCTCAGTGCTCAAGCAAGCCATGCTGGTCGGCCTGCAGACGATGACAAGTGTCTGTGATAATGGGTTCCTCAAGGGAGGCACTGGCTGCTTACCCTGCTGGGCTTTTTCTGCAAAGTCAGCCCTGGGTTCTCCACAGAGCCAGTCAGTTGGTTGGGCAGGGGCAGCTGGATGCTTTCTCCAGGCTGGCAGTGACTGGGAGGAGTATATGGGCACCCAAACTGTTTTCCAGTTGCAACCAGAAAAGCTCACAATTGCTAATTCCAGACTGTGAATTTGGTGCTAAAGTCCCTGGCCTGGTGTATGTGAGGTCTGTGGTGGCCTTGCATGAACAAACTGGAGATTTAAATAAAAACAGATCTTGAGGAGGCAATACAAAAAGACTTGCTTACATGCCATGCACAGTGACAATTTTAAAAGGATATGGTACAAACCAAACCTCAGGGAAAATGCATTTTTCCCAAGTTCACTGTATTTGACTTCCCAGCCTTTAGTGAATAGTTCGATATTTTTTCCTTGAGTGTTGCATGTTTGCATTTCTTCTTAGAGAGCTGGTCAAGGTCCAGTACCTATTAAGTCCATTGAGGACCTTAATTTACTACCAGGTCCAGATCCTATCAACAAAAGTTTCAATGAGACTAATTCAAACTCCATCACAATACAATGGTTTGGTTTTGTTCCATAACTGTACTTAAGGGAAACAGACAATTATTTGCAATGAAGAAAGTTTTAAATTTTGCAAGTTCTCCTTAGATTTTTTTGGGGTTTTTTTTGCACAATAATGAAGCATGCTGGGATCCCTACAATCCATTTTCCAGAATTATTTTACAAATTCAAAATCACAGTTATTCAACGTGTTTTTGGTGTGGGAGTACTTGTACTGTTACAAGCAATTTACAACAGCCTACTTAGATACAGAAGGTCATGTTTTGATGGGTCTTGCAAGTCACATACTAAATCTAGTCTCTGAATAGAAATTTTTAACCTTCCCCTTAGTCCACCTTTGTGAAATTTCATAGAATAGCCTTGGTGTTTCCTTACTGTTGTCCATCTTGGTATTGAACCCCACTCATGTGGCTGTTCAGCGAAAGGAAATATAAGAAGCACACATCAGGAAGATGCATTAGAAATGTGGACCAGAATTTGAAGCAAAGGTTTTTAATGAGTTTCCAAGCAGGAAAACCATCAGGTTTATAAAATTACTTAAATGTATAACACTCACCTCTCTATTTCCTACATAAATTATGCAAATGTTAGCCAAACACACAAAAATTACTCAGATACTAATTATTTGTATCTTTGACACTAGGAGTCATACAGGGCTATGATGTCGACAAATTTCACCTTAAAACAATGGTAAATCAATAATTTTGGTATTTTCATCTATGAATACATGTTTGCCTTTAATGCACCCAGAAGTGAGACACAGTGGTCTACATTCTTCTTATGTGTGCTGGTTTTGGCCCTAACCAAAGGCCAAATACCCACCAAGCCGCTCGCTCACTCCCCCCTTCAGCCGAAAAGGGGGAGAAAATAGATATTGGGAGGCTTAGGACTTGAGATAAGGCCAGAGGGATCACTCTGCAATGAGTGCAATGGGCAAAACAGACACAGCACAGAATAAAGGAAAGAAAAAGGTGATTTATTACTACTTACTACAACTACTACACCCAGTGAACCAGAACGAGACAAGAAGTGGCCAGGTCTTCAAGCACCTTCCCCCCACCCCTCCCTTCTTAGCAAACTTAAAACTCATCATGATTTTACTCCCTTCTTCCCCTCCAACATGGCACAGGGAGGGGCAGGGAATGGGCAGTGGGGTTCCGGCGATTCCCAACAAGCTGCTTTTCTTCCCCCGATATTATCACTTCTCCTTCCCCCCACCCCTGGCCTCTTCGCACTCATGACTTT
>VZTU01034329.1:72264-213932 GCA_013400835.1 Zapornia atra
CAGCGTGAGTCCTCTCTATCGGGGAGTCATCCCCTCACCACAGGCCTCTCAGCAGGACTCTCCCCTCCATAGGGTGCTGACATCCGGGTCCAGACCCCCCGGCCTGGTCCCCCACAAAGTCACAAGTCCCTTGGCAAACCAGCTGAGGCGTGGATCAATCTTCACAGGGCAGAGGTGTCTCTGCTCCCCGTCCTCATCCATGGGCTTCGGGGGGACACCCGTTTCACCATGGACTCCACCACGAGCTGCAGGGGAAACTTTCTCTTCACATTCTTCATCCCCCCCCTCCTGCGGGCCTGGCCTTGGAGTCTGTGCAGCTTGTTCCATCCTCTCACTCCCGCTCCGGTGGCAAAGTGCCCCTGCCAGCAGGTTTTTTTCTCCTCTCTGTGATTCCCAGAGGCGCTGTGACCAGCTCTGATAGGCTCAGTCTCAAATTTGGCCTTGACTGTACCAATGTTTTCAAAATATGGGGCTTGCAGAAAGCTGTAACTGCAGCTTAGAAAAGCCACTGAAGCAGCACAGCTACACCAAACTGCAACATTATGAAAAGAGCATTTCTCCATTGATAAATATGGAGGCCAGAGATGAGAAAGGAAATATGTTTTGTACCCCAAAGCACCAGAGTGAAAAAGCTATGCCCCAGCTCAGGAATACCTGGTTTCCAAATTCTTCTGCAGGCTTATACTACACTTAACTGCTACTGATGAGCTTTGCATGCTTTACTGTCAGATGTACATTCAACTCCCAAACACACCTAAGTAGAGAGATACAGGTACAGTTTCTTAAGCAATTAAAAAAAAAATGAACTAAACATCAGAGAAGATGAACTTGTTATATAATTATTGTGTCTTTGAAAAAAAAAAACAAACCCAAAGAAAAAAAAGTATAGATCTATAGTTTTACCTCACATTTTTAATTTATGTTTATGGAATGAAATCTGAGAATCCATCTTCTTGAGAAGCGTTGTTCTGTCCCCATCTATAATGTATAGCCCAGTAAAAGCAGGTTGGTGTATCAACAGTTAGGAAAAAACAGATATATTCAATAATTGGTGCTGCAGACACCATCTCTCTTGAGTACTTTAGTGCTTTTAAGGTGATGAAATACCTTCTGCACCACTACAAAAAGGCTAGGCTTCTGTTTGTTATTTCACACAATCGGTACTTAAACTATGGATAACATTTAATCTTGAAGCCACCTCGTGATCAGCTTGAGAAACACAATTTATAGGATCAAATTGTCCACATTTGGATAGACCAAAGGCCCTTCTGCTGTGGGATTCTTCTCCAGCAGTCAACAAATCATCATGATCATATGGGGGGGAATTTCTTTCCTTCCTTTGCCTATGTGGAGTTGCAAAGATGCTGAACGTCCCTTCTGAACAGAGCCCCAAGGCCTGTTCAAGGCAGAGCTAGAATCAGGAATTGGAAAATCACAGTGTTTTTTCAGAAATTTAGGAGAAAGACCCTTCCTGATTCATCCATCACTGTCAAAAAATATTTATTCAAAATGTTTACTGGAGCAAAAACGAGGCTAATTATTTTATGTATATATACATATTATACATACATATATATATATTTGCAATTGATATTAGATTTCCACCTCTATTTCACTTCTGCTGCCAAGCACAGTTTTTCACTGAGTGCAGCTTTTCTCCTTGGCCAGTAAAAGCACCTGCAAAAAAATTTCCTCTTGGTTTTTCAAATCAGCAAGTGCCAATTTGCAAAAGATGCTTCCAGCTCTTCCATATTTGATTTGGGAACAAGCACAGCACAAAGCCTCCCTGAGACTTTTCATGTTTTCAGCTCCAACACAGGAGCATGGGTTATTCACCACCACCTCTTCCATCTGCATTTCCTTGCAGAGGTCTCAAAAGCAGGTTGTGGGTAGCTTGAAATACTTACGTGCCACACTTGATGAGAGGGAGGAAACTAATCCCTTCCTTCGCATCAGTGTGCACAACGTTTCTGTGCTCCCCGTTCCAGCCCCTGTCCCTGATACTGCTGTGCTGGTGCTCTCTGCAGCACTGCCCTCATCCTGGATGATCGCAGCCTCTGCTTACCATGCACCACATATAAATCCTTGGGAGGCTGCAGCTCGGGTTTCTCAGCCAGGAGCACTGATTTGCCAGGAACTCAGCCAGGCTGCAGAGGGCAGGGATCTCTTTTCCCCTCCATACTTGCTCCTTTTTTCTCTAACTCGCTGAGTCCCAGCCAGGGAAGGACTAAGCAGAACATTTTTTTGGGCAGGGATGTCTCCTTTCCCTGTCTGCCAAGAGAGGCAAAGGCAAACTTTCTGCCTTGTGCCAGTTCCAAAAAGAAAATATCCTTTATGCTTCTCTGCCTCGGGAAAGGCACAACAGCCTCAGAGCCTTTCTTTTTTTTAATTACCTTTGAAGTAAATTTGAATGCCTGTTGGCCACCTTCAGCACAGCAAGGGCTTTCTCTCATCAGGGTGAGATCTGTCTTCTGGTTGGAAACAAACCGCCAGCGTCAGCCCTCTCCCCAAGTCCCACTGCTCCAGGAAGAGGTCTTGCCTCTAGGTACCAGACTGGGGCAGGTGAAGGAGGTGGCATGGAAACCATATGGCTGCTCTTCAGGGTTCTACCTACACACTTCATAACTATTGCTTAGAAAATGGAGAATGTATATCGGATTCTCAGGTCACCCAGGAGTTACCTACAGACTAGTTGTGGATACTGAGATACAGCTGGTTTCTAAATATGAGATTTCTATCTGGAGTGGGTATTCCATGGGGCTTTCAGAGTATTCTGCACAAATATATGGGCAAGGCACACCAGCCCACACACTAGCCAGATTCAGCTAGCAATAATGCTACTTAGCCCTGTTACCTAACAGGAACTGTCATTACAAGCAAGATAAATTCCCATTTCTGAGAATGAAATCCAGAGACATGTCCTCAGAGTTAATCCTAAGACTTAGCTCCAAACCACTAACTTGGGGTACACACACAGAATTACACCCAAAGAAGGCATTAGCTCAGCTGTGAGAACTTCTGGAGATGTGGAGGATTTATCCATCCCCTTGCCTACCCAGAGGTAGCACCCCGCTGACATGATCATACCATTTCTCTTACAGGGAGGGAGTGGCTGTGCATCCTTTGCTTGCCACCTCTTGCACTCCACCTTGTGTACAAACGCCATGCGCCCAGGGCTACCTGCAGCAGCACTGCACCAGAGGAGAAGGCACAGCTTGGCCTTCAGAAGGGCATGGAAACTGCCTTGGCTCCACAGCAAGGCAGTGCTGGAAAGTGTTGTGTGGGAAAACAGACTGTCTGCTTTAAGGTGTCCTGCAATTAAATCCTGTTATAAAATACACAGTTTCTTCTAGGAAGTTGAGACTGAAGGGGTTCTGAATTTAAATTACCTTCATGAGCAATAATAAATGGAAACTGTCTAGCACCATTTTTTTCTTCCTGCTGTCACAACAATTATAAGGAGCTTTATCACAGCCACCAAGTATCCTTAAAAAAAGTTCACAAAAACCATTATGGTATTTTTAGTTTCAAATAAGAGTGAGTTTGATTTTATACTTCAGCAAATAAGAATATATTCATAAATGTAGCCGAAACACAAGATTTCTTTATTCTCATATTCAAAATAGCACTTTTTCTCTGTGGATTTTTCACCTAATTACAGACCAGATATTTACTGACACATGAGCACTATCATTTTTCAAATTAACAACATAGCACACAGAATGCTACAATGCATCTTGCCTTTTTATTGTGTTGCACTACAGAGAGAGAGGAGTGCGTACAGAATCATCGTTGCCTCACAACCGTGAAGTTGCAGTGTCACTCTGATCCCTCTGGGAGCCAGAGAACAGCCACTTGTCATTCACCCCACCTTTTCATCGTAACAGTGATGTGTCTGTCAACACTCAACTGTGAGCAACCATTTTTCTAAGTCAAAACATAACCAAAAAACCCAGTGCTTGATAACAGGACTTTGCAAGATGCTGCAAGGTACCAGCAGAATAAGCATGCACAATAGCAATACGTAAACCATAGACCTGTTGCCCCCTGAAAAGGTGAGCTGTGCTGGAAAATTCACAGGTTCAGAGCTGGAACTCCACCTCCTGCAGAAAAACACCTCGAAATCTGTGTGTTAATTTGGTTCAGACCTACGTGGGGGGGAAGTAACCTAAGGCTGGCAGTTTGCAAAGGCGTTGTGTCAAACCTGGTGTTCTATCTGTAAAATGAAATACGGTCTTGTGGTAGGAACCTCGATGCTTCCCATCAGTCAGTCACCAGTGCTGCAGTGGAGAGCGATGCTACTAGAAGCAATGCGTTGCTGTGCCATGCTGCTTCACTTTTATCCGGGCTAGGTCCTGGTGACCCATAAGGCTGGCTTCTAGAACACTGCAAAGGGCAAAGCTAATTTCCTACTTGAAACACAGGTGCAAGGAAGCTTTTCCTTGCTGAGAACCACATGCCTTTCCAACAACTTTGGCAGGTATATGGCAATCACACCTTTGTGCTGTTGAGTATGACTGCACACGAAATACCGAGTTGGCAGTGGGTCACAGATCCCTATTTCCCTCTGCCTACTGTGGTAGAGAAGGAGTTTGCAAACATACAGATAGCTACCATCATAACTTACTGAGCTGCCTGGCAGAAAAATGTCAGCCACTTATGGGAAGACAGAGACATTAATAAGAATTGGCAAAATTGCTTTGAAAACCACTGCTGTTGATACTGCTCCCACAGTCCTGTTTGTATGCAAGTTTCTACCCTGTACTCAGGGGCTGTAGCTGATACACAAATTATACTTTGTTAAATATAATTTGTATATATACTAAGTTAATTGTACTTTGGGGATGATAATTTAAGCCCTATGAAAAACCTATTATTATCTACAGGAACTTTCCACTGGGGCCATTTTCTGCTCTCATCCCCAAAACAAAGAGAGAGTGGAAAAAAAAGTAAAACAATGAAAAAGGATTTGCTGTTCTTTTCCAAAGAGTAACAAGGCACAATCTTGCCTACTACTACTACTACTACTACTATACTGCCTAAATTGTTTTGTTCTCTCTCATCTGACACTGATGGCAGCAGGAATATTAATAGTATCAGCACTGTAACCCACCACTGTGGAGTGCAAAGTCCATGTGAGTGCTACGACCCATTCTGGAAGAACTCAAATATTTCTCAAAATACAGTTTGCAGGAGACTCCTGGGCATGCAGGCGTTTTGTAGGCTCTCTGCCAAAACTCTCTGTAGAGGCCAGTTTGAGTGGTTCAATCCAGTGTGTGATTTGCTTAATGAAAGACACTTCTCTAGAAGATTTTGGCAGACACAATCAGCTCAATTGCCAGGCTGTATTCATGCGATTACAAATGTTACTGATCACATTAGATGCTTAATAAATCTCTCCAAAAAGGATCACAGCTACTGTGTGCCTCTGAAGAAATGAAACTTGTGACACAGATACTGTGTGTGCTGTGCGCTGAACTACTGACACAATGGGGAATAAATACCTTCCCTGGACTGCCAAGTGGCCAGTGACAACTGTTAATTTCTATATAAAGCCATGACTGCCTGTTTGTAAATGTTTAGCTACGCATCCTTGCAAAGTAGCTTCCTATTCACATTAAGGATACACTCTGACATCAATAAATGAAAGAATTTGACTCCACTGGCAATTCTACGTGTGCTGAGGGGTTGGCCTGAGAGTCCAGGGACAATTTTTGGCTTGAAATAATCAGAAAAGTGAGATGTTATCCTTACAGAAACCCCACAAAGGAGACTTTGGCACTGCTGCTTCTGTTGGCATTTCAGCAGATGCAATGTGGCACACAGTAATGATAAAACACATCGAAGCGAAAAGGATCTAACTGAGCTGTGCCTGCTTGGGTAAGGATTGTTTTCCTTGTGGTGTGGCAGACCTTGCACTCTGTATCTTCCTGTAATTTATTGAAATGCATTTTTAAAAATGAGTAAAAGTCCATTGGCAAAATCCCAGTGCTCATTTCAGTGTACTGCATGAAAGCAATCACACAGGCTTCTCTTATCCGCTCTCAGGAGGAGGGTTTCTGTCTGCAAAAAAAAACAGGAAATCAAAGAACTGAATACATCACTTTAAAAGATTATATAATTGATTAGACCTAATCCCTCTACACAGCTGTACTCAGGGTGCTTTGCTGAGTCAAAAATCATAGTTCTTAGTGATGGTTTTCATCCAGAAAAAGGAATGAAATAAGTATATTCAGAACCAAGATGCATGGAGAGTGTTTTTATAGTTTAAATGTTTTCATTTTCATAGTTAACTTGTAGGCAGTAGCTGTCAAAATGATTAAAGTGTCCTTTATAAATGCTGAGAAAAATTCCACTTTCAACTGCGCTGCTCTTAATTCCTTTGCAGTGATTGATGGCTTCCTGTTGATGATGTCTTCAGTACTGTGTAATTTAATTGCACCAGATAGCATGTGCTGAGGAGCCAGTTGTGCTCTCAGTTACACTGCTGTTTCTCTAGAATAACTGTGAGTTCAATCCAGCTGTCAGTCGACCCTTGTTGTCTGAAACTCATAATCTTTTAGGGCAGATCTTGACTTGAGTTTGTGGCTCCTATTTTAACCTGAGTTAATTTACTGACAGTTGCCTTATTATCAACTCCATTTGGGGCTGTGCCCCTAGAACTCCATCAAAAGCTAAAAAACTATTCTCTATACACATCATGTTAAATTACTTGCAGTTTGTTTTGGAGCTTCTTAGTGGAGAAGTATTTTCAAGCTTCTTTTCTCTGTATCCAGGAGAAAAAAATATTACAAACTTCAGATCCTCAAAGATATTCAAGGATATTTTATTTAATTGTGATCAGGGAACTTCAATCTTTTGTGGGGCCTGGTCCCACTCTCTGAGAAACAAAGGCTGAGTATCTCAAATGATGCCAACATTTCAAAAGCTGAGTCTCCTGCAAGACTCAAAATAAAATTGTTGGTGCAAACAAACTCACATTAGCAAGTGCAATTGTGACTGAAGAGAAATGTCTTCCTGAGCCTGTCTTGTGGTTTTCACCCTGTGGTCTGTGGTCCCTTAAGTAGTTTGCAGACTGACTTTGAAAAGTTTCTTGAGGGGAAAAAAGTTACCAGGCTTGAATCCACCGTGAATGGGTTTCCCATCTGCACTGGAAAAAAGCACTGAAGGTGGAGAACCACTTGGTAACGAATCATCTAAAAGCAACACCAAGGTCTTCAGCCTGCTGGCATTCCTCTGACATGATGCCTCCTGACAAATCAGAAGCAGCAAAAGACTAACTATCAAAGACACACAGTTTCCAAAAGGCACTTCTACCCCAGGCCCTGCTCCAGCAAGCTCTGCCTTGCTGGGCCAGCAGTGCCTCTGTTTCCTGAACCATTCCCCCTCTCTACTACTCATTTCTTGCTCTCAGACTGTGAGCTTTTGCAGGGAGAGGCTGTTGCAGAACTGCTTTTCTCTCCCCTCAGCAGCCCTCTATCCTTTTCAACTCACACTTTTGACATCTACCTTTGCATTAAAGAGGACTTGTGCACTTCCCTTGCCTGCTTTCACTTATCAGCTTAGTGCACTGGCAGGAGTTGTTAAACACTGCTCCTCACTTGTACAATGCAATCCTGAGGGAGTGAATGCTCCCATTGTTGGGAGCCTGGTAGAAATCAGAGAATCATCTTATCATCAAACAGGCTTATTGGATTTACCGGAATGCCAACAAGCTGTCACAGTTACCACAAACCCTGCCTAGGCATCGCTCTTGACTACTTGCAGGCAGGAAGAGCAGCTCTGGGAGCACTCAATTGTCAACTGACAGGCTATGAAAGAGAAACCTCCTTTTCAAAAATTAATTGTGGCCCTGTTGGCATTGGCTTAGGACATCCCTGATAGCAACAGTCCCACACAGGGCTTGCCCTTGTAACAACAACTTCCAAGACTCAGAAGTGGTTGAATGAAGTTATTTGTGTGTAAAACTTGAGAAATTATAGTTGGTTGGCATAAGCCAAGCCCCAGTGGTCAAGTGAGGATATGAGGGCTGTACCTTTCAGAGAACAGAAGGCCACAGTGTTCTATTTGTAGGGCCCCAGCCACTTAATTTCACTGTAGTATCTCTGCATCATTCAATAAACTGTATTTAACTAAAGCATCTCTTCCAGAAAGGCCTTTGGAGTCTTAATCCAAAGACAGACAGTAATACAACCTTCCTTTACTAGCAGTATTAAACTCTGACAGGTGTCAAAGGATGGATGACGTTCCATTGGCTTGGTGATGCACTATTCCTGTGCCCTTGTTCTGTAATACTGAGAGCTGTCTGAAGCAGTGCCTCAGCATCTCAGCTCTGTCCAGGTCCTCACAGAAACAGCAGCTTGTCTCATGGCGCTCTGGGACAAGCATCTCCCTCTATACTCTGCCTCAGCTCTTACAAGACAGCATTGTTCTCTGTTGGGCTGTATTCTCTGTATTCTGCCCTCCAGATAGAATAGCCAGCACAGATACATCTGGATATCTCTGTTAGTGGGATTAAGGAATTGTGCTGCCTCCATGGCATTCAATAAATGTCTTCCCAGTGCACCTTCGGCAGAAATTCAGTACCTCCTGTAATGTCCCAAGTAAAGTCTCCCTACAAAGAGAGGCTGAGGGAGCTGGGCTGGTTCAGCCTGGAGAAGAGAAGGCTGTGGGGGGACCTCATTGCAGCCTGCCAGTCCCTGAAGGGAGCTTATAAGCAGGAGGGAACTCAATTTTTTAGAAGGGTAGATAATGGCAGGACAAGGGGGAATGGATTAAAACTAAAGGAGGGAAGGTTTAGATTAGATATTAGGGGGAAGTTTTTTACAGAGAGTGGTGAGGGGCTGGAACAGGCTGCCCAGAGAGGGGGTGGATGCCCCGTCCCTGGGGGTGTTCAAGGCCAGGTTGGATGGGGCCCTGGGCAACCTTGTGTAGCTCCAGGCCTGGAGGTTGGTGGCTGTGCCTGTGGCAGGGGGGTTGGAGCTCTATGATCCTTGGGGTCCCTTCCAACCCAGACTATTCTATGATTCTACGACAGCCTAAGAACCAACACCGCTGTGACTGCAGGCGGTCTCGCCGTGCGGGGGTAGGTACAAAACATTTCGGCTGAACAGAATCCAACCCTGTGAAACACCACTGTGCGCTGGAACAGCCCAGCCCAGCTCCTGGAGGTAAAGCCCCTCTATTCCCAGCCTACCACTGAAGAGTTAGCTAGTGTTACACTAGTTCGTGGGAAACTTGCACTGTTACCTGTGCTGCACTTGGAGCTCTGCCCTAATCGGTTTGCTATTGATAGCTCAGGAAAGCTAAAGTCACTTCAACCTTATTGTGTGGGGCCCTCCTCCGTGATTGCCCAAGGTCACAAGAAACCAAAGGCAAAGCAACATAATTGCCTTTCTGTGTTAAGAGTTGGAGACACCTAATTGATTTACATCTCTTCGGTTTACTCTGCAGCGGAACAAAGGGACCTTCTCACCTGCCAGCAGGGATGGCACTGGTCATGAGCACTGAGTGGGCACTTAAAAGAGCTGGGAGATGTGGCTGTGAACTGGTTTCACTCACCACAAGTTGTTTTACTGCCATGTTAACAATTGTTAACGGAGCCAATTGGGAAGGAGGTAGAAGACATATGAGGGGGGGCTTTACTAGAGGTGAGAGAACCCCTGCCTCGGGCAAACTTCAGACAGCATGGGATTTGCTGTGGTATGTCCTACCCCAGTTAGTGTCTGTGCATATTTATGAACCCACATATGTATGCATTGCTAAAATCTGGGCATTTAACCCACCCTCATTTTGTGTTCTGGTCTCTGCAGCACAAATCCGGCATGTGAAGCTGCAAAATGCCCTGTGTGCTGTGATAACTACCTGAGCAAATGTGTTTTCCCCTTTTTCATGGAGTTTCAGGGCACACACAAGGAATATACGTGCTTCCCTTTCCACGCTGCCAGCCCTGCCTGTCACCTTCTCACTGTCCTGTTCACCTTCTGGTCCTGGCCAGCGAACAGTCAGTCCAGAGCTCCAAAGCAATGTTGTGAGATAAAGAATAAATCATCTTTCTTGTTCTTCTCTCCCTTCATACATCTTCTTTCCTTCTCTATTTGATGCAGAGACTGCCTGGGGTAATTCTTTAGCCTGTTATGCAAGAAGTCCGACTAGATGATCTTTAATGAATCTCTCCAGCTTGAGGAAAATAATCTGTACTCAGAACAATCCTATTTGCTGAAATGGGAGTGAGTCAGCAGAGATGTCACATCTGCTGTACGCAGACAGGCAGACCTGGCCATTTGGAGATAAAGACTAAGTAAAAACATCTCTATAGAACACATACCCGTGTGTCTAGATTATAGGCCGTCTTCTTCAAATCCTGCAACGCCCTCTGCATGAACTCAAACGCATGGCAATCCACACAGGGACGGCCTGGAAAAAGGTACAGAAGAAGACATCACTGTCACAGGATGGAATTTGGAGTGTTTCATCACAGAGGGGGGAAATGCAGGCTTGCAATGCCAGGAGAAAACACGTTTTACCAGGCACCCACACCCACGCGAGTACACAGTTAGGGCTGCCAGCGGGCAGGGCTGTATCTATCCATGTGCAAACGTGTGAGGACCAGCACAAGCACCAGAGCGTTTTCCTGCGTGTCCTTTTCCTGAAGGCAGCCCAGGCTCCAGTCTGCACGGTGCAATGTGCCTTCAGCCCCAGCCTCTCCCCTTAGAGTGGAAAACCTCAAAGTTTCTCAGACATGGGTTAATTCTCAGCCAGTATGCTGAAAATAGCAGTTTGCAGTGGTTCAGGAATCAGACAGGCAGGTCTGTTTTTACAGGAGCTCTTACAGAGCAGCTTGGCAAGGGGCAGTGCCAGATCTGTATTTGCTTCCTTTCACCTGCTGCTGTATTTTTTCTCTGCCAGGAATGCAAAGCATCCCACTGGCTCTGCAGCTGGTGCCAGTGTGTGTGCACAGAGGGGCAGTGCAGTGAAAAGGCAGAGAAGAGGAGGAGGAGGAGGAAGGGACTTGACAATTCAAAAGGCTCACTTCTGGACCTGGGCATTTCTGCTGTGCCAGGATTCATCCTGCACTGATCTCAGGCCCTTTTCGTTCTGTCGCAGAGTTAACAACGTGTGGCTCTTTCAGAAGAAGACATTGCAGGTTGATGCAGGGGAATGGGGAGAGGTGATGTTGTACAATGACTGCAGAGCACCCGTCTTGGGGTTGTGCTGAAGTCCCTGTCCACAGGCAGCCACTTGTGCTGCTCTGACAAAGCCAAGAGGGTGGAAAGCTGCTGCTGAGATAGGTGGGGGCTGCTTGGAACCAGGGACCTGCCCTGCAGCACTGCAGCTGCCCATGCCTGGCACCCTGCTGCCAACATGCACCTCTGAGCAGGCAGAATGCTTCTTGCTACCCAGCAAGCCTCTTAGGGGCTCTGAACTGCCCAGGAGGTGTTTCACTCCCACCCATTTTCCTCCATCTCCCCTCCACACAGCTGGGATCTCAGGGAGAGCCAGAGATCAAACCAGGGATTTATATCCAGGGATAAGGGGAGAGGCAAAGCCCCCACCTCTACAAGAATAGCACCATTCACAAAGGCTCTCTCTCCATGCCTGAGAGGAATAGCAACAGGCTGGTTTTGAGCACATTTAAAAGACACTCAACCCCCTCCTGTTTTCAATATTTCAGTAATTTGATTGTTTTCACTTCAGACCATGGAGCAGAGCCCTTAGGAAGAACCTGCATCCTGAGCCTGCTGTCAGCAAATCCGTCACTGACTTGGTGCCATGGCCTGCTCCCTCCCCTTGCTGTGGGTTTCTCAGAAGGCAACCTGCTTGGGCTCCACCTCAGTGATCTGCTGTCTACCCTGAAGTGATGGTCACTACCATGTTCTCAAAGTCAGAACTTGGAGAAAAAGCAAACTGCACACTTGTAAATGACTGTCTCCTGTTCCAGCAGTATGGAGAAAACATCTTTCAGAAGAGCCACAAGTTCCATAGTCAATCACTGCTTGCCACCCAGGAAGTCTTCCCAGACCCTCAGGAAAGCCATGGCTGTGTGGGATCGTTCACTGGTACTTATGGCAGCCAAGTGCTCCTGTGCAGACAGGGAGGTACTAGCAGAACTGCATGACCAAGCCAAATGGTTAACTAGTTTCTGCCACCCCTGTGAAAGCAGCTGCCCTGGCATCAAAGCAGCTGCTGCAGGAAAATGGTGGCAGCGCTGAGGACACCTGCCTGTGCAGCTCTGTGTCTCCTGGGTCAGCATGGGTGAAGTTTCTAACACGGTACCACTCTTCAAACCACTGTGGCCAGTTTCACCTCACAATGGGATACTCACTCTCTCATATAGTTCCCCGGGCTGCCCTCCCTGGCAGAGGGTCCTTCTGCAGGCACAGCTGTCAGTGGGTCAGGTCAGCACCCCTCCCTGCTGGGAGCCAGCAGTGCTGGCAGCGGGGGGGCTCATGACTCCTCCAGCCAGCTACATCCCAGGCAGGGACACAAGATTTTGACCTAGAGGATGGCAGGGAGGACTCATTGAAGCCATGCCACCAGCAGAGGAGAGGACAGCTCTGCCTGGGAGGAGGTGAAGAGGAGCTGGGGAGGTGGCTGCCTATAAACTCTTCCTCCCGTGCCGCCCCGCAGAGCACACAGCTGTGCAGCGCTTTGGGCCTCAACTAGAGCAGTGCCATCAAGCACCTCGCAGTAGCACAGAGCCACTTCAGTCCAGTTCCCCAAATAAAATAGGGGCAGGACCCCACTACCTGGAAAGCCTGTAGCTACAGTTGGATTTTTACCAGCAGAGCTGCCCAAGTCCTTACTTTACCCAACCTTTTGAACTGTAAGAACAGCCAGACTCTCACAGTAGCCAACCAGAGATACCTAAAGAAGGTGCTCAGCCTCGAGCAACGTTCTTCTGGCCTGCCAAGAAGCTGGTGGGTGTCATGAGTCTGGCTAGCGCTTCTATATCTGATAAGCCCTCCTCTCCCTCTATTTTTTTCAGTTATTAATATTCACCATCTCTGTCCCACTTATGACTCTGCTGCTCTCCATCACTCCCTGCCTCAGTGTCTCTTTTTCAGACAAGAGCTGGGCTGGTAACTGGCCTATCACAATATTTTCAGGAAAATGCCTGTGGACATTTCCCCACAGTCATGACGTCTAAGGGTCTGTTCAGAAAAGTTTTAAACAAATCTAAATATGTGCTGTTGCTGGCAGGAGCAATCCCACCCCACTTTCTGTCCTTGGCTACGGTTTCCTGCACCTTCCCTTGCTCACAGTGGGAGTGACCATGCAGTTGGTTGGTCAGCTGGATTGCTGACTTTTTTTTTCTCCAGATCACATCCTGAATGTCCAAGTTCTGAGGCCAGAACAAGAAATAGAGTGAGGACAGGAGGCCAGGTTACAGGGAGAAGGGCAGAGGCAGCATCGGCTTACATCAGGTTAAAGCAATGGTGAAACCAAACCTAAAGTCACATCAGAGCAGAGTACAGCAGAGTGCTATTAATTCCTTGCTGACAGCTGGGAACAGACCATCATTCATAGGGAGACTTAACAGGTTTGTGGATTAACATAATGAGAATTATCAAGAGTCAGCTATAATTCTTTAAACGGGTCCTGTCAGCATGAAGCCTGTATGTGTCTTTGTGTGTTTGGGGAGAAGAGCTGAAAATATGCTTCTTGGTCAAAAACTGGAACTGAAAACACTGTGCAAATCTGATTTACTTTCCCTCACATGCACAAGGCATTTACTCTGTATGTATTTACCCTCACATGCACCTTGGCTACTGAAAACAAACTGACCGTCTCTGCTCTTCCACTGCCACAGTAGCTTTCAGAGTGGGGGACAGGAGCTATAAATGCCAGAGGAGGTTGGGGAAATGACTTAATTTTTTTTGTTAGTGGAGTGCACTGAACTTTAAAGAAAATAATCCACAAACATGAGTAACACCACTTCATACTTTCACACTGTGTGCAAAGTGCTGTGTATAAAGTATAAGGAGAAAGAGCATCAAGCACCACGCTGGTCTGCCCTGCAGAAGGATGTGCAGCAGCGTCCATGCACACAGTATATCCCTGTCAAGAACATGTACTAGAGCCTTCTTTTTCCCTCTGAGTCACCCAGCATCACACAGCCACCATTCTACCTGGGCTGACAGCCCGGACTTACCTGTCAGCAACAGGGAAGGTGTGCGCATATGCTGCAGTAGCACTGCCCCCAAAATGGGTCAGTGCCCAGGATGATCAAGTCCTTGATGAAAAATAACCAGTGGAGCTGACATCAAGCAGTAAAAGATCCAGGAATGTCTGTACTAGATCACAACAAAGGCTGCCCTGGCCCAGTGCTGTGTCTCCCATGAGCTACAGCTCTTGGGGTGCATTAAATATGTCTAGGAGCATTTCCAAGCTTTGAGACCAGCTGGCATGGGATAGTTTACCTCTGGAACAGTAAACTTTGTCTTCCAGGTAGGCAAAGAGCCTCCTGACATAGGCAAAAGTGTGCCAGGGACCATCTTAGCAGGTTACTAGTACAGCTGTGTCCCCATGCCACAGAATGTCCATGGCCACTGCTATAGACCCCTATGGCCCATAAAGGGCACACCCATGAAAGAGCACAAGAAAAGGGCAAGTATGGGGGGATCACAGCATCACAGAATCTTAGGGGTTGGAAGGGACCTTGAAAGATCATCTAGTCCAACCCCCCTGCCAAAGCAGGATCACCTAGATTAGGTCACAGGAATGTGTCCAGGCAGGTTTGAATGTCTCCAGAGAAGGAGACTCCACAGCCTCTCTGGGCAGCCTGTCCCAGGGCTCTGGCACCCTCACAGGGAAAGAGTTCCTCCTTACATTCACATGGAACTTCCCATGCTCCAACTTGCACCCGCTGCCCCTTGTCCTGTCATTGGACATCATGGAGAAGAGCCTGGCTCCATCTTCTTGACAATCACCCTTTACATACTTATAAACATTAATGAGGTCATCCCCACAGACCATCCCAGGCCTCAGGAATGTGTGGTTCACAGTTCCTGAGCCAGAGGAACCGCTGCTGGGTCTAACAGCCCTTTCTAGTTCCGTCTTTACTTTGAATTTACCCATCAGTTCTGCAATCCCATGCAAGCTTTTAGCACCCACAGTGTCCTAAGGAAGGAGTTCCACAGGGTAACTATCAGGAAGAGCTCTGCTGGGCAAAGGAAAGTACTTGTAGCACTTAGCAGCTATCCAGCACTCAACAAGTCGGTGATTAGGAACATCCTAAGTTCCTTGTTCCTTTAAAACTGTGCCTGCAGCAGCACAAGCCAGTTTGCAATCTATGGCCAGCTGAGAGTCTTCCTCCTGGCCTGGCCAGGTCAATGAATACCCACCATGCACTCGCAGCCACACTACCTGCCTCCATTCCCAGGACAGCATGTCCCTGCAGAAACACTGGCCACAAAAAGACACTCCCTGCCCTCCATTCCTCACTCTCACATGCAGCAAGGAGCAAGGCAGGACAAGGAATCTTCCCCAGGGGACTCAGTAGCCTGGCCACAGGACATCAAAAAGATAATTCCCTGAGACAGGGGTGGGAGACCCTGGCCAAGAGTTTTGTTCTGCAGATAAATCAGGAGTCTCCACTACACAACCAGAACAAGGAACCACAATATACTTTTTTTCCCAAAACTGTATTGGCTTGCCTCTGATAACACAGACTCACAGAGGGCATATATAATTTGTTTTTTCCAGTGTGATTTCCTCCTTGAGGAGACAAAATGGACTACTTGTCACAAAGCCTGTTAAAGTTATTAATGCCTAGAAAACAGATAGACAAAATAGGGATGAGGTCTGTTTTAGAACAGCAAAGTTTAGCACTAATAGAACAAGAGAGTGGAAAAAGAAGGGAATTCAGTATTTAAGTCCTGGAGAGGTAAGAACTTGTAGGTGTATTTGAAAACTAGCAATAGAATTAGAGGAGAATAAAATGCAGTGACTAAATCAGGTCTTGTATTAAATATTTTGGTAGCCATGAACAAAGATAACTGTGATACAAAGTAAGTGTGACTAAGACCTAGAGATTAGTTTATATGCAATTATCTTCCTTTATTTTTTTTTTCCCAGGGGATATTTTAAGTTTCTTATGAGTAGTTACTTCCCACTTGCTGTCATCAAAACACCCTGAGAGCATTGACTCCATCCCCTGATTCCTTTGAACTGTTGCCTTATTCTGGAGCAGATAAAGTTTAACTAGAGACTTGCTCAAAATGCCAGAGGAAGGTAATACAGACCTGTGATCCAAATTCAAGAGCCTTCTACCTCCTTGGTGTGCTCAAGCCAGTCCAACACATTTATTTACTGCAGGAGCCTATGTGTGTTTCACAAATATACTGTTTGGGTTGACTTGCCCTGTGTCAAGCTGTAGTAGTTCAAGAAAGTTGAACCTGATCTATTGTTCCAACCAAACGCTAAGATAAGCAAAGTGTAACGCCCTCTCAGAAATAAACACAAATATTTTTCTAACAATATCTAAACCAGCAAGGACCTCCCTTATGAGGAAAGGCTGGGTGAGCTGGGGCTGTTCAGCCTGGAGAAAAGAAGACTAAGGGGGGACCTTATTAATGTCTATAAATATCTGAAGGATGGGATGCAGGGGGAAATGGCCAGCCCCTTTTCAGTGTCTGTGGGGACAGGACAAGGGGCAATGGCTGCAAGTTGGAGCATAGGAAGTTCCACAGCAACATGGGGAAGAACTTTTCCCCAGTGAGGGTGCCAGAGCCCTGGGACAGGCTGCCCAGGGGGGTGTGGAGTCTCCATCTCTGGAGAGATTCCAGCCCCGTCTGGACGCCGACCTGTGCAATATGAGCTGGGGAGCTGCTTTGGCAGGGGGGTTGGACCCCATGAGCTCTTGAGGTCCCTTCCAACCCCTGTGATTCTGTGATTCTATGACCATATGTATCGTGTCAGATCTGGAAAGGAAACTCTCAAGAAGCAGACTTACAACCAAAGAGCTTTAAAACAAGCTCAAAGGAAAGTTACAGTACGCAGGTAGCATTTTTTTCCCTAAATAACTCCTGCTCCTTTTCTTGCTTGCTGGTTTTGTAAGTGCTGTTCTCCTGGCCTCTGCTGACACGTTACAAACTCATCGCTACTCCCTCGCTAAGGAGGCCACGCCAGGTTCCCCTGGAGCCCAGGATCTGTGTGGCTGCTGTGGGTTCAAGTGGAGGAAACAGAGTGGGACGCGGAGCCGCGGGAGGGCAGGTACGTACTGTCTGCAGGAATGAGGCTCCCAGCGTCCTGGCCGGCCCCCACCAGCCTCACACTCAGCAGGCCAACCACCCAGATGAACGGCACCGCCACGCGCATCACGCTCCCGGCAGGCGGCAAGGCCATTGCTCTGCTCGGTACCTCAGGCCTTCCTCCTGCATCAAACGAGGAGAAACAGTGAACATCAGCGGTTTGCCCCCAGCACCCTCCCCACAAAGGAGTGGATGGGGAGTGGTAAGCACAGACCCACACACATACACGCGAAGCCACACGCCCGCACCGCTGCAGCGACACGCCACGGGCTTGCGGTGCGCCCCGAGGACCAGCTTGCCAAGTACCTGATCTTTCTCTTCGCCTGTGTGCCAGACCCTTGGAGCAGCTGTAGCGAGCAGGCAAGGCTCCAGCAGCAGCAGCTCTGAGCATGCGTCTCCCCTGCATCCCCCCCTTCCCCGATTAGGGTCATTGCCATGGAGATTTGCTATAGCAACACTGAAAAATTGGAGCTGCCAAGTGGAGAAGAAGATTTAAAGGGACCACAGTGCGGTGGATGGTCTGTGCCACACTCCTCCTCTGCTTCTCAAAGGCCATGTCCTCTCCTTGGCGAGCAACTGGCTGCTGCCACCCCCGTGAGAGGGTCTTAGGCAATTTTTGTGCTTGCTGCTTTTATTCCCAAAGGGACTGCGCTGAAATACGCAGCTCCTGCCCCTTGCTCTCACTGCAACTCACTCCAAGTGAGATTTTGTGCTGGGTGGTTTCAAATGAGATGAAAGCTCAGAAGTTTGCTTGGAAAAGTGAAAGATCTAGGGCCTGCTGTGGCATCCTGGGCTCCACAGGGCACACTACATTACAGGCTTTAACTACCCTGAAGCCAAAGGCTCATGGACAACAGCAACATTAGCATGTAAACCAACCAGGAAAACACAGCCTGCACTACATCACACTAGGTGACTGTGATAACAGCCCAGCCCAAACCTACACACTGCAGAAGTTAAAGGATGCTTGCTTCAAGCTCAGCTCTTGATACGGGGTTTTGCTAATAGCTTCTGTCCCGAAAAAGCTCAAGCATGAGCCCTCCTGGATAGGGGAATCTCCATAAAGTCCTGGCTGAAAACAGGTGTTCAGGAAGTGGAAGTGGTATCTTTTGGAAAAGAGAGAGAGAGGCTCTCAATACACTTGCCCCAGGGCACGGTGAAAGAAACATCTTGTAAAGGTATCTGTTCAAAGCCCAGCTTCGTCTTTCAGGGAGGATGTTCTACCTCCTCTCACTATGGAACAGGCTCCAGCCTTCCCACTCTGTACAGAGTAACTCACCTGCCAGGCTGTGGGTGTGTAAGTCTTCCTGAGCTGAGACACAAATTATCCCTGGCTTTCTTCAGCCCTAGGTACTGTCACCAGCAATGCAATCCACTTCTATTCTACTCGTCCTTGTGGCTTCTTTAGAGTTTCCTCTCACATCCCTCATTTCAATGCATATGCTGTCTGACCACACTAGTTTAAAAGTCATCTCAAAGGACTCCAGGCTTTTGACCATTTTCTGGCAAAGTGGAATTGCCTTGAGTACTCAAGAGAAGACTTTGCAGGGAGGCAGCCCAGAGCTGTGGAAGCAATTCCTACACGAACAACGCTGTGGAAACACAGTTAGCCCAAAGTGCACCTGAAACCCAGCTTCCCAAATGAAGGCCACAGTCAGTGGGGACTAGAGAAGCTGAGTCAGTGCACACGTGCATCAGAATGGCTCCTCTGACTTTATGAGAAGCCAAAAGCACTAATGCAAGCTCTGAGGTCGGATGCCTGAAGTGAGGTTGAGACAGCCCAGTGTAACACTGATTGTCTCTACACAGCCTCACTCAAATGCCTGTTAAAGGAGCAGCTCTGTGAGAGCCAGGATAGAATGAAACAACGTGCAGTTTGACTATACACTCATCTTGGGCTGGTCACATAGTCTAGCCCTGATCTGCAATTTTAAATAACACCAAATGGAAATTCTGGCACAAAATCCAAACCTTTCATTTCCACTCACCCTGGCATATGTGTTTCTTGAGCATACCCTCAGTATGGCACCGTGGCCATATCATACTTTTCATACATGCATTTCAAGAAGAAAAGCACAGAAAGGAATTGCCTACAGATAACCTTTGATAAGGAGGAGAGCACTGTTTGTTCTGTATTTTTTTCAAGGTATCAATATAATCTTTTCTAAAATTATCACTGTTTTTTAAAATCTTTTTCATAACTCCTTTGTCTCTTCAGTAGGTAGGTAGAGCAAGCAGCACGACCCACAAGGTAAAAAAAGCAATTTGGCAGCTCAGGGAGAAAGAAACAACACAGAAGTAAGCTGAGGTGCTACCCATCTACAACAACTGCAGAAAGCAGCAATGGGCATCAGGGCAGAGAACATGGGAAAATATGGTATAAAGGGAAGCTGAGTGACCTGAAATGTGTCAGCCCCAGGATGCCAAGACTCCAAGGATGCCTACACACCGTTTGGCCAGTAGGTCTGGGGAAGTAATAGTGCCCCTGTACTGGGCATTGGTGAGGCCGCACCTCGAGTGCCGGGTCCAGTTCTGGGCTCCTCACCATAAGAAGGACATTGAGTCCTGGAGCAAGTCCAGAGAAGGGCAACCAGGCTGGGGAAGGGGCTGGAGGGCAAATCCTCTGAGGAGCAGCTCAGGGAGCTGGGGATGTTCAGCCTGGAGAAGAGGAGGCTGAGGGGAGACCTTCTCCCCACCTACAACTACCTGAAGGGAGGTTGTGGAGAGGTGGGTGATGGTCTCTTCAGCCAGGGGACAGGAGATGGGACAAGGGGCAATGGCAAGAAGCTGTGCCAGGGCAGGGGCAGATTAGACATCAGAACAAAATTTTCCCTGACAGAGTTGTGAGGGCCTGGAACAGGCTGCCCAGGGAGGGGCTGAGTCACCTTCCCTGGGTGTGTTCAAAAAAGGGTAGATGAGGTACTTAGGGGTATGGTTTAGCTTAGGATGGGATTGGTTGGACTTGATGATCTTCAGAGGTCTTTTCCAACCTTGTGTGTGATACTGTGGTATCTTGATTTTAGGGTCTAAATACCACAGCAGTCTGGCATAGATGTATATGCATCCAGTAAGGCTTCTCTGTGAGAGGATGGACAGTCTTTGTCTTGGGGTGCAACTGCTCAGCCATCCACTTTGCAAACAACACTCATAGCACCATGGGAGGAGTCCTTGCCTAACTGGGCTGCTGCCATCCAGACTACCACCACCACCAGACTTGCTACCGCTTGTGACCGTGGGGGGAGCTGCTGTAGAGCCCTCTCTACCCACCATCTAATGGGGGGGAACATCTTTCTGTGTTACAGCACAGTACCAAGCCTAAAGTAATGTCCTGTTTCTCACTGCTTGGTGCCACCATAAAACAGCCAGGCATTGCACTTGCAGAGCCAGGCCAATATTTGCATCAAATACCATGGTCTTTAAGAAGCCTGAGAAACGTTCCCAACTCCTCTTTTAACAGAACTCTGTGGTCCAACATGCTGTTCTCAATTCACAGGAAACAGGAGACAGTCTGCATGGAAAAATTCCAGAAATCTGTGTTGCTCTATCACCTCCAGCAAAGCTGAAGGAAAGAGATGCATGAAAAAGCACTTGCATGACTTGTGTTGCTGTTGCATTCACTATTTCCTACCAGTATGACTAAGGGATACCAGTACTAAATTTATTTTGAAAGGTGAGAAAATTCCAAGAGATTCATAAGACTCCATTTGTTGCCTGATTCACTGCATCACAGTGAATTCCAGAGGGCTGTTGGAAATACTTATGCTCTTTGTCCTTTCCTACAGAGAATCCATACCTAATTCTAATTTCTTAACAAAAGAAGTGTTTCCTCCAAACCAATCAGAAACATCCAGACATTTATTGTGAACGTGATTAGTGAGGATAATGATCTGGTAGCTCCCTCAGAAAATCTCTTATTGATGCCTAAGTGTTACAGGTACTGAAAGTTTTTTGCAATGGAGGAAGAAAATCTATATACCTAGTTAAAACTGCTAACATTAAAGGCTTGAGTTAAATATGTCTGTATAAAAGGCAGAGGCAGGCAAAGATTCTATGACTCTATGATTCTATGATAGGGGTGCTTTATCCCAGTCTAATATGAAGTGCTAAATCACTGCCTGCTAACAGGGCCCTAAGCCCTTTGGTGAGCTGAAACAGAAGGAGCAATCACAGAGATGGAAGAATCCGTGTCTGGTTCTTATTACTGGAATAACAGAGTGGCAAGAGAAACTGCAGGCAGGGCTGCAGAAAGGCCCAGAAGCAAACCCAGCTGCACGTGGTGTGAAACATGAGGAGCAGCAAGAAAGCATTCTTCAAACACAGGAGGGGTGAGAGAGGCAAAAGCCCAGTGAAGAGTTTGCTCTCTTCAGCGGGAGGGGAAAGTTAATAAAGACAATGCCCAGAGAGTGATACGGGACCTGGCATCTATCTTACCTGCCAGCCAAGCCAAGGTGACCCTGTGAGCAGGGGGAAACACCAGCACCAGCAACCATGTCTTGGTGAGAACATTCAGCAGAGATTTGTTTGGGTTGCATATGATGGCAGGTTTGCACCAGGTCACTGGGTTTCAGCCTGCCCAGAGCTCTCTTTTTACTCCTGGCTACCACTAGACCTACCTCAGGGTATTTAAGGAAGAAACTACAGCCATCTCCATCAGCAATTATTGCAGAGAGCTCAAGGAGGATGTGAGTTCTGCCAGCTGTGGAAAAGGGTAAGTGCAGCCATTATCTTTTCAAGGGGGAAGAAAAACTGGAAAATGACACAGAAACCAGTTTCCTGTCAATTCCTGGACATGTTTTAGAGGCCATGATCCTACTGGCAGTTTGTAAGCGTTCAGAAAACAAGAAGTGGAGCTGTAAATATGAGCTATTTGTCAAGAACCAAGTCAAACCAGTTTAGTGACATGGTAACAGGACTTGTAGGTAGAGAAAAGCCAAATTTAATCCAGTTTTAGAAGGTTTCTGATGTTGGGTCACACAGCATCATCAGAAGCAAACTAAGGAAACTGCTCTGAGGCCAGAAAAACTGTCTAAGTCACTGCTGAGGGTTAGCAATGGGTCACTGTCACCATGGAAAGTTATATCACATGGGGTCTGCAGAGACACACTTAGGTCAAGGGCTAGTCAGGATTTCATTAGTCAGCTAGATAATTAATAAGCAAAGGGGTTATTTAAGATGCAACATCAGGCTGGGAGGTTATAAGCAGTGCTGGGGGAGAAGACTAGAATTTCAAATCATACAGACAAGTTGAATAAAAGGGTCTAAAAACAGAATAAAATTTGATAAGGATGAGAACAAGGTGCTATACTTCATCAGGAATAATCAACAGCTCATATTTAGAATGGGAAACAGCAGGTTAAGTGGCTCTTCAACAGTGGAGCTAGGGAGTCATGAGCTGAAATCTGTCATTGCCAAAAAAAAATGCAATTACACTGGGATATGAGCAGTACAAGAGCTCAGATGGCCTTCAGCAGAAGGTCTGAGCTGCAGCACTGCATCTGGTGTGGTCATTACAATGCTAGGCACTAGCAGAGACACCACCAGCAGCAGAGGTTTAAATAGCATCATGGAAGCACCACCAAAGCCCCTGGCAAACTCTTTTGTAATAGGGATGGCACAGGGGTGGATTACCTGTGGAAGACAGGGGACTATTTAATCCTCTGGGTATAAAACAGACATCATTTGGGAATGGCATGGGGGATAGCTAGCTCTGCATAGAGACAGTGGATGGACCAGGTGATTTCTTATGGATCCCCTTCCCTCCCTGTCTGTCACGATCCTGTGAGTACAAGAACCCTTGTGCTTCCAGGCAGTCACCTCCCAGCTCTGTGCTGCAACTCCAGCATGAACACAGACACCCCTGGGAGAAGCACACAGCCCTTGTGCAGCATCTGAAATCCAGACTATTGCTCCTTCCTCAGTTACCAGGGCAAAGGCAACGTTTTCCTGGCCAAAGGATGACAGCTAGAGAACATTCCCATTTTGGGATAAAGGAATTCAGAGCCATGTGGCTGCAGGGCTGCTGCATCCACAGCTTCTTAATTCTCCTTTAAATAATTATT
The DNA here is from genome assembly GCA_013400835.1 of Zapornia atra. NCBI lineage: Eukaryota > Metazoa > Chordata > Aves > Gruiformes > Rallidae > Zapornia > Zapornia atra. Next base: position 95,579 of record VZTU01034329.1, read on the forward strand.
TCAGAGTCTTACAGATGAATTGAGAGGTGAGAGACTGGTGCACTATAGATGTTTCAGCCCATAAACATTATAATTAGAATATAAATATAATAGTATAAATATATTATTATAAATTTCATAATTTTATTGGGGTTTTTTTTGGACAGCCATCTCAGGCCCAGAGAAAGACTGAAAATTAAAGCACCCTATACTTACCTTGTCCCTCATGCCAAGATATAATGATTCACCTTGGCCTGATGGCTCAGTATCTTCTCTAAACACTAAGTCAAAGGTTTGGTGGGAAAATGTCTCCCTCACAAGATGATAAATTTGCTCCTTGCAGCATTGCATGACAAGTTCCTCATCCCAGAGCTTCCTCAAAAACCCTTCGACGATCCAACCACAAGCTGAACCTGGGTCAGACTGTAAGGCTTCAAGACACTGCAGCTGTTCCAACAAAGCCTGTGTGCCATTGCCAAAGAGGGATGCAGCTCCAAACAGGGACTGTGGCAGAAACTCAGCACCCAGGTATCCTCTAACCCTCAAGTACAAGAGGCCTCTTCCACCACAGTGTAAGATGTGGGAAAGCATCCAGGCTTCACCAGTTCTCTGAAAATCAACCCGAGCTGCATGTGGCAAGCATCTTCACACACCTCCTAAAGCCCAGAATGCTTTCTGCTACACAGGGTGCTGTCAAGGTACGATGAAATGAAGGTCAGTTCAGGCTTTCAGTTCCAAGTAAAAGAACCACTGGAAAAACACCAGTTTTCCTAGTATATATTTGAGGTTTGCACTGGACTGCTGGTAAGCACAACTACAGCCTGGGCAGAGTGGGAGCCGTGCTAAGGAGAAGGACCTGGGGAATGCTGATTGATGGCAAACACAACATGAGCCTGCAGCGTAAGCCAGCAGCCCAGAAAGCCAGCTGTGTCCTGCACTGCATCCAGAACAGCGTGGCCAGCAGGTCAGGGGAGGGATTCTGCCCCCCTACTCTGCTCTCATGAGACCTTACCTGGAGTATGGTGTCCAGCCCTGGGGTCCTCAGTACAGGAAAGACGTAGAGCTGTTGGAGCCAGTCCAGAGGAGGCCATGAAGGTGATCAGAGACAGGAGCACCTCTGCTATGAAGACAGGCTGAGAGATTTGAGCTTGCTCAGTCTGGAGAAGGCTCCAGGGACACCTAATTACAGCATGGCATTACTTAAAGGGGTCCTACAGGAAAGTGGGAGTGTAGTGATGGGACAAGGGGCAATGGCTTCAATCTGAAAGAGGTTCGGTTTAGATTAGACATTAGGCAGCAGTTATTTACTATGAGGGTAGGGAGGCACTGGAACAGGGTGCCCAGACAGGTTGTGGAAGCCCCGTACCTAACAGTGTTCAAGGCCGGGTTGGATGGGGCTTTGGGCAACCTGGTCTAGTGGAGGGTGTCCCTCCCCATGCCAGGGGGGGTGGAATTAGATGATTCTTGAGGTCCCTTCCATTCCAAACCATTCTAAGATTCTGTAATCCAGCAACATGAAGGGTAAATTTACATCCCTGGATGTGTTAAAAAAAAAGGGTAGATGAGGTACTTAGGGATATGGTTTAGTTTAGGATAAGAATGGTTGGACTTGATGATCTTCAAAGGCCTTTTCCAACCTTGTGGTTCTGTGAAGCTATTTAGAGATACAGGGGATTAAGAATGGAATGTCCAGGGAAGGATGGGAATAAAGTAAAGGTTTTAATTAAAGAAGACAACACTCTAATGCAGGATACCAAAAAACTCAACACTAAGATATAAACTGTTTTGGTCCAATTACAGCATACATATGGCTCCTCATGACACATACCTCATTCCAGCTGACAGAACTACAGCATGTCTGAATGTGGTCACAGTGCAAACAACAAACAGAAAGGATTTCCATCATCTTTAATACACAGGGAAAGCCTACAGAGACCACAATTTCCTGTCTCAATATAACTGGGGAAGTTGCCACAGAGGTATGATCATATTAGAGAGAAAAAACAGCTGCAAGTGTCTGTAGAGCACTGTTGGCCAGAGTTAACTTGTGAGTTACACTTGGTCAGCTCCCATTCTAATACCAAGTAATGGATTTACTGAACTGATCCCTTAGTGGCAGCCCAGTGGCTGTGAAAAAAAGGGTACTCTCTGAAAAAAACCCAACAGAATAGACAAATACATAAGACACAGCCTCCCAATTTCCTCAGTACATTGGGGCATACATGCTTGCAACATGAACTCCATAAAGCTGTATTTTATACAGCTGCATTTTAAAAACCGCCGAAGAGGTGATACTCCTTAGCTGGCCTCCAGGATTCAGTTTAGCAGATTTGCAGTTACACAGTCACACAGATTTCTCTTTTCCACCTGAAGCAGCAGAGTTTCTGTCTATAAGAGGGGGGGAACAAAAAAGCAATGTCAAAAAACAAGTGTCAGCACTGTAAAACTAATTACATCCCAAAGAAAACTCCATTTTACTTTTGTCCTGAGATTTGGAATTGATTGTGTGAGATGAGGCTTGAGGTAAAAATCAGACTTCCTGCTTACTGCTCTGCAAACTAATTTAGTTTTGTGTGATTAATTGGCATATCAACATGGCAATACTTCTGTGACACAGAGAAATTCAGTCTGGTACACACTGGCGTTTTCCACATCAGAACATTCAGTACGTGTCTGAGTGCTGTTATTCTTGTTTAAAGTTCTTAAAATCTTACTTCAGCTGCAGCTTAAGCTGGATCTTAAGCTCTCAAGTTCATGAGAGGTTTAAAAAAACCCAGCTCAAACCCATCAGAAATTTCCTTTTTACTTAAAAACAGACTCAAAAATTGAGAGTATCACAGCCTGGACTCACTGCTGAGAGTTATACAGAGAAAGTAAGCCATAATTTAATCATGGAATCATAGACTATCTCAAGTTAGCAGGGACCCATAAGGATCATCCAGTCCAGTTCCTGCTCCTCACAGAACTGCCTAAAACTAACCTGTATGACTGAGAGTGTTGACACTGCTTGAACCCCAACAGGCTTGGTCCTCTGAGCACTGCCCTGGAGAGCCTGTTCTAGTCACCAGCCACCCTCTTAGTGAAGACATTTACTTGTGTTTTAACTTCTCCTACTTCACCATTGCTAACATGCTGCTGGAGTCTAAAACAGACCACAGGTGCTGAGCTGGTATACAGCCAGCACAATTCAAACACGGTTAGACTGATGGCTTCTTAAAGGAAAGGGGTCTCAAACTGGTGAAAGCTGAGGTCCCTCCATTGAAATGGGGTTCATCAGTATCAGGAGATCATTGCTACCCACACACATTTTCTGGAGCAATGAGGGCAGACTGGGAACTTCTCAGAGCTGGATGTGATCAGAAAGGTCTGCATCTTCTCAGCCTACCTGTGTGAGAAGGGTCTTAGGAGCAGGGCATGGGGCAGCAGGGTTTCATAAGGAAAATCTGGGAATCTTTTCTCTCTAACACACACACACACTTTGTTTTTCCTAGCTCTTTGGAGCATTTGTGGCCTCAGCAGATGGACAATGAAGCATACAGCTGTTTGACATCAACATCCTATCTTCATTTCAGCTTGTCTATCAGGAGCTGAAGCTGTATTTGAGAATCACTCTGACCCCAGAGAGGATTTCCTCCTTGTTGTCAGGGGACACGCTAGCCGTGGGAAATGCACTCACCAAATTAATCCCCACTGGTGTAACCAGCTACACAAACCCAGGGCATTAGGAAGACTACTAGCTCTAAATGCCAGTGAAATCCACCCTTAATCTGCCTGTCTTGTGATATTTGTATGAGATGGAATCACCAGGTGATGAAGGGCTGTGTTCCAAAAGCTGTGCTATCCATTGACCCGTATCAGCCAGAGGCTGAGCTGGTCTGAAGCATCCTGCTTCCTACCTGCTGCCTTGGTACAGGACAAGCGATCTATCGGTCAGGCTTCTTCCCCAGATGACAGATCACTAGACACAGCCCTGTGGTTCTGTATTAAATCAGGTATCACTTTTGACTGGTTCAGCTACCCTGCAGAACTGGAAAGATCTGATCAGACTTCCCTAATCACCTGCAAGGTACTCAATCACCACTGCCTAACTGTCTCCTTGACATCATTTGCAATAGTTTGAATAAGGGAGGTGGACACCATGCCAACAGCTTTGGAACATAGCCCCAAGCCTACTTACCATCTTATATATCTTTAATAACTTTTTCAAGCCTTTGTTTTTACTTTCATGGGCACATAATGTGCTTTGAACAGGGCAAATGACCACTGACAGTTTAGAAAGAATAAAGAACAAAATGAACGGCACTAAATACAGTTTTGCTGACTGTTTTGTGAGCATGATCATAAAACCATTTGCACAGAGATTTGTTAGTACTCCCTGGTGGGTTAAAGCACATTTTAAAAACAGAAACCAAAACAAAAACTGGAAAAAAACCCACCCCAACAACAGGGTCCAGATTCTGAACCCACAAAAAACTGCTCAAGCTAAAAATGCAGTTCCTCATATTACATATTAAATGTGTAATACAATGTCCACTGCTGACTCTGAAAAATGGGTTAGAATTTTGAAAATAAGTGTCTATAGTGCAGGCTTACAGTGAATTGTGTAGCCCATGGACTGGATTTGTTTTACAGGATTTGTTTTATGGCCTGCTCCCTGCTGGCCTCTGTCTTGAGCAGCTTTTAGATGCAGTAGGGAGCTGGCTGTGAACTGGCTGAATGGTTTTGATGGTAGCAGCTCCTTCCTAGAGGTACAAGAACCCTCTCCATAGTTCATGATCAGAGCTGCACCTGCCACATCCTGCCCTTTGGCTGAGCAGTGAATCGCTGATATCCCCAGAAAAGATTGCCCAAAGCTGGTTACTGCTTAACCCAGCCTCCAGTCTGCTCCAAGGGGCCAGCAGCAGCAAAAGGGTGGAAAACAGTATGCAGGAGTAAAACAGATCTGGTCAGAGGTGGGCTGTGACCCTTCCCTTACCATGTGAGCAAAATGGAGCCAGGCTGTCTATCAGTAACTGATCATCACATCAGCATAGGTTACAAGCACGTCTAGTCTTGTAAAAGGAAGGAGATGCAGCCTATGGCCCCCATGAAAGGTTATATGCTCTCTGCTAGAGTCAGTTTGCTTTGTGAGACACCATGCAGGTCAACACTGGGCCAAATTAAGTGTGAAAACTCGAGTTATACAACAAAATGATATAGTTTCCCTTGTACAGAACTGCACGGTGAGATTTACTGGAGGAGTTAAATAGGAATTTCCTCTCTAAGCTTTTGGGAATCCCTCCCCCTCCAACACAGTTAGGAGCCGCTTAGTCATCATCTAAAAGTCTTGCCTGCAAACAAAGAGTTTTTCAAGGAAATGAGTGTCTCCAGTGGGAATATTAGCAAAGGGAACTGTATTTTTGGGGACAGGAGCATTTGCCCAGCTAAGCAACAAAACAGACCACAAAAGTCAAATGTAAAATATGTATGTGGCTGAAAGCAATTGTCTCAAAACTCACCGTTTGCATTAAATTGGGCCACAGCTGAGCAATAAAACTAATAAATGAAACACTGCAGAAGGCAGTTGGAACAAGTCCTCAACTGCTAAGGTGTATAAGTAGAATCCCTAGCTTAATGGCTAGAATAGACCTGCCCTTGTCCAGAGGCACTGAAGGATCTCAGTATGGATTCAATTATTTAGATTTAACATGGTAAGGAAGTGATAGGCTTGTTTTGGTGAGGCCGTATCATAAAGCCACATCTTCAGGCTTGCTGTCAAATCTACATCTGTGAAAGTCAGTAATAGGACATTCCTCTCAACCAAATATTTTTGTATCCTCATTTCCTCTCCTTGACTGTCTTTTCATTTTTTAGAAAGTATTTAAAGACTGTTGCTATCTTTGTGCCTTTTACTGCTACTCCTGCTTTGGCTATCTGCACTTTATAAAGTTTGTGTCTCAGTCTGCAAGCTGTGTCAGAGATATCACTGCAACAGCTAGTCAAACAGAGCAGATTTTAGTAGTTGAGATATTTTCAAATCAAGATTTAGGAATTCTGGTGGAAAGTTCAAAGGTTTGTAAAAGGAGGGAAAGGTGTGCTAGAAGAACTTTACAGCACAATCTGAGCATCTTGTTTTGGCTGTATACAGTGTTCAGCAGATGTATTCATTAACGAGATTTCTTGCTGAAGAAGCCCAGACTACATTTGACCTGTAATTACTGAACAGGTTTTCTTTAACTGTAAACGTGCTACATACCAATCTGCTGGAATACTTGTTTTGTTTTTTGTAGCATGTCTCAGTTCAAGGCATCTTTATTTCTGTACCTGCATTTTCACCTAAATATCACTGACCCTGCTCAGCGTTACCTCAAACCATTCTAAGATGCCAGTTCACAGGCTTTGAGCCAGGAACAACCTTGACCATAAATTGGAAAAGCAAAAAATTCGGAGTGCCTTCTGTTGAGAAATCTGTGTAAGAGTGTACATCCAGCATTTCAGCCACAGGGTACACAGGAGGTGTGGAAAAAGCTGCCCTCCTGAGGCACCGCTCTGACAGCAGCCGGGATACGGCTAGGCACAGACTGCAGGTTGCAGTAGGGAGACAGATTCAACTTCCCTCACAGAAGGAAGATACCAACCTTGGCAAATTCTCCTTGCTGACTGCAAGCCAAACAAGTTTCGTTCCTTATGCTGTTCCACGTTGTGGCATTTTTCATCATTATAGAATGAGAGCAATGTAAAGAGTATCTACGAGACAAGGTTTCCTCCCTTAGCCTCTCCCCACAGGTAAAAGCATGTGCAGGGGAGTATTTCATTTTAGTAGGCTTTTTGTTCAAGCAGGCTCTCTCCTTGTGAGCAATAACTATAAATGTCACCCTCACCTTACTCCCTCTAACATCAAAACAAAGGTGTGCACTCAGCATTTGGAATGCAAATAGCAGTGCTAATGGCTGTAACTCGGCAAGAGAAGGATAAAGGGCTGATGACTGCCAGTTCAGTCTTTCCTAAGCTTCCTAGCATCCCTGATACCCCAAGAGAAGAATTCCACAGATTATTGCAGAGAGGTGAAATGTAACTACCCAGCCTCACTTTAGAAGATGGGACAGTGCAGTTGACTGTCTTGTGCAAAATCCACCCACCTTGTCTACTTTTCTGCCCAGCAGTTTCTTCCCTATTAAAAATCAAATCACATCACAGGAACGCTTCCTTACCCGTGTGTCTAGGTTATAGGCCGTCTTCTTTAAATCCTGCAGAGCCCTCTGCATGAACTCAAACGCATGGCAATCCACACAGGGACGGCCTAGGAGAGCGTTAGGAGAGAGTTGTGACTACGTGGCATGAGGATAAACAGAAGGAATAAGCAGGGATTTTGAGTATGAGGAAGAGCTGCAGGAAAGAGTCCACAGAGGGAGTACTGACGTATGTACTCTTGAACAGTCCAGGTTATTGTAAATGGTCCATCATGAGAGTTCACTCAGTCTCTCCATGACAAAAGAATTACTTCAACAAATTTGTACTAAAAATTGTCTTCTTCCTTTATGGCAGCTCTCCTCCTCCTTCTCTTGTCACAGCTGGAAACACTAAACCCATAACCTGGGTCTTTCCTTTTGCCCCACCAACGCTGAGCACATTTTTAACCTCATCTTCAGAATTTTTGCAAATTACCTCTGAAACCATGAACCTGTTCACTGGAAAATCTTGTCTCCTGATCTCACAAACTTGAGCTCTAAATAGAAAGTTTATGGAATAAAATTGATTACATTATCACTTAGCTTCTAACTTTGAATATGTCACAGTTTTGTCCAAAGCTAGTGAAGCCAGCGGCAGATAAGTCCAGAACTTATCAGCAATTCCCTGTCATTAGCAGGCATTGCTGATAAGTTCTGGACTAGTGACTGTGTTTCAGATAGTACTCCTGTATCTAGATATCCAGACACAAGGCTTGCTTTGCCTCGATCATCATGTACCACAAAGCTGTACCCTAACAGATAGCAGTACTGAGACAGAACAAATATAGATATGATGAAATGGCTTCAATATGCTCTTGTTTGCTTCTCAGTGCTGGTACCTCTCTGACAACTTCATAGGAAACATTGCACAAGTGAGAAATTCTAAGTGCAGGGTGAGTTTGCTCTCTGAGGGCTGGTAAGGAAGACAGGATGAAACCTAGGATGATGCTGGAAAATCCTGCAGTGTGTGTCAGCCTATTTGGCAAACACTTGATGTTTGACTGATTATTACATGCCTCTGATAAGCTGGAATATGGGCTTCCAGCTCATGGTCTGTGTGCTAACCACGCCTGCTGGAGAAAAGGAGCTTGCCAAATTCTTTAACTGGCTAAGAAGAAAACAAGAGTTAAAAAATAAACATTGAGGAGCATTAAAGACCTCCTCTCTCATTGTTTTACCACCACCCAACCTTAGCATTATTATATTTGTACCAGACAGAAGGAGAGGATAGGATTTTCCACATCAACCACTCAATGCAAGGACCTGTCATTATGTTTATGAAGTAAACTCAACACAGGTCAACAAAGGAGAATTAGGTGACTGAAGGCTGTTGACATGGTGTGTTTTCTTGGTGTCTTCTTTGTACTGACTCTAATACAGTAGATACTACCACGAATGAAAGATGCAATCGACAGCCAATGTCAGTTGAAAAAAGGAGGTCTCAGTAATGTCTCTGAAAAGCAAACAGGGTGATTCCTGGCACAGAGAGAGCTAACACAATGAAATGGCTGCACAAAAGAAAAGGTGGCATATTTCACAGGCAGGAGACAAGTGTAGGAGAATAGAGAGCCTTGGATGCGGGAGAAAAACAGCACTAGCATACTGTGAAGTTGTGGTTTTAAAACAACATAAGCAAGACATTTCCAGAACAGTTGGATTTGGACAAGCTTCAGTGATTTGAAGTCCTGCAACATTAAAACAACAGTACAAGCTGAATATGAGAGGACTGTAGGATGGTACGTACTTTCAGCTGGTATGGCTGTTCCTGCTTCTTGATCAGATCTAACGGGCTCCACCAGCAGCAGTGCCAGCACAAAAACTAGAACTGTAAGGACCACTTTTCTCAGAAGGCAAGGTGCCAGCATCTTGGGAACCAGCCCTTCTCTATCAAGAGAGAGAAACAAGTCAGTGAGGAACACTGCAAATACAAGGGTTTTGTTACAAAGAACTTAATGCTCCTCACAGCTCAAGTACTGGCAGTCTTCCTCTGAAAGAGAGAACAAAATCAAAAACCAGACAATCTAGAACTGTACTTTTCCAGCAGTGCCCATAAAATCCGACTGTAAGAGAATGTCCCTAGACATGAGGGAGATGATCAGAAGTCCCTACACAATTCGGTGTTTCACTTGCAAGTCAGTATGCCAGCCAATTTGCCTGCTCTGTGACTCCAGTCTAACTGCACAGTTCCAGACTAGCACATGAATCTGGACAGCTGTCTCACTGTTAGGCTTTGAGATCCAAGACCTGGCTAAAATACACCTGAATCTGGAAATGACCTTTTTACTGATGGACCCTCTTTCCCCAAGAATTCTACCTAAAGCTAACCATTCTCTTTAACTATGTACCACACTGATCATAACAACTTACTCCTTTATGAAACTGGCTGAAGGAAAAGACTTTAGTTAAACCACCACTAGTTCACAGGTAGAACTTCTAATGGTAAATGCATCAAAACTCTTTGACCTTCTGTTTCCCCTCCACATGTGGGCTTCAGACCTTTATCTGCAGCCATCTTTTTGTTCCTGAACACCACAGCCAGGCAGGCACATCATGCCCTGTAGATGGGTAGTTTGGCCCAACACCTCCTCTTCACACAAAGTTAAAATTTTTCATTAAGTACACAAACAGGTAAACTGTTTAGATCAAGAGGGAACACAGGCAACTTGGACTGGCCAAAGCTGCAGCTGTCCATTAGAAATTTCAAACCAAGCCTCAAGGATAGAGCAGCCCCTTAGTTCAGCCAAGTTTACCTTCCCTTCCTGTGTGTTCAAATGGAAGAATCAAAGAAGGTTAAGTTGTAGCAACACAATAAATTCACATGAAAATTCCCATTTTGCTAAACCAGGAAAGCAGACAACGCTCTGTCTCTCCCTGATTTTTAAGTTGGTACATACTAAGCAAAAGATGATGCATAAGAACATCAATTCTGCATGAGCTGAACACAAGAGCACAGCTTGTATTTCACATTTGGAAAGGCAATACAGGGAGGCAGGAAAGGAAAGGTTTGTCCCCATCTTGCCATGAACACAGAACAGAACAAGTTTGCTCTTTGATATATGCAATCCACCGTTTCAGACACAGCTAATCTGAAGCTGTGAATTATGCAGGAACACTCACTGCACATGCAAACCAGCAATTCACCCAGGAAAGGAGCAGCTTTATACACATTCCCTGCCTGTGCACCTCAGCCTAAACACATGAGATGGTTCAGAAGCAAGAGACACACATGTATATGTAAAGTCACAACTATATTTTGGCCCATACCAAAAACATATATCTGGTAATGTAATTTCTATAATCCCAGGACTGGGTTTCTTATCCATCCCACTGTTCAGGAGTGAGCTGATGTAATCCTTCTTATTTCTACAATCCTTAAAATAAAGGATTTAAAATCATAACAAGCAGTTTGGGTTTTTTTCTGTTTAAATTAATGGTGATCTGCAATCAAAGCAAGTACAATCAAAGATACCAGGCTTTGCAACAGGATGCAGTAGAGTGTCTCCAAGTAACGGGAAATGAGGGTAATACCAGTCTCCTTTGGAAGTGCCCAATGCAGAAGCCTCCTGGTCAGGAGGAGCAGAGGTTATTCTCATAGTTGACTACAAGTGCTAGAAAGGTTCAACAAAACAAAGCAGAAACGCTGTTAAAACTTTTCCAGGGTTCCTTACACATGATCCACCCCAGCAGCAGCTCAGCTTCACCCGTCAGCCCTGCTGCAAAATAACTGCTCCCCGAGCGCAGCGATCACCTTAGGCCACATCCAGCTACTTAGCTGTTCCCTGGGAATTTGCCATCTGTGAGGAATAATCACAACAAGATTCGAGGGTGGTGTCTCACTGCAGTGCAACTGGGAATAGAGACAGATCTGTGCATGGACCTCTGTGAAAGAGAAAAGTCACCCCCTCTAACAAAGGAATAAAATCAGTACCTGATCTCCCTCTGGTCTTTGTGATGGTCTCTTTGAAATGGCCGCTGCAAACTGCTAACAGAACAAGTGCAGCATTTCTGAGCATGTGCACTGTCTCTTTTTAACCTTCTCTGAAAGAGGTTATTACTATGGGGAGATTTCTGCCATGGCAACAATGCAGAGCACTGCAGCACACAGCACAGATTTAAAGAGGAACAGCCTGTGCCTCCCGGGTCTGGGGAAGGATCTTTCTGCTTTGACATGCAAGTTCCAGCAGTGACTTGCCTGCTACCACAAGGGTTTTAAGGCCAGGCCATTCGATTAATCTCCCTTGAAGTCTGCTGAATGGTTTTCCCAAAGTCTTCTCAGCTGGATGCTGTGCCTGATTCAAGAAATGTGCTTCCCTAAGTGCCTGGGAATAACCATGACAAACTACACCTGCTTTATGGGAAACCAGGAAAAAACACAGGATTGCACTCAGAAACTGCAGGACACGTCTCAGGTGAGACTCTGGGGAAGGCCAGGAATTGTTGGGTACACTGTGTGCCTTCCGAATGGTTCTGAGTTCCTGGGGTCTAACAACAGCTCATGCCTCCTGCATTCCTGGACATTTCTGTGGTTCCAGCCTCAGGGCTGCCAGGAGCAGCAGCAGGAGTGCAGGCACTTCAACTCCAAGTAGGAACTTGAGTCCAAACTCAGAGTAAACTTCACCTTCCTTTTCCAGCCTGTGCCTCTGGTCCCCTTTTGATGCCTGTATTCCAGGGCAAGGCTGAGGGTGCTTCTGCTGAATGCAATACCAGAACAGAGCACAGCCAGTAAAAGGGAACTTGTTAAAGCAAAATTCAGGGGTTCTCCCCACCTCCAAAAAGCATTTCCCATCACAAATGAGAGAACAAGCACAGCTGAGGGCAGGCACAGCACTGAGAAGTATGCACAGAACTTCAAAGGGGCCGTGTTTGCTTTAGCTGGTGCAACAGGGACTCAATAGTAAATGCTTCCATGGTGCAAGTTGGGGCACTTGGTGTCCAGGAAGGTCAGGCACACGACCTCTCTCTTTTTAATGAGCAGAAACTCCTTCTAAGAGTCATGACTTACATTGCTGGCTACCATTTTTCTTTTCAGCATGCTGTATACACCTGTCTGTCCTGCACAGCTCTGTACAGGCGAATGGTTTGCTTCCTTTAATTCAACTTTGTCAGCTAGATGCTAAAATTTCAGGTTCTCCTGTGTGTGATTATGCTGCTATATGAAGTTACAGCATCCACGAGCAGAGTCAAGAGTGAATTGTAGTACTGCCATCCTTATGCATCACAAAAACAGAAAGAAGGGTAAAATCACTTTTAGAGACCATTCTTTTGGGCAAACAAGATTTAGCATTTTTCTTGCAGAGATCATCAGACAGGATTTGGTCTGATTAAGTATCTGCCTATACACAAATTACAAATGCAGTACTTTATTAATGATCATTCTCAGTCATCTAATTTCACACCTCAGACGCTCCTCCTAGTCAATAACATGCACATACACACACACACACATATATAATTTGCCTGTTTTTAAGCTACGTTCTTAATCCTTCCCAGTAAACCTTTCTCTGTTCTCCCAAATCCTTTCCAAGCCATGGGCTTCTGACTCCATTAAATAAAGTTTTGAAAATGTGTTTCTGCCATTCTCAGCTGCCAAATTCCTTTCACTGTCTCACACCAGCTACTGTGACCTCTCTTATTTAGCTTGTCCTAAACCTACTTGTCCTGCAAGGAACAACTTCCATTTTAGGGTTTTAACCATGTTTCCTCTGTATTCACTTCTCCACATCAAGCACCAGCTTTTCCCTTCACTGAAGCTAATGTTTGCTCAATTGGAAAATACCAGTTGGCCAAGGAGGAGGTTTGCTGCAGAGGAGGTACAGACCCCATTTTAGAATATTTTTATTTGAAAAATGTTTTGGAAAAAAAAATATTTTGACAGTTTTCCAATTGATAATTTCTGCTTTTCTGCTTCAAGATGATTTCCTTTTTAAGCCTAAGTTTAACAGAGTAGAAATGCATTTCATGCCCAGTTGATGGAACTGCAGAGCTGGAGCGTTACTGGGACGCATTCCCACCAGAACAATACAACCCCAATAGAATCTTTTGTTGTCTTATTTCCCTTATGCTTTGTGCATGGGTGGTACAGATGCTTGCCCAAGGGCAACCCAAAACTGGAAGTAGAGACCAGAACTGGGACTATACAGCACCTACACAACAACCCTCGATGGCAATTTCAGCAGTGTACCCAAAGGTGCCGTTGTGGTCACACAGCCCCACAGGCTGAGGGGGAAAACTGACATTTATGGAAAGCTGGAACATCCTGACTTGCCAGTCTGCCCTGGGGGGATCATTCATGAGCTAAGCAGAGAGAATTTATAGTTTCTTTTTATAATGAAGTTGAATACAATGGATTTTTTTTTCCAAGATCCTCACCAGCTAAAAAGCATCAAGGCAGTGTTTCTGAGATTTCCATTTCTCATCTCGACAGCACACCTTTCGATACTATAAATATTGCTGTGGGATTGGGAGAAAAGCTCAAGCCTTTACCTCTAAGCCTCCTCACTGCTTGGTCTCTCCTTGGCTCTTAAATCTAATAGTCTGTCACAGCAGAAAACTTTCTTCCCTCACTAAAGATAACAGATTCTGTCACTTCTCCTGCAGACACTTTTATGCTTTCTCACAGCCTGCCCTCTAAATCATGGTAAAAATCTCCCCACAAGGTACCATCTTGTCTGCCATCAAATCCTCTTTTAAGCTTTACCTCTCCTACAGAGCTGCTGCCTGGCAGAGCCTGGGGAGGAAGCAGGCTGTGACTGCTGATGGTATGCAAATGTACTCGTTATACCAATATCGCGCTGCCTCACACCTCTCACTGATCCCCCCCCTGCCCCCCTTGCCACCCCATAATCCCCAAAGCTCCAGGGAAGGGGCTGTGTTTGCACTTGTTGGCGCAGCCCCACCAGGCTGGAGTGTTGATTGAGGCCTTCAGGCAGATGTGATGAATAATAATGTCAAGAAATCACACTGTCCCACGCTCTGATATATGAGCTATTCATAGTGCAAGCCTCTTACTCTTTTCCTTCCAATTTAAAGCCCTTGGGAAGGGTCAGAGTGACCAGATTAAGAAATGAAGCGTTCCTTTGTTCCTTGAACAGGTCTTGCACATCTTGGGAGCAGCAAATAACTGAAGTTGTTCCTCCTTCCATTTTCCCCATCAGTAATTTTGGAAGTAATTTCCTTGTCAGCAACTCTGACTCCTGCAGCCATGGCTCATCTGAAATCATTCTAGGCTCCAAAATTCTTGAGTTTCAGTCCAAGACCAAGCCTGGGCTCATGTCCAAGTCTGAATTTTCCACACGGCACTCAGGGAGACCTGCACTGTCACAACTACTTACTACTTTTTGGATGAGATACTAAACTAAGGTCAAATCTTTCAGGATCTCTCAAGAAGCATTTAAAAATCCCAGGGCAATATTCAGGAGCGTTAGCTGAGCAATCCTTGGCTTGCACTGTCCCTATCCAACCTACTGCACACACACCTTTGGGAAAATAAGCTGTGTTCCAAAGCTTGATCTATTTCTAGGCACACAATAGTTGTGACTTTAACTGGTTTGCTAAGTCCTCAGGGATTTATTGAGTACTTTGCAGTAAGTATACAAATATGCATGAATGGGCCTTGAATGGGAGGGGAACAAACTGCTGTTCTTCAAGCTTCCCATTCTAGAACTGGACTACAGAGCCCAGGGGCTTCTTTTAACATGGGTGGCCTAGAAGGGTGAAGAGAAGGTCTCGTAGGTGAGAAGCAGTGCACCATTAAACAGCTTACCTGCAAAGGGTGCCTTGAAAAACAGCAACTGGGGAAACTAAAGGAAATGAGAACACTAAAATTGGAAGCTTATCAATGATCCTGCTTTCCCCCAAAAGATGTTTATTATCTAAAGTCTGCATAAGGACTCTCCAGTTTCAGAATAAAGAAGACCCACAGCCGGGGGAGTCCAGATCCACTCCCTGCTCTAGGAATCAACTCCACAACTAGTCACCTGAGACAGATACAGGATGACTTTTATGACACAAATACTTGGATCTTGTTGATAATCAAGAATTCTGAAATGAAGATCTATATGATTTAACAGCTTAATGACGGGTGTACCTTCATACTTTTATGTTTGAAAACTGCATCTTTAACCTGAGTTCCCATTTCCAAGATATTTGCAAGCTGGCAGATATGGCTTCTCTGTTTTACAATTTGTTTCTCCTTTGCCAGCTGGTTAGAGCAGTACCATCCTGATGCTGCACTAACTGCGACTCCATAGTTTCCAGCTAAGAGCTCGCTCATGTTTGCCTTCAAAATGTCTTGTGAATTAATTCCTCATTTGTGATCCAGACATGTTTTTAGACAGTGGCCAGTGACAAACGAGCAATTAATATCCCTTAAGTATCAGTCATCACAATCTTGGCTGAGACTTTGGAAAACAGACCAGAAGCACGACTGTTAAAAGTATGGCTTGTTACAGAATAAGTGCCTGAATCAAGAATCAGAGATCAGAGCTGGGACAGATTCATATCCTAGTTCTAGATCAGGTTCTAATGCACACTCATTAACAGATTACATTCCCTCAAGATCACCTGGGAAGGGAGACAGTGACCACCAGGGCAGAATAGGTTATTTGCTCCTTGAAGAACTACTTCTAACTGTTGGCAAAAAAAGTGTAGCTCTACAATCCTCAACCCAACAGATTGGGTTCTTTTGGAGGAAAAAACATGAAGAATCCTGTGGTAGACTTCTTGATTTACTAAGTTACAGTTATTAGCAGCAACTCTCTCAATATGTGTTAGCACCCCAATGCTGTCCAAATGCACTGTAGGGCACTTCCCACACTGTAGACGACTGCCTGCCTACCTCTGACATCCAGCCTCAGCTTCTAAACAATGCATTCTTCCACCTCTGCCACCCTGGGAGTTATTGTTGCTTTCTTCCACACCTGTCCTCCTGGTTACGTTATTGGCTTTCACTGTACACTGCTATAAATCATATGAATGTATAGGAAGAGACAGCACCTTGGCTCTAGCTATTATGAGATCCCTAGCCAATTTTAGGCAAAAAACTGCATGGCAGCTCTGTTTTAAGTCTCTTCATCACTGTCCCCTTCCAAGATCTGTTAGAATACACAGGCAGGTAAGTATCTCATGCCCCAGAAATACCTAACTCATCTTGGGAAGCACAACAGCAATTCTGTGGCTCTGAGACTATGCAAAATGCACTGGAAGAGAGCTGAAAACAAATCAATTTTGTTGAGGGCATCTGCCCTGCACAAGTAGCTTCAGAAGAAATATAGAGAATCCAGAGTCTGACCAGAATTAGAAAATGCTGCAAAATCTTCCACTCAATAAAAGTCTTTAAATAACCACCAACCTCCTAGGAGGTTGAAATGCTGAAATGATCCTCTGAAATGCTTCTTTTTCTCCTGAACTCTTTCTAATCTTCACATCTACCCACTTAAAAAGCAGTAAAAATCCCTACCATGGGCTAAAAAGTGTATTCTAAGGGGATGAGGATGTAGAAGGGAAACACATATGCCACAATGATAGGTGTATTTACACACTCTAAATCAGAGGGATACATCCCTCAGAGGGAATCAGAGGGATCCAGGCTGGATCAGGCTTTGGGTAACCTGATCTACGAAGAGATGCCTCTGCCCATGCAGGGAGGATAGACATGGTGATCTTTAAAGGTCCCTTCAACCCAAATCATTCTATCATTCTGTGATAAATAGGTGGCAGAAAAATCTTAGAAAGCTGCAAAGCCAGAAAAAAGGAATATTTTCCTCTTATCAGATAAAATATCAGGTTGCCCATCTACACAAAGTAAACTCTTTCAACTCCTGTCCCTCTCTATGGAAGAGAAAAGATTAATCTCATTCACTGATACTGATACGTTTTGCCAAGCAGGCTGAAGGACACGTGGGGAGCAGCCCCACACACTGGGCAGATTGAAGGGAGATTTCCTTTCATCTTCAAAAGAGCAAGCACAGTCATGCAGGATGCAAACAGAAGCAGGGGTTGGAAGTTAACATAGTGGCAAAGCAGAAGTGGTAGGAGATAAAGAAAGCTGGATAGGGGAGAGAAAAAGAAGTGTTGCTCAAGGGATGCAGGCATTGGGGGGGATACAATAAAGAATGGGATGCCATCATGCAGCCTTGTTGTATGGGGTACACTCCAGATATGTCCTGGTACCATCATTTCTGTGCATTACTGTTTTTTGAAATATAAATCTCAGCAAATCAAGAAAAGCAGGATTTTCACTGTTATGTTGGAACCCAGAACTGTCAGAAAGCCGTAAGCATGTCTGTCTGGTAGGTGCATCTGCCTGCCAAAACAGCTGAACACTCTTCCAAAACTCAGCCCTGGCTGACTGGGGGTTGGACAGGTGCTCATACAATTTTAATAGCTTGAAACAGTGCTTATGTTTAAGAGCAGGAGCAGGTTATTTACAGTACCGCTGAATTTTCAAGGGGAGGAAGAGAAATCACAATTTTACTGGCTGCTTAGAGCTTTACCCAGGACAGTATGGCAGGGGAGAGAAAAGGAATGGGGCGGCTGTCAACTCAGCTCTTCCCTTTACTTTGCCGCTGCTCATTTCATATCACAGAATCACAAGCTTGGAAAAAGCCTCTGAAGATCATCAAGTCCAACCAATCCCATCCTAAGCTAAACCATACCCCTAAGTACCTCATCTACCCTTTTTCTGAACACACCCAGGGAAGGTGACTCAGCCCCTCCCTGGGCAGCCTGTTCCAGGCCCTCACAACTCTGTCAGGGAAAAATTTTGTTCTGATGTCTAATCTGCCCCTGCCCTGGCACAGCTTCTTGCCATTGCCCCTTGTCCCATCTCCTGTCCCCTGGCTGAAGAGACCATCACCCACCTCTCCACAACCTCCCTCCAGGTAGTTGTAGGTGGGGAGAAGGTCCCTCTTGTCTCTTATACAACTTCTGTTGTAATTATTCATTCTCTCTGTCTCTATCTATTAGTTCTTTGTCCCCCATTTGACATCCTTTGTTCTCTCAGCTCCTGACATTTCTTCTGCACTCACTCAGCTGCAGTGTATGAACGCTGACCCCTGGTTTGGTTCGGGCTCCCAGCTGTCTGAAAGCTGTTTAGCCACCCTCCAAAGAAACATGTGGTTGCGTACCTCTCCACCACCTTCTCCCTCTGCCAAAATGCTGCTGTTCTCTAGAAAAATGGTTGGAGCAAACACATTGGCTTCTCATCCCCTTGTAATTGATAGTCTGGCATACTATCAAAGAGAGCTTTGTAAAGGGCAACATGGAGTGTCACTGAATGACTGCACACTTGTCCCATCTGCCAGAATTAGCATCAGCTAATCATCAGGCTTTCTGCTCCTAGCACAGCTAGCTCCAAGCAGCATAGACTGTAAACAAAGACGTAGATGAATGTAAACCAAAGATAGACTCCTGGGTTTAAAAGTCACATAACCACCTTGAGAACTTCAAACATGCATGGAAGTGTCTCAAGATACCGTGGGGACAGTCAGCAGCATAGGTTTCCCAAGACCAGTCAGTAAGCCGGTATCATACTGGGACTGTGCTGAATCGGGGTATATCAGCTCTCTGGGGACAAACAGTACAACACAAACATACACCTCTTCAAAGAGGAAAATTACAGGCAGGAGAGGGCTGACAGGAAAATCCCATGTATCCATCTCTTAAAAAATAACAGCCCACTCCAAGTGGAACCCACAGGCATTAGCAGGAGGCCCCAAGGTGCTGACAAGGCCCTGGCTAGAGGTTCTCCATCTTTCCCATGCTGAGGCCCATCTGCCTTTTCTGGGACTTTCTCCTTGCTTTTAGGAATATGGGAAAGGTGAGGCATTAAGCACTTGGTGTGGTGGTTTGGCCCTGGCTAGAGGCCAAATGCCCACCAAGCCTCTTGCTCACTCCCAAAGGAGAAACAGGCAGAGCCTCCCTGGGTTGGGATAAGGACAGTTTACTGCCAAATACCAAAGTGAATACAGAACAATAATGGCCAGTCACACTCACACCCAGTGCTGACACAGAGTGAGTACCTTATTGACCTGACAATTACAGAGGGCTGCTCAATGGCAAGAACCAACCAACCCCACATCCCAGCCACACTCCAACTGCCCCAGAGGCAACAACCAGCCCCCACCCTTCCCCAGCCAGCTGCTTTTATGGGCAAGTGGTGTCAGGTGGTGTGGAAAACAGCTCTGGCTGACTCAGCTCACCTGTGTTGGCTGATTGGGGAGGTCAACTCTGGCCTGGCCAGAACAAGGACACTTGGTTATTCCTGATCATTGCTTCTGGATGAGGAGTCTGCAACAGGGAGTATCACCCTGTCCCCACGGACAGCAGACAGCACCAACCTGCATTACTTAAATTGCTACATTTGAACCTGTGATAATATACAAATTACTCATCTCCACATCTCAAAGGAGGGAAGAAAAGAACCAGGCAGAGCTCTCAATTGCATAAATACTTTTCTCTTGCCAAGGAATCCTTTCTGGGCGAGTATCCTGCAATTTATCCTGGAGAGCAGCATGCCCTCCTCAGAAAGCAGGGATCTGTAACTGGAAATGGCATCAGGAGGAAGAAAAAAGAGATTATGAGAGGGTTACAAGAAGCAATTTTTCAAATCATAAATTCCTGCAATGTCTATGCTAATGGTGCACTTGTGATATGCTAATTTTGCTAATATGAGCAGCCACCTCTCAAGAGTCACTGTCTAATCTGATCCGACCCTGAATCACTATGTGTTCACATCTAGGGCATGTAACTGTTCTCTGAGGAGATTTTTTAATAAGCAATTTGAAGTAAATATTTTTCAAGATTCAAAAAAATACATTCTAGTGGATTTATGTCAACTCCACAACATAGTTGAGGCAAAGAAAGGTCTTCAAGTAACATTAGATGAAGTGTTCTTTTGACAATCAGGTACCAGGGCTCTCTCCAGTGTCTGAAAAAGCACGCACTATACAGGGCAGATAAAGGTGGCTGCAGCATACTGGGCTGTTAAAGCTGGAGTACAGCTTTTGTTGTGATCCTCACTTAACCTCTCCAATTGCTAATGTCTTCATACACTGTCCTGGAACAGAAGTTAATTTAGGGAAGCATTTTAAGCATAGTTGATGAACTGGTGTGAGAAGAAAACAAGCTTATTGTTCTTCATTGGTTCCAGTGGTTTTTTTGAGCCTGGAACACTCCCACTTGACTCAGCTGATTTTGTATCTAAATTTAAATGGTTTCGAGTCGGATTCTCCCCCTCTGCTCTGCACTGGTCAGGCCTCACCTGGAGTATTGTGTCCAGTGCTGGGCTCCCTGGGATAAAAAAACACAGGGATCTCCTGGAGAGAGTCCAGAGAAGAGCTACAAAGATGATGAAGGGCCTGGAGCATCTCCCCTGTGAGGAAAGGCTGGGTGAGCTGGGGCTGTTGAGCCTGGAGAAAAGACGACTAAGGGGGGACCTTATTAATGTCTATAAATATCTGAAGGATGGGATGCAGGGGGAAATGGCCAGCCCCTTTTCAGTGTCTGTGGGGACAGGACAAGGGGCAATGACTGCAAGTAGGAGCATAGGAAGTTCCACAGCAACATGGGGAAGAACTTTTCCCCAGTGAGGGTGCCAGAGCCCTGGGACAGGCTGCCCAGGGGGTGTGGAGTCTCCATCTCTGGAGAGATTCCAGCCCCGTCTGGACGCCGCCCTGTGCAATATGAGCTGGGGAGCTGCTTTGGCAGGGGGTTGGACCCCATGAGCTCTTGAGGTCCCTTCCAACCCCTGTGATTCCATGAGTCACAACCAAAGAACATCTGTTTGGCAGCTCTAAAGCTAGAAGTATTTAACATTTTTCCCTTGATGTGTGCAATTTTATTCACTGCCCTGTTGTACTGATGCCACTAGAGGTGCTTTGCACGTGATTTAGAAGACAGATCAGCAGTGCAGGGCACCCAAGATGGCAAGTGGACAGACAGCATGCAGTTGGGCTGCTGCAGGGCCAGGAGCCACAGCTTCTTTAGAGAGGCATTTGTGAGAGACAGTAGCTGTCAGCTCCTGGTTCAAACTGAGTTCTGAGCCCAGCAAGAGCTGCTGCCTTCTAAAGAGGCCAAGTACCTCCCATTTGTCTGCCAGCTGCAAGACCTTGTTTCCTTGAGGGGCAGGATTACCTGGTTCCAGACAGGTTTCTACAGGAATACATGCCCTCTTTTTCAGCAGAGATAAATGAAGCACCTCCAGACTATCAGCACAGCCCTCTTTATCCTGAACCTCAGGACTGCCTAGACCTGTGCAGCTGCTCTTCTGCTCCAGGCTTGCTGAAAAAAAATATTAAAGTGTCTATATATTCTTAAGTCTTAAAAATCTGTAAAGATAGGAAAATATTTGCTGTTTTATTTTTACTCTACTTGACTATTTTATTTATTGGGGAAAGCATCAAATATATTTTTTCATTAAAGGCTGTAATTAAGCACAGTCAGGAGTCATTAGTTTATTAAACAAGCCTGCTGCTTCCTATTAACTAACAGTAACTACCAACAGAAGGGGTTTTTTTATGGACTAGGCCTAGCTCTAACTGTATAAAGTATCTTAGAGGGCAAATGTGCACAGTTGGAGGTCCTGTCTTCATGCTATAGATTGTGCACTTGCAAGCCAACTGTAGCCTGGGCTGCTTCAAAAGCAGTGTGAGGTAGGGGATTCTCCCCATCTACTCTGCTCTAGTGAGACTCCACCTTGAGTACCGCATCCAGCTCTGGGGTCGCCAGTACATGAGGGACATGGAGCTGCTGGAATGCCTT
This sequence comes from Zapornia atra, assembly GCA_013400835.1. Taxonomy (NCBI): domain Eukaryota; kingdom Metazoa; phylum Chordata; class Aves; order Gruiformes; family Rallidae; genus Zapornia; species Zapornia atra. The sequence continues at coordinate 117,526 of VZTU01034329.1, forward strand.
TCCCATGAAGATAGGCTGTGAGAGTTGGGTTTGTTCAGCCTGCAGAAAAGAAGGGTCCAGAGGGACCTTACTGCAGCCTTCCAGTACCTGAAGTGGTACTGGAGAGGGGCGGTTTATCAGGGACTGTAGGGATAGGACAAGGGGTACATGGGTTTAAATTGAAAGAGGGGAGATTTAGGTTAGATATAAGGAAGAAATTGTTTTATGATGAGGGTGGTGAAACACTGGAACAGGTTACCCAGGAAGCTGCAGATGCCCCATCTCTGGAGACATTCAAGGTCAGGCTTGATGAGGCTCTGAACCACCAGATCCAGTTGAAGACGTCCCCACTCAGTGCAGGAGGGCTGGGCTAAAAGACCTCTGAAGGTTCTTTCCAGCCCAAACTATTCTCTGATTCTGTGAATGTTGTACTTGACAATTAGTTCCTTCCAAGAAGGAGGATTAAACTGTCACGTTTTGCTAAAAATGGGCTGTGAAGATTGATTATACCATGAGTTCACTCCTACCTTGAGCCATTTCAATCTGGTACAGGTTGTAGTTTTTGCTAGCACTTTTTATCTAGGTGGAGAAGAGACTGGATTTCATGGTGTGGAACATTTCTGAGTCAGTGAGTTCTGATCTAACCCCTGTTAAACTGCACATGTTATTGGAGAAAAAAAGGGGGCTGTAAAGGTAGAAGTTGTAATTGTCCAGAATAAAGAAAATACAGTCCTAAGACTTCATCTGAAATAGGCAAATGTTAAAAAACACCTTTGTTGCACCAGCAAAAAAAGAGAGACATAAGGAAATGTTTGGGCACTGTTCATGTCACACCATATTATGTTGGCATTTCCATTTGACATGCAGACTTGTCAGTTTTGAGTGTAGCTGTGAACTACAGATGCTTTTAAAATAAGGGATAGAGGAAAAATAGATTCCCATTCAAAATGGAACCTGTGCTGAATGTCTATTCCAGGTCTATAAAGGCCTGAGGTTGATTAGTCAAACAGACAATTTTCCAGTTGCAGTAACACTGAGGGAGAGAACATACTGAGGAGCTCTCTATTCTCTGCCCTTTATCGATCAAGCCAGTTTTGAAATTTCCAAACAGAAATATTTCCTCTGTTTCTAGAGACCAGCTGTTCAAGGAGAGGTGGGAAATGGAGGGACCAACAGGCAAGCCACTTTGAAATCTGCTCATATTGGCATGGCTGAATTGTATTAACTCATCCCTTGGCTAGCAGCATATCAAAGGTAAGACAATTCACAGAGAATTTTCCCACCTGTGCATTTGTAAGTACATAGAGAAAATTAGTTATAGTCTCTTTTTGCTTTTTCTAGATATTAGATTGAGTGTTACTGGTGAGGAGCATCCTTCATTCTGAGTAACAGCCTTGTGTGCCACCTTTTGCTGGTTATCATCTCTCCCAGGAGCCAACACCAGCACTGTGGAAAGGTGACTGCAGTGAGGACCCATTAAACAGGAAAGCAAGTTGCAGCCACTGGCAAGGCAACAGCAGCCACTTGCACAAGAGAGAGAAACAGCAATACTGAACAGCAAACCACCAGTGCTGTGCTGCTGAGGAACATCCTGACATAACCACCACATCAAAAACCTCCAGCTTCCCTCAAAGGCATCTTTGCTTATGACAGACCCAGACTAAAGCCTGGAAATCCTCCTCCAGACTCACTTTTACGTGGCCTCATTGCTATGTGTATTTTAATACTTTGCATCCATGTCCTGGGCTAACATCATGTCTAATTTTTATATAAGCATTGTTGTTCCTCTTCTATTCTTATGAGGGAGAATGTGATGTTTGGGGAACGATGCTTCTGTGTGGGAGACAGCAGGCAAAAAACTTGCTGTTCCATTTGGAGGGATGAGTAATAATTTAAGATGATCCTTAATATCTAAGAGTTGTGTCTTCAGTCTCTGAGCTACCACTTACAAGTGCGTCTACCCTGGCAGTTATGACTGAGGCAAAGAATCGTGCTCTCAGCCACTTAAGCAACCCGCCCTGCATCTTGCTTGTCAGCACCAGCTTCCACATCATTATCCTTAATCCTCCAGATTAAGTATACCTGCCTATGAATTGATTTTCTCCATTAAGTCTTCTCTCTCATTATGGCAAAGACAGGGGGTACAGTGCCATGTGGGATGGCTGCTTGCAAGCTGCAGCAGCCAGATGAACTAAGTTTATCATATAACTTCAGAAAAGCTTCTGGACTCAGACTGGATGGCTGGCTGCTGAGGCTTGTACTTAGGGCATTTATAAGCATGTGCTCTACAGGTAGAGTTGGGGCTGAAAGTGACCCTAAAGCTTTCTGTAATTATCAAGCCAGGTTCTTATCCTTTCTGTACATCTATTCTCCAGCTGACAAATGGGGCTAACCAAAGTTCCCCAGTCTCTCAACTTGAGAGACTCAATTTACCCCTTTGCAGTAGAAAGCCCATAGTGCCTCAGGAAGACTGCTGTTAACTCCAGGCAACATCCCAGAGCCATGGCCTTTCCCGATTCCAAGTCAGGCAGCAGAGCAGCTAGGAAATCATGACTGAGACCCTGAGTCTGAGTCTGGGAAGCCAGTGTAGAAAGCAGGAATCGGTTTGAGACGCATGTGGGTGTTTTGAGTTATTAAGGAGACACACTGCCATGCTTTGTAGCAGTTGTGTTTCTTGAGGACTTGTGGCATTGTGCCAAGTATACAGCACCCCTGCAGATTTGAGAGCTTCCCTCCACCTCCAGATCTCTTTACTAGTCAAAATGGGAAATGGGTGTCTCTGGGCATCTTTCCAGAAGCCTCTGAACTGATGCATTCATGCAGCAAAACTCAACTGGTACACTCATGTTCTTTTCACCTTGGTATCTGCACCGCATAAAGTATTTGCCCTAGCTTTGTCACTCCTTTGGATGTCCACAAGTCATTTGTCTAGCTACCAAAGCAGGAACAAAATTAAGTCTGACAGACAGTATTTGCCAGAGACTATTGGTTCTGGCTTCTTAACAATTATTACTGTGTTAAGTGTTAAGTGTTAAGCTCTCTAAGTAGGTGTCCCTTCTGAAGTCACACTACTGAGCTGAACTTTAACCCTTCTTCACATTTCCAAAAGTCAGTATGCCATTGAAATAACAGAGTAAAATCACCAGTCCTGGGTCTACTCCTGTTTTTATTTAAAGGTGATAAACAGTTGATTTCATAGAAGATCTCATCAGTGTTCCTTCCTCGGCATGATTGTTCTGGACTTCCTGGCATTCTGACAAACTGAGCAAGTAAGGTTACTTAGGAGCTTAGAGCTGGATGGATTGAAAGGGAAAGTAGACAATATGCTGCCACCTTTTGGTTGCAGCAATGAGAACAGGTATTATCTGGAAAGATCTATGTAGTAGTAATGAAGAGACATCTATGCTTCTTTTCTGTAATAAAACATCCCAGAAGTCTATACAGTGAGATGCATCCCATCATGTTCTAGACTTGTTAAAAGCTTAGTTCATATTTCACATTTGTTCCATCTTGTTTGGGGTGATTATCAATCAATAATTGATCATTTCTCTCATTTAAAACATACAGGGTTGAGTTCACTCACCTAACACTAATGCTTTGCATCACTAAACTGATTTGAGGGAAACAGCTGCAGAATGGAAGATGCAAAATGTCATGAGTGAGTAGCTTGTAAAAATAAGTCACTGTGTGTCTTAACACTTGCTTGGCTATTTATATGGACACACATAGTTAAGGCAGCATGACGCTTTCACTACTGTTTGTTATCGGTATGAGCAGCACATTGCAGATTTTTAACCTTAATGTTTAAGTGAGATTTTTCTGTGCTGGCTGACTGCTGAGCACCTGAAGGGTGTTTTGTTTATTAAAACACTGGTTCAGCTGTCTATGAGAATAGAAGATGGAAGAAAGCCCATCTTAAGAAATGAAATGCAAAGTTGTTCTGTTAAGAAGTTTGTGCACCTCCTCGTTGGATGCGGTCTCTTCAGATTTAACAGAGGAGCTATCTGGATGAGGGATGTGCTGCTTACTGCTCCTGTGAGTCACTGCACAGATTTGGGCCAAGTGATAAGCCTTTGAAAATCTCAGTACAAATATGTTCAGTCAAGACCTGTGGGAGCTTGTGAGCTCATGTCCATGAATGCTCTGTCACTGTCAGCTCCCATGTGCCAGAGGCTCTTTACATTTACTGTGCACACAGTCACTGAGCGTGCCCTATCCCTGGGGCACAAAAATCCATCAAGCACTTGATCTTCTGTTCCTCAGTTCTGCCACTGAGTTCTCAACTCACTTCTGCTGGCATACAAGTACTGTAAAGGGGGATCCTGCCTGCCTGTACTGCAGAAGGGGCAGGAATTCTCCAAGCCACACCAGTAGGTCTGCGCTGCCCTGTAACACCTTGGTCCTTGAAGCCCTTGACAGACTGCACTTGGGTGCACATCCCCCCGGAGAAGCCCCAGTCACTCAGCCGTGAGCAGAGCTGTGCAGCAGACCTGAACTAGAGCCTTATGCCACATCAAGCCGTTGTTGCACTTCACACACCGGTGCTTATGCAAAATGTCCCTGTCTCAGCAAAGACTTGCAGACCTTTAATGTATTCATCCTGCAACCCTACACTGTCTGCTGCACCACACTCCAAAAGCTGGGAGTTTGAGAGCACCCTTCTGGCTTGGGGAGATCTAAGATCTCCTGCCATTTGGAATCGTATCCAGAGGACCACAGAGGTGAGAAAGGCACTAGGAAATACCGTGTTTAGGTACTGATCACTCACTCAGCAGAGGCACTTGAAAGATCAAGAAGCCAAAGGAGACTTACAAAAAGGCTGTTGGTAGGAATTTTGAGGTAAAACAACCCCCACCAATACGTTTTCACTGCATGGTTTAGCACCCATCAGGAAGAGAGGAACTGATTATATCTTGCTCTGTTTAAGGAGGTAAGTTGATTTATGGTGCAGTGCCAAGCTTAACCTCTCCGAGTTAAGAGCATCCCTGAGAGGTACCTTTCACAAGCCAGGAGCACGTGGGAAGCTGCTAGACATACCCTTCCAGATGTAAATGAGGCCTCTTTTTCCTACCAGTAAATGCTTGTAAGGCTCTTGGCAACGAGAATTCCTTCTCCCCATCTCAGCACTTCTCTCCCTCACACCTCATGAACTGCTTTTCCACCCTCTTCTAAGGGTAGGGGTTTTTTTAATCCATTTAGCCTACATGCTCAGCCCCAGCACAGATACATAGTTGCCCAAAGCCACATCAGGTTTGAGAGGCAGGGAAACACCTGGACCACCAGGCCTGCTGGAAACACTCACAGGGATGGGGTTGGGGTTGATTTCTCTCTTTTCTCTCCCTCTGCAGCTATTCCATCATTTTTAGGGAAGCATATCTAGCTTGTTGTAACTCAGTGCACAGTATGGACCATGGTATGGAGATGAGTCAGGACTGTGTAATGAATCAGATCTTGACCAGAGTATGTTTGCTCTCTGTTGCAGAAAGTGAACACAATGAGTGCAGGAAGAAAAGCAGTGGTTGCTGGCTAAGGCATTTGTATGCCACTCAGGAGGACTGGATTCTATTTTCATCTTGCACAGACTACTAAATTAGCCACTTAAAAACCCATTTTTCATTGGTGGCCATGACCTGGTTTCAGGGCTTTGCTGACAGACTAAATTCTAACCTCATGCTTTTATGGCTAAAAGTGTAGTTACAATGTAATGTAATTAGCTGTAATGATGTCTCTTCCTTACTTTGAGGAGGTTATCAAAATACACTGAATTCATTTTGTGAAAGTCTCAGCTTCTACACTGCTGCATGCCACTGAAAAGTCCCTAACAAAATTCCTAGCTCTGTCTTTGGAGCAGGGAAGCAGGATTTGAACCATAAGGCATGGAGTCCCACAGCAAGCATCAGAGAGAACAAATTATTGAATAGTTGCTTATTAAGTGATTACCATCCTTTCTGTGCACTGAATGGGCTCATGTCATTAATTACTGCCTTGTAATCAAACACAAGGGGAGGCAAATCAAAGTTCTGCAAACATGAATTCTGGCATTTTCTAACATCAAATGTTTGCTTTCAGCCTTAAAAGCTTTCATATGATTTTTGTGTGGAATTTGAAGATACATTCTGTAAAACAAAGCATTAAGAACCATAAAAGGAATCCCTCTACATTAAAAGTGCATCAAGACTGACATTTCTGAGACTGTAACCCTGATTAGTTTAAACCTATACATTTATCAGAGGAAGCTTTATCACAGTATTACAATTATAAAAGGGTCCACAGAGTTTTGAACTAGTTGAACTAAGCTACTGTCAAACAGTAACGAGGCAGTGCAACTCTGTGAATAAACAGCCATTTAAATAGATAGGGAAAGTATAAATTAGAGTATTTTGCTCTTTTAGCTAATTATTCCCTTTGGAAGACAGCACTGATGGAGTCGTGCCTGCAGCTGACCTATCTGAGCACCTGTGTCCTGTACTTCAATGCATAAAGTTGATGCACTTGGTCCTGGCACTGTGGCAACGGGTCTTTAAGCTCCTTCTCTATATTCATCAGGATATGGGTTCTTTGAGCTGTCAGTAACTGATCTTGCCTCTTGTAAAACACATTTCCAATACATCAGCCAAAGGGATAGAATCACACCTGTAAATCAGCTATTAAAACACTATGGATTTTCATATGAACTAACTCTATGTCCATCTTCATCTGTCCTCACACCTCACCTAACTACCTGAAGTATGTTTTCCAAGGACCTTAAACTGAATTTACTCAAAGATGCAAGAATCCTGTCACCTCTGCCCATGTGATTGAATTTGCCCCACTCTGAGCTTCCTCCCTGGATTCCAGCAAATTCTTGTGAAAAACTGGTTCTGGAATCAGTTATGTAAGGGTTTGTACACAATTCACCAGGACCTTTAGCATTTCATCTGTGAGCATTTTAACAGTGAAAAAGCAAATAGCAAATGACAGTAAAACAAAAACCTTAAATCCACCATTGTTTTCATGGTCATCACCACCTCATGCTTGGCTGGGATCAGCTTTCCATTTGCTTGCTCATTCCCTGTTCTGCATTTTCCTGCCATGTTGTCAAATGTGCAAAGACCTGGTTTATCCCTGGCTCCATCAGCATCAGCATTTTACTACATTATTTCCCCAATTACTGTGTGGCCTGTAGGTTAGGACAGGGATATTTCTATTCCAGTTTTAAGGTTTGCATTTTACATCGTAGGATTAGCTGGAGATCTTTACAAGGTATCTGGCAGCCTTGCATTTGGCAGTTTGCAAAGAAAACCTACTCCAATGGGGGAGTTCTGTTCCTTGTTCTATGTCACTTGATATGTAATTAAGATACAGTTGTACTACCAGGCTTTCTGCATGCCAGTGTACAACCTATTCCACTTAGTCACAGTAAATTACACACTCACCATTATCCTATGAAACAGCATAGTGCCAGTGAGGCAATTATACCCCACAGTCAGATTGCTCTGTGTCGGTGTCTTCCTGGTATGCCTGGTCTTAACTCAATGATGGTCTCCTATTGCTTTCAAAAGGTAGAATTTGAAGAGATCTTAAGAAATAATGTAAAATTATTAACCTTTTTCCAAAACACTAACTTTTTTAAACTACAGGGAGGTGTGGGTGTGTGTAACTTTCTCCTTGTTTTTCTTCTTCCCTCTTTTACTCTTCTTACTCCCATCCTTCATCAGTTTGAAAAGCTAAGTCCAAAACATCACCTTTGGAAAAGGCTTTAAGAGTTGTAGATCAAAACCTCTTCCATGTAAGTGTCAAACAATCCATTTCAAAACATCCTCTTCTGAGTTAATTTACATCACCCATCAGTAAAAAAAAAGGGATTTACAGATTAAGCTGGATTTAAACATCCCCCTCTAACACAACTGAAAATTGGGAAGAGTACAACACTCCAGCTGTCACCTCCTTGGTTTAGCCCAGCTAAATTTCAGAAGCAGAAACATGTAGACTAAAAATCATCAATCAGATGCTGGAGAACTGAGTTTAAGAGCTGCCTCATCTCATTTTCTCAGATGTCCCTAAGCATATACTTTCATCTTTCCCAGTCCTTAGATGCCTCTTTATTAAAGAGGGTAGCATGTGCATCTCAAAAAACTGTAAGAATCCTTTTTATCAGGGATTAAGACAGTAAAATCCAATGGCAACCAGAACCCTATCAGATACAAATAGTACATGTAACCCTACTTCGTGCCTCCTGATGCTCCCTCTAAACACGTCCATCAAGGCAACACCTCAGTTACTAGAATAAAACAGAAGTCTTGCTAAAATTATAATATTTTACAAGCAAAACAATTCTCAGCACATCAAGGTGAAACAAATAATACTAATCCAAAATCCACAGAAAAGTAGAATTTTAAAAAGTTAATTTACTGGGTCTCTAACAGACCTGCAGTATCAGTTTGTACCAAAAGTAGCAATACCTCAATAATTCATAAACAACCCCATACTAAATACTGTAAGTTTGCCCACAAAAACTGCAACCTTCTAAGTTGTTATTACAGTTCTGGAGGAAATCCAGCCATGCTGAGAAAATCTGTGCTGAAAAAGAAAGCTGGGAAGGATAGGTAATATATTTTATTAGATAAAAATCAGACCAAACACAAGGGCTGTGAGCCTGGAAGCTTGTTAGTTTTTCTAATTATATCTGATAAAATATAATGACATCTTCCTAAAGGCTTAGCTTTTCTTATAGCTTACAAAAGGGTAAAGCATTTACAAGAAACACTTTACTATGGTTGATAGATATTAACAAACAAATGGACATATGAAATGGCATAATAAACCACGTCCATTTGGAACCCTTCCTTTGCCAATAAATCCTAAGATAATGCATAACTGAAAAATATTAGCAGATTTATAACAATTGTTACTGTACTCTATCTCTAAACTGTGTGGAGCTAGTAATTTTCCCCTGCTTATTTGGATTTTTCTCATAGCAATGGAAATTAAAAAAACTTTAAAGAGCCACTGCAAAAAGCATAAAAATGGGTGGAGATTCAGTGACATGGAAAAACCTTGAAAAGCTTTCAGTTAATTTTATCTGTAAGTGCCTATGGGTCAAGTTCACCGTATCCCTTAAACTATGAGAGATGTTTTGATTTCAGCCAGACTCTTCAGTTATGCATATCTTGTCAAGCTCTTTGAAGGTCTCTTTTTTCCTCCATAACCTGTGTTTTTCAAAAAGAGACTCAAATACTCAAAGCAGTACCTGAACTAACACTAGAGAACTTCACTGCCAGGCAGTAACTGACTGTTTATTCAGACAAGCTGGAAAACACGCATGCATTTGAAATTTATTGTGGGTGAATCTGTATCATTTCATAATTAATGATTTGTCTCAAACATTTTATGTGTGTATTCTCTGCTTTTATATGCACTACTATTAGAACTTACTTCAAAAATGTATTATTCCAACAACAGCCATTATCCTAAGCATGTCTTACTGAAAGCCTTCACTGACAAGCGATGGTTTTTCTGCCTACCCAGACTGTCCTTTCCATCACACTCACCGATTGCCTCTGCAGCCTGAGCAACTGGTGTTCCAGCTCCTGCCACGTTCCTGTCCCAGCAGACCTGTGCCTGTACAGCCCAGCCTCAAGCCTTGGTGTAGTCTGGTATTCAGCTCCTGATTTCATTGTCCTGATAAAGCAGTACATGCTGTCCCACTGGAATTCTGCCCAGCAAACTGCACAAATACAGAAGCATATATCAACAAATGAAAAACTAACGAACACAAGCAAATGCTTCCATAAGGAATCTCTACTTCTAGGAGTGAGAAATACACCAGCAGTAACTCTGGAAAGCACACTGGGTCAGCAGCCACCATTAAAAGCAGATTTTTGTCTGTGGGGGTTATTAGCTTGTAAATTCAAGTTTGTCTACCTTGTGTCGTTACCAAGGTTGATCCTGAGCAGGATTCAGAGCAAGCAGAGCTGGACTGTGAAATCCAGCTTCCCCACTGACTCATAAATATGAAAAGAATTTCAGGCCCAGATATACCTGTATCTCCTAAATCCCAGCTAGAGCATCCAGCTGTACCACACACGGAGCCTCTCAAACTGGAACAAGGGATGCACAATACCATACGACTTCACAGTAAGGCTAAAATTCCTGTCTGGGTATTTTAGTGTGCCCTTTCTATGTCCCCTGGGCTTTCAAAGCTTCTCCAAGGGCTCAGTGTGGGATCTATGCCAAAAACATAAACTTGGTTTTTTTCCTGTTTGCTTCCACTTTAATGTATATAGTGTACACACAGTTACTCTGATTCTCAGCACTCTGACTTCAGCAGAGCAGGACTAACTCACACTATCTTACCTATTTTTTAACATGTAGAGAGACAAACAGCACCTCAGGAAATTCCTGGAGCACTGTTTTTGGTGTGAGACAAAGTCACATCTCTCAAAACAATTACAATGTAGATTCAAAGAGAGAAACCCTTGCCTATGGTTTGAATAGTGTCAAGTGAATCTGGGGTGTCTCCCCCCCAGCTATCTTGTAGAATGTTCCAGCTCTTCTAAACAGTTGGATATTCAGCATCACCACTTTTGAAAGAGGGACTTGCAATTTAGAGGAGAAAACATCTGCTGACAGTTAACTGAGCAATGCAACATGACACACAATATAAAGCATTTCTAGAGAAACCAAGGAGACCCCTTCCAGCTCCAGGAATCCCTGAGGAATGAGCACTTTAGTATTTGCCATGTTACTCTGAAAATCACTACTGAAAGCTGAACAAAATTTAAGTAAAAAATAAATGAAGCTTTATTTTATGCAATCAGAAAGTTAAGGTACTAGTAACCAGACAGGACAAAAGCACACTCTTACAGCTAGCCCTGGCACTTTGTCTTCATCTCCACACCCAGTCACTTAGCAGCTGATTGGGACAAATTTGCAGGCAACAGGACCAGAGCCAAGCTGATTATACAAAACCATATATTCCAGACACATCCCCCAGGATAGGTTCCTTTCTCCACTCACACTTCAGAAAAGAAGGTAGAACTGAACACACTAGCTCAGACTAGATAGCCAGGGAGCTCAGTCCTTTAACACTTGATAGTGCCCAAAAACAGATGCCTCAAGGAAAGCACAGGAACAAAGCAAGCATGTGATAATACAGTCTGGCATTGCCTGAGAAAGCCAGTACCAAATCCCACTCAACATTTACCAGAACAGTTACCCTTCCAAAGAAAGGGTTAAGCCCCTGTGAACTGGTAGAGCAAGGCTACAACTTGCCCACTTTGCACTAGAGTTGTGGAGTATTTATCAGGCCTGGTGCTTAAAACACACTCCTGCCATTTCATGGAACCAGGTTAACCCTCTGTGTCAGCTACTGCTTGATGACAACCAGCTGCACAGTCACTGACTATCGCCCTCCAGCTGCCCTTTAAAAAAGAATTGGTTATTTTTCTCCTCGCATTTGAGGGTGAGAACACTGCTAGCTTTCCTCACTTACCTAGGGGGATCTACTTTTGTAACACATGAAATATCTCACGAGTTACACATTTTCAGAAGAGCAGAGTTAAGGGTGAGAATATCAAGCTATGCCTCACCAACCACTTTTGGGAATTTTGTCACAATTGTGCCAATCTGCACTTTTTATTTTCAGAATGCTTTCTCACATAAGAGCCCATACCCTTGAGTAATATCAGGCATAAGTTTATGAGGGGCTACATAAAGTCCAGGAACACACCCCCTCTACACCAGGTAACATGCAATTCAAAGCCTCACTTTCCTGCCATCAAACAAATCATTCCTGGGAGCCTTGTGATGGTTCAGCCCCAAGCAGTGGCTAAGCACTACATGCTGCTCCCTCACTCCCAAGAAACAGACCCTCCATGGGTTGGGATAAGGACAGTTTACTGACAAAAGCACTATGAAAGTAGAGCAGTAACAGCCAGTTACACCCAGTGATAACACAGAGTATCTTACCAACCTGATGACTACAGAGTGCTGCACAACAGGAAGAACAACCAATACCCCAGCCACATACAGACTGCCCTGGAGACACCCAGGAGTGTCCCTCCCTGACCAGCCCCTTTGATGGGGAGTGATGTCAGGTGCTGTGGAAACAGCCTGGGGTAACTCAGCTCACCTGGGCTGGCTGCTTGGGGAGGCTGGCTTTGGCCTGACCAGAACCAGGACAACCTGATTGGATTTTGCACTACATTTAAGAACCTACTTAAGTCTTACCAATACTGGTACCTACTTTAAACTGCTAGGTGTAATTAAGGGATGGTAAAGGTTGTTAGTAATAGTGACATGTTAATTCTATGTCTAAACTAATGCCATTCTTTACAGCTTTAATTAATTTCCTGTTCTGTTTTCAATTAATCATTCATTCCAGTCTCTTAGGGGTTTTTCTTCTGTACAAACTTAGAGATAAATAGTTATTTGTGGTAAGTAATTCTCCCACAACTAAGTACTGAACTAATGTATTGAGATGGAGGTCGACTGAAACTCTGGACAGAAGAATTTGTGTTGTGTCTCAACTCCCAATTCTGCTGTTCTAAAACATCAAGTGACTGCACACAAAGGTTTTGAGCATGCACCAGCAAATGCATGGGTGTGCAAATTATTAGCTCTGGGGGGAAAAAGGCTGATGTACTAATATATTCATTATACTTAGTCTTTGCTCTATAAAATACTTCCAGGCCGAGAAAAGTCAGTGTTTCCTGTGACCCACGAGCCACAGGCACTCAGCATTTTGGGTACTAGGAAAAGTTGGGAACAAAAGCCACACCACCATAACACTCCACACCACCATACTGAAGAAAGAAAAGGCACCTCAGCAACAAAAAAAGCACTTTCCGAAAGAAATCAGGTGGCAAGCAGCCTCCCTTCAAGGAGGAACATCGTAAAAAACTGGTTCCATTCAACGCTTTGCGAGGTGAATTTCCTACGTGCTCCTACACCTCCTCTCTGCTTTAATTTCAATTAGGCACGAAAATGAACCGTTTATGCCGCGCTTGAAAAGCCCCAAGTCCTCTGGGATTTAGGCAATTGATTAATTTTTCGTATTTAAGTAACAATGAGCTGAATCACGAGGGAACGTGAAGTTATGCGTACCAAGCCCCAATTGCTGAGTACCTACTGCTAGCGCTCCCGCTGAGGTTAGCTCCCACGCCTCAGCAGCGCCCAGCACACAGACCTCCAGGGGAAAGGCACCCACCCAGCTCTACTCCTGCCAGACCGTGGCACCGCCGGGGGAGGGTTCGCCACCTAGCACCGCGCCGGCAAGCTGCCAGAGGCGAGCCCAGGGCCGCCAGGACCAGAGGGACTCACAGAGGTGGGTGCGCTTTAAGGTATTATTAGTTATAACAAGCTCCGCGTGCTGCTGGGCGGGGAAAATGGATTGCCTTGTCTACCCAGGCCGAGCAGTGAGGGAGCAAAACGGCTGCCGGCAGGCGCCTGGCGTAGCCCAGCAAGCGCCGCGCAGTAGCCGGGTCGTCCCCACCCCCCTCCCAGGGGCCATGGGGGCTGTGAGGGAAGGAGACGTGGTGCTCTGCCAAGCGCTGTGTCGGGAGGCGCGGGGGCCGGCCCAGCTCCGGGGAGGAAGGGCGGGCTGTCAGCGAGGCCCTCAGCCCTTCTCCCGCCTTCAGCGGCAGCCCTTTGGCGCGCCGAGCCAGGGAGGCGGCTCCCGGACAGGAAGGGGAATGCGGGAGCCGCCGGCTGGGGGAGGCTAGCGTCCTCGGAGGGGAGGAGCAGGCTCCGGCCTGCTTCCGAGCTGTGCCGCCCGGGCCCGCGGTGGCTCAGCACCTTGCCCCTGGTTCCGGGCCCTTGTCTGCCTGGGTGAGCCCCGGAGAAGTTAGGGCGAACAACGAGCCGGAGTAAGCAGAGAAGCTTCTCTGAGGTGAGCCGGCGCCATTTTGCAATACGGAAGGAAAGCCATGGTAGGCGCCATTTTGCATCTGCACGAGAAATGAGAGGCGTGTCACTAATTTTCGCCGTGTGGACGCCGACATTTTAGTTTACGGCGGAATCTCCACCTTCCCTAGCGCAACCTCATAGGGCGCCGCCATTTTGGCTTACGAACAAGACGGCGACCCGCAGGGGTCCTCACCCCCCTCCCTTCCTCCCTTAGGTGTCTTCATAAAATGCCCGTGGAGAATCCCCTCTTTTTTCGCCCCGCTCCCAAGATGGCGTCGATGCGGGAGAGCGATACTGGCCTGTGGCTGCACAACAAACTGGGCTCCACAGACGAGCTGTGGGCGCCGCCGAGCATTGCCTCGCTGCTCACGGCTTCGGTGATCGACAACATCCGCCTCTGTTTCCACGGCCTCTCCTCGGCCGTCAAGCTCAAGCTGCTCTTGGGGATGCTGCACCTGCCCCGCCGGGCGGTGGATGAGGTGAGAGCTGGGTAGGAGCTTACGCGGGAAGCTTAACTGAAGCGGGGTTCGTGTGCGTGAGGGGGAGAGCTCGGTCAGAGACGGTGGGGGGGGGCGGGAGGGGGAGGCAGCGCCGTCACCACCTCCCCCGCCCGCCCTTTTCACATGGAGTCTGTGGGGAGCGGAGACCCCAGGGCGCGGCACTTGGAGCGGGCAGCTGCCCGCGGCAGCCCTGAGCGGGGAAGCCGAGCAGCGGCTGCTCCTCAAGGGCAGGTGCCCGCCCGCACTCGGCGGGGTGTGCCTAGTGAGGCTGGTCCCCAGAGACATCTCTGCTTCTCTCTCGCAAGCCTGTCTTCAACGGAGAAGAGGGAGAAAGAAGGTCTCAGCTGGCAGAGCGGTCCCTTGAGGCCCAGCTCGGAGGACTGGTGTAAAGGAAAGTGCTCGGATTCCCAGTGTTACGGGAGTGCGTGGAGCGGAAGCTTTGCTGCCGCTCCTCCTGCTCTTCGGGGAATCTCTGGTTGGCACCAGGCTGTTGGAAGCTGTAACCTCTCTTATGCCTCCATATGGGCATAGTTGTAGGGTTGTGTCCTGATAACAGATTGTGTGCCTTTGGGGTAGAGGGCTTTTCTGAGGCAATACGTCTTCTAGTATTAAGATAGAGTCATGATTATTTAGGACTAGTCTTGTGTGTTAGGCTTCCTTTCCTGTCCTTCCTTAATACCAGCAGATGGGTAGGTGTCCCAAGTTCAACATCTTAGCTTTAGGAAGGACAGCAGCAAGTGCTGAAACTTTGGGAATGGGAGATCTGGGGTCTGCACTGAACAGTGTTTTTTCCCCACCTTCTTGGAGTCAGGTCTTGCATGGTAAAAATTGCCACGTGATTTGGCCTTTTTGCTGCTTTTTACCCTTCTGGGAACAGCTGATACTTTCCTTTACTGCTGTACCTCAGCTTGTAAGTTGGCTGTCTTGAGTCTGAGCAGTTATCATGGATCCAGAAAAAGCTTATTCATTTGGCCCTGGGCTGTACCTCATCCGCCAGTTGTTTATTCTTACCTGGTAGGCAGCTACTGATGTTTAAGGCAATAGTTGGAGAGGGATTGGGAAACACTTTGGTTTCTTCAGCCAGTTTTGAGGAATTCCTCTCCCATTTCCACTCTGGTGTTGGTTGCTGGTAACAATCGTGGAGGTGGTGTGCAGTTAATCCTCACCCTCTTGTATGGAGTATCCTTAGCTGTGCTTGCACCAGTCTCTTTCTTGGCTAGGACACAGCTGCTGTTTAGGCTTAATAAACATACATGCTCTCTCCCCACACCCTGCCTGGTATATAACTTGGATTATTGTATACACAGCTTTTGTGTACTGCTAAGCTGAAAATGCACAAGCATTGCATTTAAGCAGTAGTTCAGTGTATATAGGTGTCTGTCCTGCTGCATGCGTCTGTTATGATTGTTCACTGTTATGTGTGATTAGTGTCACTTTAAAAAAACAGCATGTTTAATCTTTAAAACATGAATATCACGTTTAGTGCCTGTGCAGTGCTTAAGCTGTCTTCCTCGTGTGTGACAAATACAGTTGTTTTAGACAAATAACCACGTCCAGGAAGGGGGATGGGAAGCTGTGCATAAACTTCCATGAGCTCTGAGTATGCAAAATTCTTCTGAATTAGAGTGAAAATCCAGGTAGCTTGGAGGAAATTAGTATTGCAAAGTTTAGGAAAAGCTAAAAAATTCGTGATGTTTTTAAATTGCGGAAAGCTTAAAAAAAAGGCTTGGGGACCTTCATAAGTGATAGTCTTGCCAACTCATTGAGAGAGCAGAATTCAAGCAAACAAATTATTTGTTGAAGCACTGCAAGAGTCATCACTGGGCAGGTAAAAGAACTCTGGGACTGACTCTGAGAGAGACGGTAGCCAGCAGCTTTACTGGAGCTGTGCTTTTGTTAGCCACCCAGATAAAGTGTGTGTAAAGAAGAGCCAGTCAGTCCTTGTGCCTTTTGGTGCGTTTTTTAAGTGATCAGTTGTGTTCCAGATATGAAGACCGTGTAACTACTGTAACAACATACTGTGGGGTTTCTCACTTGTTTGAAACTGAATTCAAGAACTTAATCAAGCTTAGTCTTTTGTAAACAGACCGTGCTTGATCAAGGTCTGGAGATTTAGCATATTTTCAGTGCTTTGCACAGTACCTGTAGCACTTAATTGTTTTGGAGATGTTGGGGTTTTATTATTAACTGAGAGGAAGGACTTAGAAAACTGATAAAAGCCCTTATGAGGCAGAAACACTTAACACTGCTTGTAGACCTGCTATTATCATTATAGACTTCATTCTATAAATGGTAAAAATAGCTGGTGGAACCGAACTGCTGACAGAAAGGCATGCTGTCTTATTAGATACTCATCACTTGTGGTGAGTTTGCTAAAATAGGTTGTATTTGTGAAGATTTGTCACATAACTGACTGTCAGGATTTTGGCTATTTTAGCTGACCTTGGGTAGCTTGCATCCCATACCCATCACATCCACAAATACACATTTGTGTGTGGTAGGTAGGTGCTCAGTGCCTTGCAGAGTGCTGAACATGGTGTCTTTTTGCTAGTGGAAATGCACCAGCATAGGATACCTGTAGCTTCCTGGAAGTAAAATTTGCCTTTTGGAAATCATTCCAGTGTTGGAAAATAATTAAACTTAGCTATGAAAGTACTTCGTTAGCCCCTTTGGAAAGTTTGTCTGCCATGTGCCTCTCTGTATCGATCATGTGTGAGAGGCACTGAGCTGTTGTTTGGAAACTTAAAATACTGGAAAATACCCTGCATCAGCTTTAAAGCTTTGTGAGTCTCAGTAGCGGGTGTTGGGTATGTTACTGATTTGTTATGTAAAACATTAAATGATATGCTGGGATTTTTCCCTCTCTAGGTAACAGATTGGATTTAGTTACTATTTTCTCTGGAATCTTTTTTCTCCCATTTTCTCTAGAATATCACTTCCCCTGAGCATAGAATAGCACAATAACCATTTGGGAGCAGACATCAGAGTAAAAAGTTATGAGTGAGTCAAGAAAAGTGTAGTGGTGTTTGGTTTAGGAGGAGTTAAACTGGCTCTTGGTCCTTTTTCTAAATCTCTGTGAAAGCTTCAGTCTAGACGAGTGAATCTTCAGTGAGCTCTCTTAAAAGCTCAGTTGTTTGCTTAAGTGTTTTTCCATGGAATATCCTTCTATTTTCTTAATGTTTTCATTCAACACTCAAAATATTTTATATCTGTAAGTGACTTAATCCTCATAATACTCCTATGGGATAGGTAATAAACCTAAATTTTTATCATGCTGTGAACCTCATTACTGCCTGTTTGTTCCTGCTGACTAATAAGAATAATTGGCTCCCGTTTTAAATTAAACATGTTTTGTAGGCAGTTATCAAAAATACTCTTTCCCACTGTAAATCTCTGGGCAGAGTTTGATAACTCTTGAATCTCCCTGGCCCCCAGCTTTTCATCCATTAAACTTTTTCCCATGTAATCGTGCTTATTTGGGATGATGCCTGAAGCTCAGTGTAGAGCTAACTAGAGTTCTAGTTGTGAATTTGGCAGGAATTCCTGCTGTTTATTTTGTATATTATATTCTCGTTAACCTGATTCACACGGCAAGTGCAGATTTTCTTCCTGGGCCAGCATTTCATGTATTCATTCAGGGTTGGAGTGGGATGTTGCAACCAAGCCTGTAAAGGGGACTGTGCTTCTGTGCTCTCTGAATTACCTTGAGAGGAAGGTGCCTATCTGGGCAGTGGCCTGCCCTTTTGTTACAGTAGCTGCAAGAGAACAAGGGTAAACGCTTTTCTTCTTGCTTGCTTCTGTGAGTGAGGACTCTCCTATTCACACAACTGGGAATTGCATAGTGCTAGTGCAAAGGAGTAAATGGCAGCATGACACTTGTTATTCTCTCTGTGTTCAGAACAGGCAGGCTGCTGTGCAGCTTTCTAGCGTACATTTAGTGTTAATTTTTCATGGTATTGTAGTACAGAAACATCAAATGGTTTGGGTTGGAAGGGGCCTTCAAGATCATCCAGTCCCAACCCCCTGCCATGGGCAGGGACACCCTCCACCCACCAGCCCAGGTTCCCCAAAGCCGGGAACACTGCCAGGGACCCAGGAACAGCCACAGCTGCTCTGGGCAGCCTGTGCCAGGGCTTCCCCACCCTCACAGGGAAGGATTTCTTCCCAAAATCTAATCTAAATTTCCCTTCATTCAGCTTAAGGCCATCACCCTTTGTCCTATCACTACATGTACATGTAAACCAGTCCCTTCTCTTCTTTCCTGCAGCCCCTTTAGGTACTGGAAGGCTGCAATAAGCTGTCCCCAGAGCCTCTCTTCTCCAGGCTGAACAAGCCAACTCGCATTCTGTCTTCATAGGAGAGGTGCTCCAGCCCTCTCATCTTTGTGGCCTCCTCTGGACTCACTCCAACAGTTCCATGTCCTTCAAATGCAGTATATTTTAATCTAATATTACTCCTGGCCACTTCTACACACTTTCATTATTAAAATGCATAACATATACATTAGTGGTACTTCATACATTCTAGTTTTGTATTACGTAAAATTAATACTGTACATTTGATCCAATGCTTTTAGCTTAATGAAAACATTCTATAATAATAAGATAGTTATTAAATATCACCTTCCCTACAGCTCCCAAAAGATTAAAACTCGATTTGGTTTATTAGCCAATTGTTGTACTTGTTTAAAGGTGTAGTCACATATATTTAAGCATAATATACAGCCAACAAATGGAAATACTTTGCAAGAAGTCATCTTGGAGCTATCAGTTTGCACATTTCTAGTGACATGTCTTTTTTTCACCCATTCCCATGGTGCTGTGTGCGTATTCTTCCTGCACAGCCATTACTAAGCTACTTTTGTCTCAGTTCCCAATCTTTTTCCATCCTGCCTGATCCCTTCTTGTCAAATGATTATAGTTGTGCCCTATGCTTTTTTATTGTGCCAGCAGGCTGAGAAAAATACTTAATATCCTTAAGTTTTAGAGGAGAGGAATGCCAGAACATGTTGCATCAGATCTTGACATTCATGCTTAACAAGGCACTGGTTGGAGCTGATGGGACTCTTACTGACCCAGTGTTGCAATCTTGAACAATTAAGGGCTTGGGAGTATGGCTGTGCTTTGTGAAGTAACAGAACTGTATGTAGGGTTCTCTGTTATTTTGAATTGCATTTCATGCATTCTGAAACCACAAATGAAGTTGTTTTTTTAGCTGCTAGTTCCAACACCAAACTGGGAACATACATTTAAGTTGCCTTTTGAAGACAAACCTGAAGCAAGACTCAAATCCAGGCTTGTTAAATGCAAACCCATATTCAGGCAAGGGCTCTGCTTAGCTCCCAGCGTGTACTAGTGTGCTTCACTGTCACACACAGGGAAGCCACTGTTCTTTCTGCCATGAGGCCTTGTGATAATTTTATTTGCCTAGTGCTAGGCAAACAAGTTGTTTCTGGGCTCCTTGCTTGAAGGAACCAAAGTCATGTGAAGTGGTGGGTTGTGGCATAAGTAGGTTGCCTGAACTGTAGCTGCCCTGAGAGTAGTGTGGATGTAATGTGCCCCGAGAAGAGCTCCGTAGGAACGTGTGTAGCTAATTAGGAGTTATGTGGACCAGATAGGGAGGGTAAATTGGGGTGATCTGGGAGATTCCTTTCTTCCAGATATTGGCTGTGTTTGCTTTGATGGAGAAAATTGCATTCTATGCACTTAACCTGCACAGGTGTATCCAGATAAAAAACCTGTGAAAAGTCTGTAAATAAGTGATAGATTCATCAGCTTTCATGGTATGTTTTAAATTTTCAGGTGTTTTGCATAACTCAGTACTGTAATTCCTATGGGACAGCCAAATAAAGGATTTCTGCTTCAATAGTATTGACATTTGTCCTCATCTACTGTAGAAGTGACTTGTGATGAGCAGCTCAGAGAGACTTACAAGTCAGTTTGGAGTCTAGGTAGATTTTGTGTGTGTGTGTGTTTACTGAGAAAGAAGTGAGCTGTGGAGGTCAGCAAAGACTAGAACCTTAGAAATTTCTTGTCTCTGTTGGAAAAGTGTTGGTTGAATTTGACAACGTGTTAAACTGTGAGTGCATGGTTGTGGATATGTTTAATCTGAAGCACATCAGTAGCACTGCTGAAGAAAGCAACTGACTGTTACAGTCTCCTTTCTGCTTTGCTCTCTTCGGTTCTGGGGTTTGTGTGACTGGACTCAGCCACACGAAGGGGCTGATTGAGCTTAAGGCTATATAGGGAGATGCTAGTTTTTGGTCAGATTAACTGCTGTATTTTGTTTTGCAAGCACATGAATATGGACACAAAAACATGTAAGGGGTAAAGGACAAATGGCCTCTGTAGTGCACTGGTAAACCTTTCTAAAGTGAGAGGGCAATAGCATTGAGTGTGTGAAAAGAATTGAGAAATGTCAATGTTTGCCGGCCTCTGCTGAGCTTTAAAACTGTTGGGGGGAATGGAGAGCAGAAGTTTAACTTTTATTTTAGCTGCATGAATACAGTAAGCTTTATTAAACTATTCCATATGAGAAAAGGCTGGTCTAAAGAAAGGGAAAGAAATACAGCTGTGGTGGTTTGACTCTGTCTGGAGGACAGGTGTCCACCAAAGTGGCTCTATCGCCCCCCTTTTCAGCTGGTCAGGGGAGAAAATTATGTCGAGAGGCTGTGGAGTCGAGAGAAGCACAGGGAGAGCTCAGGCAGCAATTAGCATCAAGGGTAAAACAGACTCAACACAGAGTAAAGGAAAGAAAACTTCCTCATTTATTACACTACGCACAGACAGTGAAACCAGAGGTAGATAATGAGAAGTACGTTGGGGAAGGTGCATCTCTTGCTTGTCTCCCTGTGGTCAGCAACATGTAGACAGTCACACTAGGGTTGTGAAAAGTCGAATTTCAAGTATTTCCGTGTACTTGGCTTGTAAATTCTTCAGTGCTAGTACTAGAAAGTATTTAGACATACTCTGCCTGTATGTAACTTCACTGTTACACTGTGTGACTCCATAGCCACAAACCATATCACAATCATCTTAGTTCTATGTAAGCATTAAAGCGCTAGTTTCATAAAGGTTTATTTACTAGGGAAAAAATGACCATTCAGTCTTAACTGTGAATGAAATAAAGCACATCATTTGAGATCTGCTGTGGAAACCCCTGACTCTAGTCACCTTAATTTTAAATTTATACCATCAGACAAGTTCATCAGTAATTTCTTTTAAAAAATACTATAACGATGACATCTTTTTAATTGATCTTCTACATTATTTCACCTTTTTCCAGATAGGTGCTTAAAGAAAAATAACTTTTTTCTGACTGTAGAAACTTTTGGCAGATGGAAAATGTGGTTGGTTGTGGCACATCAGAGGGCTGGGTGTACTACAGTAATACGAAGTTTTTGTAAAAGAATGTACTTTTAACATGAAACGTTATTTTGACCTAAGTAAAATTTTGACAGCTTAGTTTAGGTGCATATGATGCAGATATAGTCTGTTTGCTATATTATTCCCTGCCTTAGAAAGGGGCACATCTTGGTTTAGATGCCAGTTCTAAACAACTTCTTGTATTCTAGTTGTATAGCCTTGTAGCTGAATACAAGGTTGTGACTACAGTGGGAGTTTAAGTGTAAAATGTAAGCAACTGGCCTGTTGGTTCTGGTAAAAATGTCCTGTCCTAAACAAAGCTTCCAGCTGCCAAAATCTCAAAAATAAATAAATAAATAACAAAACTTGGGTTAAATTGACTGAAAGCAATATGGGAGAATAAAATTATCTTGGTTCATTCTTTACTTAGCTGTAGAGTTAATGTATAACTGTTGAAGCAGTTTCCTGTTTCCCTTCCCCAGTAGTAAAACATTGTGCATGTTTATGCTCGTGTCTTTTTAAAACCATAATAAAAAATCCAACTGTTGTCTGTTTAAAACTGTTTCCAATTGGCTGATTTTCTTTTTCTTTTTTTGTTAGATGAAAGGGGCACTGACTGAAATTATCCAGCTCGCTACCTTGGATTCAGACCCCTGGGTCTTAATGGTAGCTGATATTTTAAAATCCTTTCCAGATACTGGCTCCCTTAACCTTGATCTTGAAGAACAGAATCCCAATGTTCAAGATATTTTAGGAGAACTTAGAGAAAAAGGTAAGTCGTTTTTGCTGATGAAAATGACAGAAATGCGATGCCACTTTTCAGAAATAGCAAGTCTGCCTGTGAGACGACAGGTTATCTTAGCAGCACTGGTATCAGGACAAGCAGTATGCCTTGTCTCTTAACTGCCACAGTTCATGACCTGGCATGTTACTGTACTGGGACCTGTGATACTTGCAGAATGGTAACTTCATCCATTTCCTTTTCACACATCATCAGAACTTACATGTCAGGTATTAATCCAATGTGTGAAGGGCACCCACAAGCTAATGTGGATTCATTAGAACCATAGACAGGCAATCTGTGCACTGAGAGGTAATAACTGACTGACTGCAGCTTAGTAAGCTGAGGTTTTTCATATATTGCTCTGCCTCGAATGTTGTGGTACCAAGACAGTAAGGCTGTTTCTGCAGTGCTTGTGTGGACAGCCTTGTCCTCTGTGTGTGTAAGTGCTGCAGTTGTATCGAGCAGGCGGGGTGCTTCTCTGCTGAAAGTCCACCTGTGGCTGACACGTGATAGGTACTGCTGCTGTCTGACAGGCTGTGGATTGCCTCGCAGCTGAAACTACTGACTCAGCCACTTGCACAGTTGTTGCTTTAAGCAATATCATAAACTGTGATGTGAAGTTACTCCCACTTCAGTTGGTTTGTGTTAGCATGGCCCCTGTGAAAAGCCCTCAGACATTGATAGACAGGCATGGTCTTGGAGTTAGGACTGCAGCAGACCAATAATGAAATGACTTGGAGGTGGAAACTTTCTGTTTTCTTACTATAAGCAGCTGATCATTTTTCACACTTTTAGTTCGGACTTGTGTTTGTATAATAGTCAAGGAATCTGAGAATTCAGTCATTTAAATCTCTCTTTACACAGACTGTAATAGCTCATTTAAAATTCCTGTAATTTGGCTAGGTATAACTAACATGGAAACTCTTATGAAGCTGATGTAAAAACCAAACATCCTAGGAACTAGTCATATACTGTGTGATAATTAAAAGTAAATTGCTCTTGGTGTTTAAACAAGTAATCTAAAACTTAAACACCTGCACAGCCTAGTTGTAAAATGTTTTGTAATTAGCCACCAAAGTGTTGCTAACACCCATATGTACTGTGTTAACTCTTTATGCAGTAAGTGAATGTGAAACCTCAGCTATGTTGCCGTTGGAATGCCAATACTTAAACAAAAATGCCTTGACAACACTAGCTGGGCCACTTACTCCCCCAGTGAAACACTTTCAGCTGAAAAGGAAACCCAAAAGTGCTACACTCAGAGCTGAACTCTTGCAGAAGTGTAAGTAGTACTATAGCTGGCTGGTAAGATTGAATTAAAATGGTTAAAGGAAACCTTCTATTCAGTCTTATTCTCTAGTATGGGGATATGCATAAAAATTTTCTGTTATAAGAACTTTGCTGGCTGATTTTTTTTCCTTTGATAAACTGATACATGTGGAAGAGCAGGTGTAAGTCATTCTGGCCATGATCACATTAAAATGCTAATCTTGATTTAAATGCTGTTCAGATTTCAAGACATAGAAAAAGCTGTAGCTTTATAAAGCACAGATATGTTATCTCATGGGTATATTTAAGTCAGTTGTGAAGACTTGAGAGGGACAGCTTTGGTTAAAGCTACTGAAATGAGAACCTAATTTTACTTTGCTGCATGTTCTTGTTACTGTGAGCAAGAGCTACTAATTAGTGTTTTCTTTTGCTTGGTATGGCTGTATAGGGTGTGAAAGCCAAGAGGGGTTTCACTAACAAAAGGCAACATGTGTACATAGATGTATTGGTAGCTGCTTCAACTTGGTGATCTTAAAACAGTTTACTACCCTCGCTGTTCTGTTGCAGCAGCTCACTTTATTGTGACTCGGGTAGTTGGTCTAGTTAAATAAAAGGTTTCTAATTTCTTGATGTTATGGAGAACTGTCTTTATCTGTGGACTAAATTGGCTACTCTCAATTTATTTTAGTTTAGATCATCGTGTAAGTTGCAGAGTCATACTGATTTTGCATTTTCTCCAAATACTGTGTTTACCTGGAATAAATGACCTGGGTTTTACTTAAAATACTCTTTCTTTTTGCTGTTCCCATCTTTCTGTATATTAGTTGATCACATTTTATATACAAAGCAATATATTGTATTTTTTTTTCAGCACAGATTCTGGAATAACTGAAGCCCTTTTTCTCTTTAGCCACAGAAACTGCACAACAGCTCAAGAAGACTGCAGGAGTGCCTTTCCATGCCAAAGGCAGGGGACTGGTCAAGAAGATAGATACAACAAGTATGGCTCACTCTCATCACTTCCTGGAAAGAAAATCTGATAAAATAATCCTGATGAAGAATAAAATTAGTCTGCTTTTTTACAAAAACTTAATTCTCTTTGAAGCAAAGGATTCTTCCCTTTCTGCCTCCCTCTCTCCTGATCTTTAAATGTTTGACATGTCTTGTCAGAACAAGAGAGTGGAGGTTTTCTTAAATGGCAAGTATGTGTGCCACGCTTCTAAAATGTACACAGCTAGATCATGCCTATAGACTTTGCTAAGGATTTAATTTACATAACTCCAGGAATAACTCCTGACTAAGCCATATTGCTCCAAAAGGGAGCAGAGTAACCTGCTGTACTCTTTGAAATGCTGTGAAGCAGACTGAAATGGTCTTGTATAATTCTGCAAGGGGAAAGAGGAGGGGACAGTGCATTCTCTTCAGCCCAGGCTGTGCAGTGGGTTCTGTTTAGTAGCCATGGTGAACATGTATAAGCATTCTTCAGCTTTGTATTAACAGATTTCAACTGCTTGCTGAAACTCCTGAATTGCTTAAATTTTTTTAATAAGTTTATGACTAGGAGAAAGAGGAGGGTTCAAAATCAAGTGTATGCTTTAAATAGCTGCACAGCTATAACTCTTCTGACCAGTATGATGCTGAGGTATAAAACTTGAGTGACTTCATTGCATGGTGGCTAGAAGCTGTCAAGTACTTCATGTTGGTGCTCAAAACTACATCTTAAATAATATCAAAGTTTAGCCACACATTTGTGCAGAAAATGCAACAAGTCTAGTTGTAATTTGAACTAAAAATTGTCCCAGTATCGAAATTGACCATTAGTTCTTGACATTCCTTTCAGTCCTTGAACTAAAAGCTAATTATTAGAAGACTTAGAGCCAGGTGGTCTCTAGAAATAAGAGTCGTGGGACTGGGGTTAACTCTGCTGAAACTTACATTGGTCAGAGAGGACTGTCCTATGGTGAAAATGTTATCAGTACAACATACAGAAGGATATAGAGTATCCTGAGTATGAAATTGAGTATTGAAACTGAGCCTTTATCTTCAAATTGTAGGGTATGATGAGATTATCAGGAGGCTTGGAGACCTTATAAATAAGTATATATGTTCCTGATATTTTTAGCAGGTGGTGAAAGAATTCTGTTGCCAGAACTTAATGCAAGTGTGAGGTAGAAGGGTAACAGTGTAAACTTCAGGAAAAACAGCTACTTACAGGTGAAGGAGTTTCTATGGAGTATTGAGACAGCAGGTTTTCTGTTTGCAGTGTAGACCCAGGTTGGACCACCACCTTATGCAAACAGCAGCTCTAGAATTTCTAACCCCTGTGTGAAGCAGTACTTTACCTTTCCAGTAGGTTATGAGCCCTTAGCCCCGCAGAGAAGCTTGGCTAAGAATCTTTAATGGAGCACGGTTTTACTAAGGAACTGTATTTTAAAGTTCAAAGAGCAACTTTGGTAATAACTGGATTCAGAACATTGATGGCTAATACATTTTATGAGTTCAAAGTTTGTTATAAGTAAGGAAAGCATCAGTGTATGTTGGAAAAGTATATTTTGATAGCAGTGTGCCTTTTTGCTTGCTTGATGTAGAATGTGGTTGCAAGCATTAGCCTAGAGACTGGATCTTCCTCCTTGTTGAAAGGCTAAAACCTGGTCTGACCTTGAAGAACATGTAGTATATTACAGGCAGTTCTGTGTTAGAAACGTGAAGCTGAAGGGTGGGGGTGTACATTAAGGGGAAAAGATGAAGAACTATTTAAACATGTATTAAAACTGCTGCCTCTTTTAATCTCCCCGAAGCACCACTCAAAGGAATACCAAAACAAGCTCCATTCAGGAGTACTTCAGCGCCTAGTGTATTTAGTCCATCTGGAAACAGAACTCCCATTCCTCCTTCAAGAACTCCTTTGCGCAAAGAAAGAGGAGTAAAGGTAGGTGCACTCTTTATTAATCTATTGCTTTCCTGGTCTGTTCTCCCTCCTAATCTAAAGTGAATTTCTGACACAGGTTTGAATCAAGTATCAATATACTAAAGAAAAAAAATGAAGAACAATATTTAGAGATGAACTACTTAAGTTTTCTGTGGCCTTTCCTTTTAGCTTCTAGATATCTCTGAGCTGGATATGGTAGGTGCTGGCCGTGAAGCAAAGCGAAGAAGAAAGACATTAGGTTGGTATAGCACGCTGCTTACACAGGTTATTAATATATCTGCATGTGGGACCTAAATTTGTGTTACACTACTTCATTTGCTAAAACTCATCTTCAGTTAAGGTTTAAGAAAGGGGAGGGGGGCAGAGAACACAAAAATGCTTTGAGGGAAGATTTTAGCTTTTTTTTAATGCTTCTAATTGTGTTGCCATGTGCCTAGGTAATAACTTAGTTGCATGAGAGGATTGAACTAGCCAGTGGTGCTTTAGGCAGACCGTAGGTGTGTACCGGAACTGTTCCCACATGTTTTGCTATACTCCATTGCTGCTGGCTGCAAAGCCAAATAAGTTAATCCAAAGTAATGTTGAAAAAACTTACAGCACTTTCCAAAATTCTGGCTGAGAAATCTTAAGTGAATACTATCTGATATACTGCTCTGAAGTGACACTGCCGTGCCCTGCTTAACCATATCAAGA
Organism: Zapornia atra; assembly: GCA_013400835.1. Lineage (NCBI taxonomy): Eukaryota > Metazoa > Chordata > Aves > Gruiformes > Rallidae > Zapornia > Zapornia atra. The sequence continues at coordinate 144,931 of VZTU01034329.1, forward strand.
AGGTAATGCTGGGCAGCATGTTTGCCTCAAAGCAACCTTTTTCTATTTGTCACCAAAAAGATGAGTTCCATCTTTAACAAGATTGTAACTGCAGTTAATTTTTCCTTGGATTTTGATGCTTTCTAATATCACAGAAATAGCCAGTTCTGCCTACTGACTCAGTTACTATATCCTGATGTATATACATTGTGGTTTAGCTCGTAATAGGGTTGATGATAACATTGCATACAAAGATTATGGTATCTACTGACCTTTAAGCATATACTTCAAGTATGTTCTATCAGGCTTTGAGAAATACATTTTTATATCTTTGTTTAAACAAGTACATTTAATTCAGTACAGCAGAAAATGTCCTTGAACTGACTTCTGTTTGTATGCAATAGATACGGAAGTTGTGGAAAAGCAAGCCAAAGAAGAAACAGTAGTAGAAAATGCTACCCCAGATTATGCTGCTGGCCTTGTGTCTACACAGGTAAAACAAAAGAAAAACCTAATGAACAAAAAAGATGAAACTATGATGAATGTTTTTCTGAAAACAAACATTGTAATCATGTCTTACTAACTTGTAGAAATGTGAAAATTCCATTGTTTTCACCAAGCTAGATTAAAAAAAAATCAAAGCAGGATAAAGGTAAAGCTTTTGAATGTGTTTTTGGTTTGGTGCTGTTTAAGTTTAGGATGAGAATCACAGAACTGTAGGGGTTGGAAGGGACCTCCAGAGATTGAGTCCAGCCCCACCTCATATTGGTCGGCGTCCAGACGGGGCTGGAATCTCTCCAGAGATGGAGACTCCACACCCCCTGGGCAGCCTGTCCCAGGGCTCTGGCACCCTCACTGGGGAAAAGTTCTTCCCCATGTTTGTGTGGATTTTCCTATGCTCTGACTTGCAGCCACTGCCCCTTGCCCTGTCTCCACAGAGCACTGAAAAGGGGCTGGCCATTTCCCTTTGTCTCCCACACTTCAGATATTTATAAATGTTGACCAGATCCCCTCTCAGTCTCTGCTCAAGGCTGAACAGCCCCAGCTCACTCAGCCTTTCCTCACAGGGAAGATGCTCCAGGCCCTTCATCATCTTTGTGGCCTTCTACTGGACTCTTTCCAGGAGAAATTGAGGATTGACATTTTTGTAACTGAGGGCTGTAGTCATCTCAGATGAAACGGATAGCACAGCGCTCTGACCCTAGTGAAGTAGAATAATTTTCAGGAGTTCCTGCAGGTTTTGCTCTGTGTCTGTGCATCATTTGTGCCCCTAGTGAAATAGTGTCCACAGAAATCTACCTGAGGAGCACTTCTCATTGGCCTGGGCCAGGAGGGATGGCTGAGCATAGGCAGCCAAGTTTTTAAAAAAAAAAAGTACAACTCATCTGTCTTCTGACTTAAGAACCTAAGCACGAATACCCTGCTGTGTTTCTCTTCTCCATTTTAGCTTATCTTGGAGAATTGCTGCTTAATCTTAAAGGCAGCTTTTTCTGAGGTCTCCAAACCTGTTTGTATATAGGCTTAGCCAGTCCCATTACTACTGGAAGGGGAAGAGAAATCCAGTGCAATTGATCTCCATACCATTTACCCATGGCTTATACAGTTGTTCTTAAAATCCATAAAGTTCAGAGGTGTCTGCTTCTCTTAAGTCTCCTTTATTTCTTTTTAATCCAAAAGTTATTTAGAATCTACTGAAAAAGTTAACCTGTTGCTAGAGGTAGTTCAGTAGGGAGATGAGGAGAGGTGTTGTGTGTAGGGGGATGTTTTCCAAACCTTTCAGATATGGTGCAGTGGGATAACTGATAGAGCTTTGTTTTTTCAGTCAGGACATACTTTTATGATAACGTCAGGTCCTTCCCTCTACTTCTGAGTTAGAAACTGTCAGTTCTATTCCAGCAAGCCTTGGCCAGTAGTTAATTTGGACGACTGGGTTCATTAGATACTAATAAATAAATTACTAGTATCGTATCTATCTGGGTGCAGCAGCCTCAACTTGAAAGCCTCTTAGGATGATAGAAATCAATCTAAAATCCTAAGGGTCATCTTTTGTTACAAAGTTAAAGTGGCTGTGTTTGCCTCTGCCTCTTTAAGTCTGTGTGTTGACATACAATGCTTCCCTTTGGAGTGTGCTGTGTAAAAGATGTGTGGTTTGGTGGGTGAGGTGGGTATTTTTTTTTACCTCTAGAGCCTCTAGCAATCTATGCCACGTGTCAAAACCAGCATAGGCAGATGTTGGTAGGACTGAGTCAGGGTTGAATGTCATTGCCTGTCCTTCTACAAAACACTAGGAGTAGCTTTTTTTTTGCAAGCTCCACCTTTTACAGAATATCCATCTTTTGTTTAGTAAGGCTACCTTAAATAATTTGTCTGCTAGACTTCACTGCTCCAAACCTTGGCCAACCTCTTCTGTTTATAACATTGGTTGGACTAAAGTAAAGGTCTTCATAGAGAGCACCATGCTGTTGTCTGTACGTTGTGTGTGCAATAGCGTGTATAGTTATGTACAAAATGTGGCACTTTCTTTGGCTTGATCCTAGATGACACCTGTCATGTTAGTGTTGGCTGCCTGTTTCAGGGAAAACAGGTTTTACCTGTGCTGTCACTGCTGCCTTCTGCTTGGTTATAGAACCATATAATTGTTACTGAGGCCAACCATTACCCTAATACTTCTAGGTCCACTACTAACCCATGTCCCTAAGCACCACATCTACATGTCCCTCCACAGATGATGACTCAAACACTTCTCTGGGCAACCTGTTCTAGTGCTTGACAACCCTTTTGATTAAGAAATTTCTCCTAATATTCAATCAAAACCTCCCCTGGTGCAACTTGAGGCTATTTTCTCTTGTCCTGTTGCTTCTTCCTTGGGAGAAGAGACCAACATCCAGCTTTGTTGCCCTTTGGACGTGCTCCTGCACCTCGGTGCCTGTCTTTGTAGTGAAGGGCACAAAACTGAACACAGTACCCAATGTGTGGCCTCACCAGTGCTGATCACTGCCCCAGTCCTGCTGCCCACACTGTTTCTGTTACAGGCCAGGATGCTGTTGGCCACCTGGGCACACTGCTGGCTCACATTCAGCTGGTTATTGGCGAGTTCCCCCAGGTCATTTTCCACTGGGCAGCTTTCCAGCCACTCTTCCCCAAGCCTGTAGCTGTGCCTGGGGTTGTGGTGATCTCAGTGCAGGACCCAGCACTGAGCCTTGTTGAACCTTATACAGTTGGCCTTGGCCCATCAATCCAGCCTGTCCAGCTCCCTCTGTAGAGCCTTCCTACCCTCAAGCAGATCAATGCTCCCTCCTAACTTGGTGTCTGCAAACTTACTGAGGGTGCACTTGATCCCCTTGTCCAGATCATTGTTAAAGATATTAAAGAGAACTTGCCCTAGTACTGAACCTTGGGGAATACTACTTATGTCCCAGAGGCCTTTGCATTCTCCTGGGTGATACTGTAGTAGACCTTTTGCCTGTGGATGAACACAGGTTTTCAGCTCGCTAAGCACAGAGTGTTTGCTGAGGGAGAAGATGACTTATTTCTATATTGTAATTCTTCAGAGTACCATCTGCACAAACTTCATCATCTGGTCTCCATACTACTAACTTAGGAATGGGACAGAGGAACAGCAGCCAGACTTTCTTTGCAGAAGTATATTCTCAGTAATGGTATCTTTGACTGGCTTAGATGGTGCCTTCAGAAGCAACTTCCATCTGAATTATGGGGAATAAAGCTGCTTTTTCTCTCCTAGGGTAATTCTAATGCCTGGAAGCTGTATGGGGAGTTAGAGTTGAAAGGGTAAACTTGCCATAACAGAGCTATCCATAATTAAACTCCCAAAAGGAACATCACAGTAGAACTAATGTTGAAATTGTATTTAAAATGCAGAAATAGTGCATGAATCTCTGCAGTATGTCTATACCACTTTTGGGTTTTGTTTTACAGAAACTTGGCTCATTGAACAATGAGCCTGCGCTACCTTCAACAAGCTATTTACCTGCTACCCCCAGTGTGGTGCCCTCTTCCTCATACATCCCAAGCTCCGAAACACAGCCAGGTAAAAGATGCTTTTTGACTTTTGGGGTCTAATACCACCAAGTCTGTACAGTTTTATTGTCTAGCTCTTTTATTTCACAGAATCACAGAATCTTAGGGGTTGGAAGGGACCTCAGGAGATGATCGGGTCCAACCCCCCTGCCAAAGCAGCTCCCCAGCTCATATTACATAGATAGGCATCCAGACGAGACTTGAATCTCTCCAGAGAAGGAGACTCCACCCCCCCCCTGGGCAGCCTATTCCACTGCTCCGTCACCCTCACTGTGAAAAAGTTCTGCATGTTGGTGTGGAACTTCCTATGCTCCAGTTTACAGCCATTGCCCCTTGTCCTGTCCCCACAGACCACTGAAAAGGGGCTGGCCAATTCCCCCTGCATCCCATGTCTAAGATATTTATAAACACTAATTCCCCCCTAAGTCTTCTTTTTTCCAGGCTGAACAGACCCAGCTCACTCAGCCTTTCCTCACAGGGGAGATGTTCCACACCCCTAATCAACTTTGTCACCCTTCTCTGGACTCTCTCCAGGAGATCCCTGTCTTTTTTATCCCAGGGAGCCCAGAACTGGACACAATACTCCAGGTGGGGCCTGACCAACGCAGAGTAGAGGGGGAGGATCACTTCCTTTGACCTGCTGGACACACTCTTCCTGATGCCCCCCAGGATCCCATTGGCTCTCTTGGCCACCAGTGCACACTGCTAGCTCATAGCCAACCTGTCAACCACCAGGACCCCCAGGTCCTTCTCCACAGAGCTCTTTTCCAGCAGGTCATCCCCCAGCCTGTACTGATACAGTCGGTTATTCCTCCCCAGGTGCAAGACTTTACACTTGTTGAATTTCATTAGATTTCTCCCAGCCCAGCTCTCCAGCCTGTCCAGGTCTCTCTGCTCTCTAGTGAAAGCTAGTGAAACTTAATGTTAGCAGTCTGAAAATCCACTGCAAGAACCCAGCATTTGGGTTTTGGGTAACCAGACAAGTTGTTTAAACTAAATAAAGAAAAAGCTTGTTGGTTTAAGTCTTAAAATGACTGCTTAGTGAGGTCAGGCAAGCTAAGCAATTTACTTTTTTTTTCTGTAACAGGGAACCCAGTGCTTTGTTTAATCCCTAAAGAGATGGCAGCAATACACATAAGTCTGAAGCATATATTTCATACACCATCTGTATGTGTGCACTTAGAAAATAGTTGCTTTCAAGAGTCAGCTGTGTTTCTAGGGTACATGTGAGCTTTCACACAGGCTGGGATCAAACTGTCTGTTTTCCTTTTATCTTTTTTTAACAGTCTGAGGGATAATAGCTGCATTTCTGCATATTTTCATAAGTGTTACATTAAGCATTTTTCTAGAATTAAATACAGTAAAAAAAGTGTCAAAATAAAGGGTTTGTATAAATCCTTTAAGACACTTGGTTTTACTTTTCCTTCTCTGCTGCATGTAAAGTCTTCAAGTGATGAACCTGTTTGCCCTAACAGAGGTGCACAACTGGGATTTGTTGCCAGACCTTGTAGTTACCAGCCAATGTTTCAGTTTAATGTATTATTTTTACTTTTATTGCGATTGGGTTCTGTAATGTTTGTCTATGTGAGCTGTGGCATGCTGGTTACTATAGAAAAATGCATATGCAAAACCTAATCACTTGCCCTTGAAACAGTTCTGAATCGTTCTGAAGGTCCATGCAAATCTTCATCTGGCAGAAAATGGCATCCCCAGAAGGAATCCAGCCAAGAGCACGTTGGTGTTGCCAGCAGCTAGTACTGTTTTCCAGAGTGTGGGCATTGTATTCAACAGCAGGAAAAGCTTAGTCTAAGATTCTAATTTACTCTTTCCTTCTGGAGTATGGGGTATCTTGCAGATACAAATAAGAATATAGAACTATTTCCTCGATACAAGATGCACACTCCTGGCCTTGTATAATCTGAGGTTGCATAGTTAAGACTTGACTCTATGCAAGTCAGTCATTCTGACAAGAGGATGCCAGTAATAAAACTTCAGAGACTTGTAGAAAATTGAGTGGCTAATTGTTACTAATATTTGTCTGAAGTGTTCGCTGTCCCGTTCCACATATCACTGGATAGTCGCCATAATGTTAAAACCCTGGTGCTCTGTCTGTGCCTAGACAGGCAGTGGTCAACCTGATTCTCTAAAATCTGATCTGAAAGGCATGGGCAAAGTTCCTGTCTGTATCTTCCTTTTACTCTACTGCAAACAGGTTAGTTTAAACCTCCTGAGATTTGTGAAAGGCGTTCCTGTGCCTGAGCTGCACGAGACTGTAACTGGCTGGAGTGTGCGCTGGGCAACGACTGTCCTGAACAGATGGGAACTTACCAAATCACAGCAACTTGGTTTTAACCCTCTCAGCAGCTACTGTTTAAATAGCAAGTAATTTGTGGAGACTGCATTTAATTCTGTCACCTCTTAGTGTATCTTCAGTATTTGTTAACGGCTGAGACTTGGTTACCTTTGGAAGCTGCTGCTACATGAGGTAAAAACCCATGATGTTTTTTATGGTTTTGCCTTCTATGTAACAGTACAATAATCCTGATAGGGTCAGAACACAGTTGTTAGAGCAATATAAGCCAATAGTAAATAAAGCCATTTCAGTTTTATAAATCTGATGTCTATTAAACACCAATTTTATGCTAAAGGTAGTAAAATCTGTGTTGGACAGCTAGTCACTCAGCTGTCTAATTATTGCCAAAGCTAGTTGAGAGGAAAGAGCATTAGGTCTTCAATTTTTCATACAAATATTAGATGACACATTGGATCATAGTGCTAGAATGGAATAATGAGAACTTCTTGTTTTCTTTAAAGGCCATTGGTGATGCTGATCCCTGTTCTGTGAATGAAGTGCTTTTAATTATTCTGATTGGATTTTTTTGCAGCTGGCTCTGCACGGGAGACATTACAGACTAACAGGCAGACTGAAGAGCCTGCAGCTCCAAATGCTACCACAACTCTTCCTGCACAATTCAAACAAAGAACACCCATGTACAATAGTAACTCTAATCCACCTGCAGCTACGCCTACCTCGCCCCTAACACCTACTACACCCCCTGCCATTTCTCCTGCGGCACAAGCACCGCAAGCGGCCCCCCAAACTCAGCAACAGCCACCACCGAAAAAAAGCCTCTCTCTCACAGTAAGTAAAACCAGGTTCTTTTTAACTGCTGCTTTTGATTTAGATTGAAAATGCTAATTCTTACTATAGATCTCATTTAGTGCGTTGGCAGTTCCTTTCCTTTAGATCGTGGAGTTGTTAAGGCTGCTTTTTTATAGCCAGCGTGGCTTTGTTAACGTTGCTGCCTTAATGTTAATCACAACATTTTTACTTCTGCAGCATTAATGTTAGATGGCTTTATTCACTGCTGTTTATTAGGTAAAATAAAGCCAGGTTACTCAAAGAATTTGGGGACAGAGGTGTATTTCTTGTAAAGGTGTTGCTAAGCCAGTTGCCTATAACGTAAGGTGCTAAAAAGCATCCTGTCATTGCAGTGGTAGAAGAGGAATATCAATAGATTATTCTAAAGTGAAAGCCTTGATTTCATGTTTCCCTGCGCACACGCCCCACACTTCCCCCCCCACTTGCACATCTTTTAAAACCTGAGTGTGGGGAGGAGACTAAATTCAGCTGCAATTACTTATGTCCTGAAGCTTCTTGTTACTGGTATGCTGGTATATATTATGTGCATATTTGAAATTAAGCAGATAACTAATTCAAGATGCCGCTGACTTGGAAACTTTGCTAAGCACATCTGTAGGCCTGGCTTGCAGTGTCTGAATTTTAAGAAGCTCGGTGACTTTTCAGTACCTTTGCTTCATTTATTAAAGAAAAAAAAAATCCCTCTGAAATTACTGCAAGCCTGGGTTTGTTGGACTGTAGAAGAGGCATTGGGGTTTTCTATCCGTTTTTTCATACCATAAAAAATAATATAAAAAATGTAACCGCTGTGTCTGTAACTGTTTAAAGACACTTTTTTCCAGTTTCAGAAGTATAGTTGTTACTGCTGTGTGTGAGCATTAAAGAAGGAAAGCCTGAGGTTACACCTCTTTTGTGCACTTTTTGTAGGTCTGCAGACTCCTACCTTACTCTTACGCTTGCCTGTGTAGTAATAAAGGTGTCTGCTGCCATGTTTTCTCCACGGGAATTCATATTTGTTGTATCTGTTGCAGAGGGAGCAAATGTATGCTGCACAGGAAATGTTCAAGACTGCAAACAAAGTTACAAGGCCAGAAAAGGCTCTTATTCTTGGATTCATGGCAGGATCCAGAGGCATGTATTGAAACTAATCTAGCTTGCTTTGAATACCCAAATCCGAAATGCAGCCTAGCATTTATAAACGTGCATACGTGAGTGCAAAACTCTTGCTTTAGCTTTGCTCTGGAAGTACTGGACTCTGCTTTACTCCAGACTGCATGTAGTTTTATGGATTGTAGTCCAGACTATCTAGAAATAGGTCTTCAGGGTCTGTTTCCAGTAGTCAGTCTGTCAGAGCAGCTGCTAAACACAATACATACCTCACTGAAGACATAATATTATGGCTTAGGAGTAAAGTAGAAACAAGTCAGCCACTCAAGAGCAGAGAACAGGCTGGTTAGGTCCTAGTAGTCTGTCTAGAAGATCAATGAGTGCAAGTTCTTTTGTGGCCAGTGGAGGTACAAGTTGGGTAGGTGGTACAGAGCCAATGCTAATTCCTCAGCATTAGAAGTAGCAGTGTTGTCTTGAAGGCTTTAGGTAACCACAGGTGCTGTGAGTCACAGGGAGATAAGCTGCCTCATAGCTAGCTCCTGTCATATATTGGCCTGGATAGGCAGGGCTGTTTTACCCAGAAGACTGTCAGGTGTAAGATGAGAAAAGGCTTAAGAGTCCTTAAGTGAACTCTGTCATCTGTGCTAGCTCTAGTTTCTAATTTGGTATTTGAGGGCTCTTATCACTGGAGTCTAAATGTGGCTCACACATTTGGATTAATGCAACACATTCAAGATGACCAGAGTACAGTTACTGTGGTGATCCCTGGGCTGTAAAAAAGCTCTGTGCACCTTGTGTTTAGTGATGGTGCTCTTAGTGCTAGATGCTACTTCAAGTTGCAGTGCAAGGGCATGCTTTAATATTTACATTGGTAGTTGGGTTTTTTGTAATGCCAGGTAAAACACTCTTTTGGAAATGTGTACACATGTATCTTCACAAATGCCTATATAGAGAAGTATGTAACAGTATGAATTCCTTCAGTAATAATGTCAGAACCTTCTGCAGATAGGGTCAGTACCTGCCAGCTATGATGAGTGTCAGTTCCAGTACATTGAATTGTAACATCCAGTACTTCTACTGGAAGGGAACTGAGTCTTGGACGAGTGACTTTAGTGAGCTGAAAGTTGTTGAGGCTTTTAACTACAGAAATGTATCCCAAATAAAGTAACTCTGGTAGCTTGAGTTCATCAACCCCTATGTAAATATAAACTACTTATGATTTGGAGGCAGATAGAAACGACATTGGCATGCTTTACCTTTGGGGTTCATCTTTTGGGGTCTGGTTTTGTTATCCTTGAAACAGTCTGTGATGTGTGGAGGGAAGATGATGTTTGTGTGGCTATGTCTGTTAGTGACACTAAGTTGTGGTTTGGAGTTCTTTTGTTGGGTTTAGGTGGTGAGGAGGTTTCAGCATAAGGTTTAGAATCCCCATTAAGTGCACTTTACCTTACTAACACAGTGCTGAGATGTTTAATTTGTTCCTATTCTTGTTTTCACAGAAAATCCTTGCCAAGAGCAAGGTGACATCATCCAAATTAAGCTTAGTGAGCATACAGAAGACTTACCAAAGGCGGATGGCACTGGCAGCACCACTATGTTGGTTGATACGGTCTTTGAAATGAACTATGCTACTGGTGAATGGACCAGATTCAAGAAGTACAAACCTATAACTAATGTTTCCTAAGAGATGCAGCAACAGCAGACTGGACCAAATCAAGCTTAGAGTCAAGCAGCTCATAGAGTATGTCAGCTGTACAAAATGGCATTCATGTGTACATTTCTTATTACCCTCCAGAGTAAAAGTTGTGGCTCTTCAACTTAACTGGGCTCAGTGAACACAGAAGATGGTGTCAAACTCACTCTTTTTTTCTTTTTCTTTTTTTAAATCTTGGGAGAGGAAAAGGTGATCTTGGGGTCGGGGCCGGGGTGGGAAGTTGTTGTTGTGTTTCTGTTTCCTTACAGCTCAAGATGCTAGAAAAGATTACAGATGGGAGCAGTTTACTTCTGAGTACTGGAAGACTATTGCACAGTCATTCATGGTTTACTGTTAAACAAGGGCACAGATCTTAGTGTAAAAAAATATTTTCTTTGGCTGAATGGGTTCTCTTATAAGAAAAAAGCACGACAACCTGGTGCTTGATTATTCTGTAATTCAGCTGCAGTGTAACTAAGTACTGCAGGTGGTAAATGTCCAGTGTCTAATGGTACCTGTTGTATGTTTAGCTTGCTTATGCTTGGGTCATAGGATGAGATTGAGCAGCTTTGTTAACTCACTATATTGCCAATGTCCATGCCCAGCATGAGTTAATCAATATTTGGTGTTATTTGAGAGAAAATGAGTATCATAACTTTCTGAAGAAGAAAAAAACCCCAAAACAAAACCTAAAAAAACCCCAGTAGTGGTGGCTTGTTGCTGCCTGGAAGCAACAGCTCTTTGCTGAGGGCAGTGGCTAAGCTATGGCTTTTGCGTAGCAAGCCCTTGGAACAGCATAACTTACCTGGGACCGAGTGAAACCTTTACATCTCAAGACCAATTGCAGCTTCATTAAAAATGGCCCTAGAAATGGCTGAATGAAACATACCTGAATGTAGGTAATTGGGAAGATTTGTTGTCTTGAGGCAGTGTTAATTTATGTTTGAGCAGTCATAACATGTTTGATTGCCAAACCCTGATCCTAAAAGTTATGGGTGACTGTAGCTGAGGTTCCAACCAGTGTAGTTAGATCACTATAATCACTGATGTGGCCACAATTATACTGGCATATAAATGTGCCTTATACTTGTCCTCTTCTAGTACAGGCACGTTTTTATCATTATAACTGTGTTCACAGCTCACACCACTGGCATAATCTGGAGTTAATAGTTCCAATAAGGCCTGTATTTATAGAGAGAACTAATGTATGTAGTTCAGGATTCATCCTTTGGAGACTTGGCTTCATTTGAAGGAGACTTGGATTACACATTTGGCTTCTGCTAGTACTTGTATGTGGAGCTGTGCTGGGTTGGGAATAGTACTTAGAAGGAGGAAATATGCAGACTAGCACAGTGGTTGATTGGTGCTGAGGATGTACCTTGGGCTGACTGGAGATTCATGTTAAAGTGGAACTCTTAGGACAAAATGAGGCTTTTTTTCTATTTCTCTGGGAAAAAAAAAAGCAGACCAAATCCCGTAAATATACTTCTATACTAACATAGTAGATGACTGATTAGGGTCTTTTGTATTGGGGAATTTGTATTGCATTTTATTTTTAGTCTTTCAAACAAATCCTCTGACAGGGCAAGTATAAATAATAAGCAAAATCTGTGTTCTACAGTGTTTTAAGATGTGACCAAAAATATAGATTTCTTTAAATATACAGAATGTTCTAGCTCCTGTAGTGGGTGAGTTATTTGATGACACCTACTACTGTCCTGGAGTGTTGTGCATGTATTAGTGTGAAGGTTACTGGCATATAACTCTCACACTGGGGGCTCTCCTCCATGTAATTACCCCATTTCAGAAGCAATGTACATTGTGATTCTGATTGCCATCTTTTTTTTTTCCTTCTTTAACCAGTTAGAAACCAGCCTGACAAGTGAGGATGAGTAGTGGGTTTTACTTTTTAGAATGAGTTCAGTAGAAATGCGTTTTCATGGTTATAACTTACTTGATTATAGTATGTTACACAGTAAGGGCTAACAGTAGAATATGAAATTATTCATCTTCTAAAAGAAAGGTTTAAAGAAAAGTGACATTCCTTTTCTTGTCTGCATTCAGATTTTTAAAGCTTTCTTGTGATGACCAGTTTTCTATAAACATGTGTGATACTTCTGTCTTTTAACTGTTCCTGCTTCCTAGATAAGCTGCAAGTACCAAATGCAATTTTTAAGAAAGCAGTTTTAGAAAACTGGCTGACTTGAGGTGCACATGCTGTCACTGTAGATTAATGAGCAAGACTTTGCAATTCAGAAGTGATCAGGAGCTGCTGTGTGACGCCCCTTTTGACTGACTTGAGATTAATGGGGCTCTCTAGATAAACTTCTAGTCCAGAGAAGTCTTCATCTCAGACCTGTGCTGTTGGGATGGAGACAGCTGTCCCTCTCCTCTTCATGAAGCCCTTCTAGAATGCAGCTGCATCATCTGAGTGCGGTAGTGTGGAGGAGGCTTAACCATGCTGCTACCTGTTTATATTTGCTGCGTCACAGAGTTGGTCTCCCAGACCTGTTTGCCTAAAGTCAGTCATATGCAATAAATTAAAATTTTAAATAGAAGCAGAGTATATTTTTAATTTCATTAAGTCATTAGGATGACATAATTTAACACTGCAAAAATAATTTATTTTCAAAAGTGACTATGACCCTCAGTACCAGAGCATTACTTCAATTTCATCTGTCAATCTAGAAAGCTGTTCTTTAAATGCTTAAAGAAAGGGAAGTTTTTGTGTTGCTGTTAGTGGTAGGGTAAGAAGTAAAACTGCACACAGCTCTGGTTCAGAGACTGAAATCATCGAATAAGTGGCCTGAAAGCAAGGATAACGCCAGACAATTCAGAAAGGACAACATAAGCATTTAAATTCCAGTAGAATGGATTTGTTGCATACAGAACAAAATTGGGCCCTGGAACTTAATATTTTTTGTTTTGAATATTCAGTCACTTGGGATGTTAGCTGGATTTAATTCAGCAAAGCTCAAGGTGTGCTGTAAGATTAAAAGAAAAACATTTGTTGACTCTAGAATACTAACTGATAAGCCAACAAGAGCAGTAGTTCGGAGTTTTCGTGAAGTTTTGTTTGTGCCCTTTCCTGTTTCCCTTTATCCAAGCGTGAGGCTTTAGGAAATAGCAAGCCCAAACTTTGGAAGTGCAGTACTGTACCTCAGCAAGGCAGGATGTCCCAGCTCCGCTTGCCTTTGCTTGTCAAGAAGTAGCTGTCTCTGCAAGCCTAGCTTCGGTTAGCTTCTCTGGCTCACGGAGCCTGGAATACTGGAGGAGGCAGCAGTGGAAGTGGCTCGTGTTTTTTCCCTGTCCAAATGTTTTATTCTTAGGGGGAAAAACGCACACACCCATACCAAGGCTTCTTCAGCAACTTGCCCTTCAGGCTGCGTAGTCTTTTTGTGAGGACCAGGCAGTGTGAAAAGCGTGTCAGGAAGGGGTGTGCCCAAGGAGGATGCTTGCCATAGATTCCATCTTCCTTTTGCACTGAACATTTTTTTCCTACTCCAGAGCTCTTCAGTTATCCCCATAAAAATGCCTAGGCTTAACGTGGTTAATGCTCTAGTATTGTGCCAGTATCTTGTGGGTTAAGTTGACTTTTCTTTTCCCCCCACTGGTTGCTTTGCCATTTAATCTTTTGGTTAAACACCGTAGGGTGCTGGATGCGGTAGGGAGGAGCCTTTGGTAGTTGCTTGACATCTCCACGTGAAATCGGTCACTTCTCTCGCTCAGTTGCATCGAAGTGCAGACCACCTGTCTACATGAAAGAAGCTTGAGGCTTTGACATTATACAGTTTGAGTGAATCACATTTTCATAGTAAAGATCTGACTGGAAAAGACGACTGAAATGTTAAGCCAGAGCCCTCTGGGAGTCTGGTGCCTTTAACAGAACTGTCATTTTGTAAAATGTTACATCTATAGCATAGCCCGTATGTTTTCTATTGGTTTTTTTTGTACAGTTGTAAATTCAAAATACTCTGTCTTTTGGGTACGTATTTTCAGTGTAATACAGTATGTATAATAAAAATTTAGATTTTCTAAGGAGATTGACTGACACTCTTCTTAATAATCAAGTCCCATATTGTGCCATCAGTTGAATTGGTGATGAGGACCGCTAGCCTGAGGCCAAGCAGCCAAATTGCATATAATGTTTCCCTTTTAGACTGATGTCACATTGCTTCTGTAGCTGCATTTCAAAGCTGGCACGGTGCTGGTTAGGGTATCTGTGAGTAGGAGGTGTTTCCAAAATACCTGCCACCACTTTCTGGGTGGATTTGCTGAGAGATGATTAACCTTGGGTGATGTGTCTTCACAGTATGTGGGTGTGCATATACTGAGGGACTTGAGCCACAGCCTGAGACCTGATGGTGTGAGGAATGTCCTGTGCGTGGCCCACACGGTCTGTATGAAAGTGGGATGTAAACCCTTCTCTGTTCTTTACGCTGCCTTTAGCTGAATCACCGCACTCGGAGCGCTGCGCAAGGCAGGCGTGTGTTGTTGTGGGGTTGGTGGTGTTTTTTGGTGTAGGGGCTTTTTTAAGAAACTTTTTATGTAGAGAGGTACAGTTTCAGTGGTCTGGTTTATCCTTTGATAAACATGAAGGCCTATCTCCCAGTGCAGAGTTGGGTGGATGTGTGTGGCTGGCCTCAGTCCCGTTTTCTGCTGGACAGCTGTGTGACATGGCTCCATTACCCTTTGCCTGCGCTGGTGTGGCGCCAGGCACAGCCTGAGGTTTTTCTTTCTGTGTCAAGTCGACCTTATCAAATAGCTGGGAAGGGAGTTCCTCTGTTGTGGGGCAGCTGCTCTGGCAGAGTGCTGGGGACCGAGCTTTGAGGCCAGGATGAGATGGATGCTTTGTTACCTCAGAGTGTGTTTGCTCTGGCAAAGAGGTTTCCTGGTGCCCAAGTGATTCACTGATGCACTTCAGGCCAGTTTGTCTGACTTCTGAGAATGGCCTGTGCAGAACCAGACCCATCTATCTTTAGCAAACTCTGTGTCAGTAGATACTTTGGATATTCCCAGCTGGCACAACCACATGGGGCTTTATATGTCTAGGATGTTGCTCTAATACTAACCCTTGTGACTGATGACTGACCAAAAGTTGACCTGTAAGTCATCTATTCCTAAAACTTCCAGGCAGAACCTAAAGCATGTCAGATGTCACTCTGTGAAGTCGCCCTGCCCTCTTCTGAGAGCAAGAAAGGAGAAAAAGGAAGAAGCAGAAAAGTGATTGTTCTGAAGTACTTGAGGTAACTCTTTTCAGAACCACCTGTATTTCAAAACAATTACATGATACCAGACCTTCTGAGAAAGTTGGGGTCATTCCTTCATCTGGCTCTCAACCATCTGTTTTCTGAGGAGCATTTGGTACTAAAATACACTTATTCCTTCCTGGTAGGCACTCCACAAACAACAGAACACAATCCATTTCTTTGAGTGGTTGATTCAAATTCCCACTAGTCTGTAAGTTTGGTTCTAGTGTCTGATCTGTCACTTGGTGTCAATGTCTCTGGTTTTTTTCCTCTTCCTCTCTTAATAAAAAATATTGGCTGTTCTGTTGTGTAGGACAGTGGGAGACACAAGCTTTCCTCTTGTGCTAAACTTTTGTGGTCATCTGCATTCATCCAGAGCTGTTGTTTAGATGGGACCAAAGTTGTACCTCAATGGCAGATCAACCTTGTTTCCTCCTTCCCTCCTCAAAGTGCTGCAGGCACTGACAGCACAACCACCTCTACCTGCACTGGATTTTATGTCTTTATCCTCTTTCGGAAAACATTTAAGTCTCTTTTCTGCAGAGACCTTGGTGATGTCCAGTAAAAGCTGTCCCACTGAGAGATACACTCTCTTTTCTGTGTCTTCTGTGATAACAATGCCTGTGCAATCTCATCCCTCAAGTATTCTGGTTTACTTTGTTAGAGGCCACCAGCTACCATCACAATTCCTCAAGCTTGAGGCCTGGACAGCTAGTAGTTGGAGGTGTAGATGTCAGAAGCGTTGCTAGAGCAGTTATCCATGCTGCTTTGGGGATCTTCTGATGGCTGGAAGCTGCCCACAGCACAAAGGTCTATGTGGGGATCAGTGGAGCAGAGTCTGACTGGAGGCCTGTGCCTAGCAGTGTTCCCCAGGGCTCAGTGTTGGGTCCAGTCCTGTTCAGTATCTTCACTGACGACCTTGATGAGGGAACAGCATCCACCCTCAGCAAGTACCCGATGATCCAGAGCTGGGAGGGGTGGCTGACACACAGGACACTGTGCTGCCATCCAGCGAGGCCTGGACAGGCTGGAGAGCTGGGCAGGGAGAGACCAGATGAGGGTCAACAAAAGCAAGTGCAGAGTCTGGCACCTGGGAAGGAACAACCACTTGAATCAGTACAGGCTGGGGGTGACCTGCTGGAGAAGAGCTCTGTGGAGAAGGACCTGGGGGTCCTGGTGGATGGCAAGTTGGCCATGAGCCAGCAGTGTGCCCTGGGGGCTGAGAGAGCCAATGGGATCCTGGGGGGCATCAGGAGGAGTGTGGCCAGCAGGTCACAGGAGGGGATCCTCCCCCTCTGCTCTGCCCTGGGCAGGCCCCACCTGGAGTGTTGTGTCCAGTGCTGGGCTCCCTGGGATAAGAAAGACAGGGATCTCCTGGAGAAAGTCCAGAGAAGAGCTACAAAGATGATGAAGGGCCTGGAGCATCTCCCCTGTGAGGAAAGGCTGGGTGAGCTGGGACTGTTCAGCCTGGAGAAAAGAAGACTAAGGGGGGACCTTATTAATGTCTATCAATATCTGAAGGATGGGATGCAGGGGGAAATGGCCAGCCCCTTTTCAGTGTCTGTGGGGACAGGACAAGGGGCAATGGCTGCAATTTGGAGCATAGGAAGTTCCACACCAACACGGGGAAGAACTTTTCCCCAGTGAGGGTGCCAGAGCCCTGGGACAGGCTGCCCAGGGGGTGTGGAGTCTCCATCTCTGGAGAGATTCCAGCCCCGTCTGGACGCCGACCTGTGCAATATGAGCTGGGGAGCTGCTTTGGCAGGGGGTCGGACCCCATGAGCTCTGGAGGTCTCTTCCAACCCCTGTGATTCTGTAGGCAGTAACTTGAAGGAAAATGTGACACACCTTACATCATGGTTTGAATCCAGTACAGCTGGAGCACCATGGGAGAGCCTGATCCTCTTATATCTGGATTTTCATAGAGCTGGCTTCTTGGCACACCCTGGGTGCTGCTCCTTGAAATCCCAGCATCCTCAGTTTGGGTGTCTGGATGTTTACATCCCCACGGGACCAACAAGAATAAGCAATAACGTGTGAGCATCTGCACTTGCTGATGAGTGACCTTCCTGTCTTGGTAATGCCCTTAGTGTGTCAGATAACCACACCTTTTATTGCAGTAAACCACAGAATTTTTAAGGTTGGAAAAGACCTTGAAGATCAAGTCCAACTGTGCCTGCTAAACCATGTCCCCAAGTGTCCTGTATACCTGCTTTTGAGTGTGCTCTGCTTGAGGGCAGCTGACCCCTTAGCCCAATTTTTCTGCCTAGAGCACTAGCTGAGTTTGTCCTGCACCCCCAACGCTGACTGCACCCACACCCACTTGGCAGCTTCTCATGTTTTAACACCCTGTCTAGCTGACTGAGGCCAGTTAAGAATTAAGAAGGTCAGTGCTGCCTGTGAGAAAACAAGCTTCTGGACTGAGTTCATATGCTATCATGGACAGACAAACCACTTCCAAAACCTCTTCTTGGGCACTCTCTACTGTTATTTTTTAAAAATTCTTCTTATTCCTTCTAAATGCAGAAGGAAAACCTTATGGAAAGGGAGAGGTTTGAGTTGTTAGTTTCAAAGTGACTAAAATATTTTATTACTTCAGCTCCTTAAGCTCCCTTTTGTGGGTTTTGCTATGCCCCCTGCACACCACCCATGATGGAGGTTTCTGCTGGTGCAGTTTGAGAAAAGCAACTCTGCTTTTTCAGCTAAGAGGGTTTTAGTCTTGACTCTGAAGCATAGCAGTGTGTCCTTGCTCCCCAAAGCTGCGGTGCCATCCGGTGGCCGTTTGGTCAGGTCCAGGTTTTAAGGTCTGTTCAGAGCACAAAGCTGTGTGTGTTGCTTCAGGAGCGCTGAGGGCTTGTGGCTGGCCCTTGTGTGTCTCGCCTGTGTAGGGGTGGTGTGGGAACAGAGCTGGTTTCAGTATCATTCATAAGCAGCATGCTATGGCAATTCCTTACCTGAAATGAGGTCCAGGTGCCTACCTCCCTGTTCCCTGAGTTCAAGATCTACCTGGGCCCATGGAAGAGTCTGCTCATAATTCTGCAGCAAAGGTCCTCCTGGCTGGGAGGCCTGTCCACTGCAGGTACTCGTACTGGTACAGGAAAGCTGCCAGAGAGCCTGCAGCAGATGAGCTGAATTCACACTGTTGACTTGTACCTGGTGGCCAGTGCCCCCTCTCTGTGCAACGAGGTTGTGATACAGCAGGCAAGCTGCCTTGCTTTGGTGTGTTCCAAGAGAAGGACCAGCCAGGAGCCAGGCTGCAGCTCGGCTGGATCTCCTGCTAGTTCGACAGTAGGGTTCACATCAGGAGCACGCTGCCTAAAGACCACAGTCTTGTCAAATGTCTGCATGCAGCACACCAAAAACTACCCTACCCTCAGCGTGTGGGGGGAAGTGGTTTTGCAGCAGATCATTTAGGTTGGAGTGTTGTCAGGCTGACGTCCATCTGCTCTCAGCTCTTGGGTCCCTGTCCTTCTTGCTACCCTCAGCTGGAGCCTTTCACCCCTACGGCACTTACTGTTGCACCCCAATTAACAGAAGCTGGGGTGGTGACAGCTCACGCTTGACATCGTGAAGAGGGATGCTCCTGGGGAGCCTCTTCCTGCTCAGCGTTTCTTCCTGAAGAAGCTGTAAACACACAGGTCGCTTGGGTGTCTGGCAGCTAATCGATGCTCAGCCCTCAGGCCTGGAATGCCTGGGTAGCTCAGAAATCCACGCCTGCTCTTAGATGCACTCTCTAATGGTACTCAAGGTTCCCCACCAGTGGAAGAGCAGGGGACAAGAGGAGGGCCCTGTGCCAGCCTGGGACACTGCTGGTGATCAGCCGTGACATTGAGCTGTACTCTCTCTGACCCAGCTAGCAAAAGCATTTATCTCAGCAGAGACGAGCCGGGGCAGGAGCTCGTATATGATCAGGCTCTTCCCATCAGCAAAGCATGTCCTACATGCCCAGTTGCTGAAGCAGCTGAGAGGACAGTAACCTGCCTCACCTCCCAGGTGGGCTCTGGTACCTCCTCTGGGGGCGGGGGGCGCACTTCCAGGGTGTGGAAGGGGGGTTAAGGTATGCTTTATCTTTCTCCTCTGTGTGCTGGGCTGAGGCTCACACGTGGCTGCATTGTCACAGGGATGAGTGTCGGTGTTGCCTCTGAAGTGCTTTTCCAGTGCACGTGTGCTGCAGCTGCTTGGGAAATGGGTAACTTGTTCCTGGGGTTTGGGGGTGCAGGGAAAGTTCATGGGGGGCAGTTCACGGTATGGAGGGGATTGACCTGTCACCAGCTCCTCTAACGGAATGAACCTTGCTGTGTGGTTGCTGGTGTTTTATCAGGGTGTGGGGCTGCTTCAGCCCTCTGTGATGCTTGTGCAGAAGTTGCCTACCACTGCAGACCCTCAGCCCCCTGGCTGGGCTGCAGAATGCATGGCCCCACGTGGGTCTGGGTGGACCAGGTCCTTGCGTTGTTTACACCACCTGAGATCAAACATCCTCTGCAAAGGCTTGTAAAACCTTTGGTGAGAAATACGTGAAGAGAACTTGCTCAGGTTAAGGTTACTTGACAGCGTGAAACCAGCTGGTCACCGACTGGCTTATACCCACCCAAACTGGTGATACCAGGGGCAAGGAAGCTGCCCGGTCTCCCCGTAGCACCCATGAGGCATGTTAGTACTAATGGTGTTGCTGCTGGAGACAGCAGGACAAGAGGGTGTCCCTGGCAGAGCTGTGGGTACCAGGGAAGGAGGTCCTTTGCAGGGGCTGGTGGATGCTCAAATCAAACACGTGGCTGGGGGGGCTCTGTGTGCTGAGCATCCACAGCCCCACATGAGTAGCCAGCTGTTACCTGATTTTGGGGGAAGATGTGATGTACATGAGATCACAGAATCGTAGGGGTTGGAAGGGACCTCGACAAAGCAGGTTCCCCAGGACATATCACACAGGTAGGTGTCCAGACAAGTCTTGAATACCTCATCAAATAATGTGGCATTCATCCATACACGACAGGAAACCCTCTGTCACGGTGGAGTCTCGGTGAAGCTGGTCACTAACTGACGTGGGCAGAGGGAAACGGAGTAGATCTTTTGAAGCAGGGCTGCAAGATGAGAAAATCACAGGCACCTTTGTGTCCTTGAGCAGTGTGGGCACAGGCAGGAGGTCCCAGCCTCAGGGTGTGAACCATAAGCCACTGGGTAACATATAGAAACTGGGATGGGGCTTTGCTGTAAGCTTAATGCACTCGCCTAAAAATCTTCATCACCAGGATCGCTGAGTTCCATCCTGATCGCAACAACTTCAGGTATCAAATTTGACACCTCAGGAGCAACGAGGGAGAAGTTAAACGCTGCTTGGGAGAGCTCTGCACCCTGCAGAGGGTAAGCTTTGGTTATGGCATGGTTTGTCTCTGTTACAGTGGGAGCCTCTTGGAACCTTCTGGGGTTGTTTTGCTTCTTGTTTTCCTTCTCGCAGGAAATCCCGGGTGTGCAAAACATGAAATCCTCTCACTTGACGAGGTCACGGGGGGCTGGCCAGCAGCCAGGCCCAGGACTGCTGTGTGGCTCTGCCTGTTCTTCCCCATGAGCCCTTTGCTTCCCCAGGGACACTTCTGCTGCTTGTATTTCCTTGCGCTGCGAGGAGAGGCTTAGATTTGCTCTTCCACTCAATGCTTGATTGGCACTGCGCTTTGAGAAGGCTGGTAACGTCTTAAGACCTGTTGCAGTCTCTGAATATAAAGCCCCCCTTTGTTGGGGGGAGGTTGGCTTGACTGGAGCCGCATGATCCGAGTCAGGTGATGCTACTGGGCACAAAACTGGAGGCGAATAAAGTCGGGCGTTAGGAGATTAGCTGCTGACCTTGCCTTTTGACAAGCTGCGTTACTCCTCAGGGAAAAAGATGAGTGCCTGGCCCTCTCCTCTGCTCTGGAGCTTAACCACGGCATGTTTAACAGGTATGTCCTCCTACAGCAGCACTGCTCCTCGGTGGCTGAGCACGGAGGTGGGTAAAGGCGCAGTGCGCTTCACTGTCTCAGGGTGCTGTGGCAGGGCAAGGCAAGAGCCAGGGGCAAGGTGGGACAGGCAGTGAGGGTTGAAAGGGTCGCAGCGTTGGAAGCAGCTGAGCACGGTAAGTACAGAAGCTTGCTTTTGCCAGGGGAAAAAAAAGGAAGGAAAACAGAGCCCTGTTTACTCTGTGTACTGAGGGTTTGCAACAGCTCCTCAGGGCTTTGTCTTAAACCCCAAGGGACAGGATGCCCCGGGATGTCAGCTTCCTGGGGGTGATTTGGTAGCTGGGTCTTTGTCAGAAAAAGAGCATATATAAAGCTGCCTGAATGTTCTTGTAATCGTGGTGCCCCTCTCTGCTCTCCTATTTGTTCCTACCCTTTTGTGCTGCTGACCTAGCGGGAAAAAAAAACCCAAGCCAAAAATATCACCTGTGTTCTTACAGTTACTGGTTTTGGTACGTGGGACCTGCAGAACTTGCCATGCTTCAGATCACGTACCTTCGGGGCAGGTCTGGCCACAGGCAACTGGGGGGAGCAAGGTGCTGCCCTGTTCCCTCCTCACTGCAGCCCACCTGCATCTGGGGGGCGGAGGGCTGCGGGGGGCCCTTTTCAGAGTGTGAACCCATCAGCCAGGGACAATTTGTGTTTTATGGCGTTCCTTGGGAAGGGGCAAAGCTGCTCATGGCAGTTACCTGCTGAGCCTCATCCAGGGCAGCCTGAGCATGTAACGAGCTACGAGCCATAGTCTGGCAGTCTCAAAGTCACAAAATTTGGTGAAACTCTCCATTTCAGGAGGCAATTATTCACCTGCTGGTTCAGGAGCCCTTGAACTCACCAGAGCTGATGGTGATCTTCACTTGTTTGCATTTTGGCT
This sequence comes from Zapornia atra, assembly GCA_013400835.1. NCBI lineage: Eukaryota > Metazoa > Chordata > Aves > Gruiformes > Rallidae > Zapornia > Zapornia atra. Next base: position 166,994 of record VZTU01034329.1, read on the forward strand.
TGAAAGGTTAGTTTTTCGGAATGGCAGGCTGTGCAGTGTGTAAGATGCAGAGAAGGAAAAGCAAGGGAGTGTCCCTCCTGTTTCTGTGTTTTGTGAGTTCCGGGCCAGTGTCCGTGTGCCTTGTGGGTCAGCAGGGCCACCTGCCTTCCCAGCCTGGAGGGCTGAGCTCGGTAACCTTCCCTGTCATAGAATCATAGGGGTTGGAAGGGTCCTCAAGAGCTCCTGGGGTCCAACCCCCCTGCCAAAGCAGCTCCCCAGCTCATACTGCACAGGTCGGCGTCCAGACGGGGCTGGAATCTCTCCAGAGATGGAGACTCCACACCCCCTGGGCAGCCTGTCCCAGGGCTCTGGCACCCTCACTGGGGAAAAGTTCTTCCCCATGTTGGTGCGGAACTTCCTGTGCTCTAACTTGCAGCCATTGCCCCTTGTCCTGTCCCCACAGACACTGAAAAGGGGCTGGCCATTTCCCCCTGCATCCCATCCTTCAGATATTGATAGACATTAATAAGGTCCCCCCTTAGTCTTCTTTTCTCCAGGCTGAACAGTCCCAGCTCACTCAGCCTTTCCTCATAGGGGAGATGCTCCAGGCCCTTCATCATCTTTGTAGCCCTTCTCTGGACTCTCTCCAGGAGGTCTTTGTCTTTTTTATCCCAGGGAGCCCAGCACTGGACACAACACTCCAGGTGGGGCCTGACCAGGCCAGAGCAGAGGGGGAGCATCCCCTCCTGTGACCTGCTGGCCACACTCCTCCTGATGCCCCCCAGGATCCCATTGGCTCTCTCAGCCCCCAGGGCACACTGCTGGCTCATGGCCAACCTGTCATCCACCAGGACCCCCAGGTCCTTCTCCACAGAGCTCTTCTCCAGCAGGTCACCCCCAGCCTGTACTGATTCAAGTGGTTGTTCCTTCCCAGGTGCCAGACTCTCCACTTGCTTTTGTTGACCCTCATCTGGTCTCTCCCTGCCCAGCTCTCCAGCCTGTCCAGGCCTCGCTGGATGGCAGCGCAGTGTCCTGCGTGTCAGCCACCCCTCCCAGCTTTGGGACATGTCATCCCCAAGGCCCTCAGAGTGAGACATCGTGCTGAGGTGTCACACAAAATTTGACCCAGCCTTGAAGTGTCCCCAGAGATACTTTTGGTGATTCATAGCATCCCTCAAAAAAAAAAAAAAGTCTCTAGAAAGCAAAGCCAGTGCTCCCTGGCACAGGGAATGCAAGTGTGGAGACAAAGTGGTCTGATGGGGCTAAGGCTGAACTCTGTGCTCCTCTTCCCCCTTGCCATGCTGTAACTGGTAAAACAAACCATCACCCGCTTTTACTAGATGCTCACAACTGGTTTTTTCCCCCACCTGCCTCCTCCTTTTTTTTTCTCCAGAAGTTGTTTAAGTGGCTGTATGAAGTACCAGTGGCTGCTGGTGGCCACTGAAGTTCAGTAAGCTGCTCCTTGATGACTGTTTCAGCTACATGGCATGGGAAGAGTTTTTCTGTTAATAAAAAAATCCCTCTTAACAGTGCCACCATTTAACACCACGACCAACCAACTCCTGAAAGCTTACCAAGGAGCAACCTTCAACTAAAAAAATAACGTTGGAGTTTTTTTAAATAAGCACCAATAAAATTCATCTGTCTGGGTGCAGTCCAAGGTGTTTAAAGCCACTGCAGCGTCTCTTGCTGGCAGAGCTGAGTGTAGGGTGGGGACAAGCTGCTCTGGGAGCTCAGACTTTGATCCCAGTGGTCTTTCTGAGAGGTTTTCCCAGGAGAACTTGATCCTGCCCTTGACTTACTGCTAAGTGTTTGCTTTGAGATTAGTTTAATAAAAACCTGGACTGATTTGGCTCACTGCCAGACATGAGGAAGGAGAAGCAGGACAGCTTTGGCTCTTTAGGCAAGTGAGTCAGTTGAGGGGAATTGCCTCTCCATCCTGGATTGAGGCACGGCCGAGGTGCTGGTGTTCTACTGCAGAGCTCCTCTCCCTGCCTAACACCAGCAGTGGCGTCTCCACGTTGTTCGGGTTTGGGCCTGGGCCAAACAAATATGCTGCAAAATGGCCACTGTTAAATTCAGCATCTCTGTTTTGGGGGCTACAGCAAGAAAACATGGGTGGTGGCCCAGACAGCTGGGTGCTCATCTGCCCCTTTGGGTGCTGGTTGCAGAAGGACCGGGGGTGTGTGCTCTGTGGAGCACAAAGCAGGCAGTATGCAACAGGAGGGAGCACTCCCAACAGGCCCTCTCCATGTGATCCCAACTTTGTAAGGACTCTTTCATTTGTGTCCTGATCTTGCTGTAGAAATTTAACTAGAGTCCTTGATTAACTCAGGCTGTGTGGTGGTGCTGTTGGTGCCCCGGTGGGGCTGAGTGCCGGCACCCCTGTAGTGCTCAGCTGTGGGAGTTCAGCAGACCCTCTTGCTGCTGCAGCGGCTTTGCTGCCTGCTGGCCAGGGCACCTGCACACCGTGGTACCAGCCGCACGCTGATGCTGCATCAAGCTGGATGTGTTCAGAAGCTGCTTTCAGGGCAAGTCCCGCCCTGGGTTTCCGTCCCAAACTGACGTGGGAGCTGCTGTGGTGGGAGCTGCCTCTTCTGGTTTTGCTGTGCTTCCTTCGCTTAGTGCCATCCTGCTGGCTTGAACCTGACTTGCCACCTTTTATGTCTAGTTTCATGGGAGGCTGAAGGGCATCCCCTGGGCCGTGTGCCGGGGTGACACGAGCCAGCAGAGAGCATTTTGGTCTGCTACATACCACAGCAAAGCCACCCAAACTGCAGCAATACCCCTTGTCTCTGAAGACGACAGCTGCCCCCACTCTGACAGGGGGATTTCAGAATCAAAGCAAGTCTTGGCCTGCAGGTTCTCTTCTGGTTACAGTATCTACCTCCAGAATAGATTTAGAAAAAAACCATAAATCCCAAACCCATGACTTTTCTTTGCTGATCTCTTCAACAGAGGTGGGATAAACCAGCCAGCTGCTTGACAAGCATCTTAAATAGATTGTCGTGGGATGTCTCTTGAGCTGCTGCTAACAAAATCTAGTGTCTCAAGCAATCTCACACCCTTTCATCTCAGAGAGCCAGACCTCCTGGACACTGGCATCTACTGAGTTGAGGCCTCATGGACCCTCTCCTCCATTTCCTTGAGTCTCTCATGTGCCAGGGAGTCTCAGATGCTGCCAATGCTGTTTCCCTCCTTGCTTCTGGACCGCGCTGTGGTAAACCATAGCAGAAGGGAGCTTCTGGACATCGAGCAAGGACCCGCGGGTCGGGCAGTTGGTAAAGGCCTCACGGGAAGCCTCTGTTAAAGGGAGAACAGTCATTTGGCCACCGATTATGTTTTTTCTTCTCTTAGGTATTGCTTTAGGCCAGACAGCCACCACCCAGGACCCTGTTGCCTCAACATTGGTGCCTCCCAGCGCAACTACCAGTCAGGTCCCCATTGTATCAACCCCGGAACCTCCCAGTACAGCCCCCACCATAGCCTCTGCTCCCCCAACTGCCTCTGCAATGCTCTCAGCTGGAGTGGCATCAACCACTGCAAACCCTGTCGCATCCACGGCAGCACCATCCTCTGATCTGAGCACACAAAGGCCTGCTCAGACTCTGCCTGCCACCACGGATGTGACCGTCCTCACCTCTGCCAGCACAACCACCTCTCAAACACCTACAGGACCCATGGCCGTGTCCACCAGCGCCCCGGCATCCCCTCCAGGTGAGATCACATCTCCTGGGGTCCCGTCAGCGGCTCCGTTCCTCACCACAGCCAGGCCCTCCAACTGCAGCAGCGTGAACATGACCGCCTGTGCCCGCTGCTCCCCGGGGACGTTTCCCAAAGAAGGTAAGAGCCCGTGCTTAGGGCTTACTCTGGCTCTCCTGTTTGTAAGGTGGAAAAGTAACTTTTCAAGGAGGGCGAAACCGGCATGTGTCCTCCTGTTGGAGGCTTGGATAGCCAGTAGGAGCAGGAGCTACTTCGTCACACCTCCCTGAAGGAGGAGGATCTTGGCCTTTGCTGGCCTCCTGCTGTGTATTGGTCTTCCAAAGGCTTCCTGGGGAGGATGAGGAAGCAGTAGACTTGTGGCTTGAAAAGCATAACACAAATGTAACCTGCTTTATTGGCAGGAGGATGCTGTTTCGAGATACAGTGCCAAATATAAGGAGGGCTTCCAACTATCTGTCTGAAACACTTGAAAGAGAATCTCTGCTATGGTAACGGCCTTTTCAGTCACGCTTGAGAAACCACCTGGCCAACCTCTTTTGTGGTCAGGGATGCATAATGTTACCTTCTTCAGAAGTTATTTATGTGTTGTGTTGTGTTTAGTTTGGGTTTTTCAAACAACCATTACCCCACCCCCCAAAAAAAACCCCTAAGATACAAGCCATGTACTTTTTGCTTACTTCCACTGCTGCAGGGCAATTGTTAAAAGAGGGATAAACAGCTTTGATGGCTTAGGATACAACTGCAGGGACAGGAGGTAATTCCTGCCACCCCCATTGCGCAGGATGTTCATCCACAGGATGCTCTCCCCTTACCCATGCCCGGTTGCCACAGCACCCAGCGCTGGCTCCTGCGAGCAGTGGGGTGGCAGGAGCGACATGTGCAGCTACAGCAAATCCCACCCAGTTATTCCCCTTAGTTTGGACTTGTTTTGTGGAGCAGAGAGGGCGAGCTTGTGGCTGATGGGAATGTCATGGTACCAGTGCACAAAGAAAAGTTCCTGCTGCTGCTGAAGGGAGATCCTCTGCTGTGGGGTTTTTCTGCTTCCCACAAGTTGGAATTATCATCAATCCAATGGAGTATGTTGGGTTTTTTCCTTCTTTTTTGTTTGTGTGTTGGAGGGAAAGCAAGGAAAACCCTCCTGGGTCCCTCCAATTAAGAGAGGAAAAAGCAGTCGTCTTCACTACCCTAAACCTGCGTTGATAGACTTGAGACCTTAGATCACCTTACAGCTTGCCAACGATGCACAGCAGTGTCACTGGCATTCATATTGATGTTTGTACTCCCTGGGACTGGGGGGGCTGCCTCCCCACACTTCTGCATTCATGGCAGTGACCTGCTGTGGCAAGCAAAGGGGTTCAAGTTGAGTCTCACAGTCCTGATCCTGATCTTTTTGTTCCAATTTAGGCACCTTGAACTGCTCGTGCTGTGCCGGGGGCTCTTGCACGGACCCCAGTGCCTGCACCTCCTGCCCACTGGGCCACTACCAGCCTGAAAGTGGGCAACCATCCTGCCTGCCTTGTCCTCAGGGGCGTTACGCCAAGTAAGTGCCTGAGCCCCTGGGCATGGGGTGGTGGGTGCTCTCCCTCAAAATGCTTCCCAGCCAGAGAAGTCTCCTCCTTTGGGCCTAGGGGGAAGTGCTGCCAGGGTAGTTCCTCAGGGGGAAGTGCAGGGCTTTGCATCCCAAGGGCCCTGGGCTTGCTGCCCCAGCACCCCCCGTGGTGCAAGCACTCAGTGGCAGCAGAGGCTAGCAGGGCTCTGTGGCAGACTGGGTCACAGGGAGCTTGTTCACTGCAAAGCCAAAATAGCTACGTGCCTGTTAAACGTACAAACATTCCAAACTGGGAAAGAGCAGGGGGAGGTGTGAAGGGGTGCACCTCTGCAGTGCTGCTGAATTCTTCTCTCCAGCAAACACTGGCACGGGGATGCTTTTGCAGAGGGCTTCCCAGCAGCCAGCTACCTCCTTTTCTTCTTTTTTCCATGGTCTTTTATATGTACTAGGGGAGAATACATCTTTTTGTGACAGAGGGACACTTGGGGGTGAGCAGTGGGGTTCATTCCTCAGCTTTTCTCCAGGACACCTCTGGCTAACTGGCTTCACCTCTGTGCTTTGCCCCAAACTTTCTCAAGATTTGTTGCCTCCAAGGAGTCTCATTCTATTCTATTCACCAGCAACTGAAGGAACACCCTTAGCTGATAAAAGCTAATGAGGTGTCCCAGGCGGAAGCCCAGCCTTGCAAGTTCCCTGGGCTGCCTCATCTCAGGGGTGCCATATAGTGTTCTCCGGCTGCAGGAACACGCACGCCTGTGGCTCTACATGTTTCCCACTGAGGTTTTCCCTGCTGTATTCGATGCCTGCTGTGAGCAGGTGGGGTTTGTCTCTCTGGCAGCTGCGGGGACAGGAGGGGGCTTCCCTTGACCACGTCCCCTGCAGAACATCTCTGTTTGGGTCAGCCCTACGGAGAGGGAACAAAACCTGGCCCTGAGGAAGAACAAGGAGACCATGCAGTACATTCATGGCAGCCCATAGATATGAGGGAGCATCAGTTCCCCCTTTGTGCTCCCCCCCTTGCTGTTTGTGCCATGAGGACCTGCTTTACCTTATTTACCCCCTGAGAGCTTTAAAAGAGAACAGGATCAGCCTCCAGGCTGACACGCAAATGCTGTTGAAAAGGGCAACACAGAGCTGGGGACCAGGCCGGACCAAATGGCGGCTGGGTTTGCATGTGTCAGAGGCGGGGAACCAGAAGTTGGGGGGGCCCGGCAGGCAAAGTGTGTGCATGGCAATTTCCAAGGCAGCTGCCCAGGCCTCGGGGCTCCGACAGGCTCATTTAACATTTTTGTGGTATTTGGAGAATCCGGGCTCCCTGAGCATCGAGCGGCTCTGGCTGGCGCTGGCCCGGCCCTGGTTTGTTTTAAGTAAAGCATTTGCTGTGTTTCCAATTGATTTTTATGGTTTTCCACAAATCTTGCTCAGCCCTGGGGTTTCTGAAGGAGTTGAAGAGCATGCCCTTGTTTTCCTCTAAAGCATCCCTGAGCATGTACACAAATACCCACATGCTTGTTGTCGGGGTTTTGGCTCCACTGGCGATGAATGCAGTAACTTTCCTCTCTCTCTCTGCCTTTCCTCATTTTCCTCCCCCTGCTCCTGGAGGCCTAACTCATTACATCCCCTTTCCCACAGTCCCAGTTATTTACATTTGGGACTCTCGTACATCAGTGCCTGTGGTTTAGCTCCTTTTTTTGACTCCTAAGGCAACCTGACTTTCAGCAACAGAGCAGCTCCTTTTAGAGTTGCTGATGGACGCTGAACAGCAAGCACCTTTCCAGCTCAATTCAATTTCCAAGCCTGGCTTTAACAGCCTGACTTTAAACCAAGGTTTGTGAGCCTGGCTGCAGCGTGTTTTTCAAGACCTAGAATTCAGAGTGGAAAACCCATCCCTTCCTACCAAGCCTGCAGGGTGTCTCTAATGTTAAAGATACAGAAAGCTTCATTTTTCCAGTGGACCTTTATGCTCAGGCGAGCTCAAGTTGCTGTTTTTCTGCCTGAACTCCTTCATTGTAATCACCCTGTTTCTAGGCTTGCTAGTGAAGCAAGGAGTTGTGCCCTTCTCACTCCTCCTCCGAAAGTGGATGGAGGCCCAGGTGCCCCAAACCAGCGCTCACCTCTGCTCCCTTCTCTGCCAGCCTCACAGGGAGCACTGAATGCCTTCCCTGCCCGCCTGGCCATTACACAAACGAGTCGGGGGCCGCAGCCTGCAGAGCGTGTGACAAAGGTAGGCCTGGCTCTGTGTTCCACCCCAGCACCTTTCCATGGGGCTGCACCCAGCTTTTTCCCTTGGCCAGACACAATTACCAGGGAGCTTAACAGCACCGAAGAACAAACAGGTTCTTTTGTTCAGGCTAAAAATAGAACAGCAGGTCTCTTCCCAACCTGTTATCGACATTTGCTTATTAAAATGGGAAGAAACAGATCTGAGAGCCACGCTGCTATTTCCCATCAAGCTGGTATTGCCACTGCAGCAAGAGCCTTCTCCGGGAAGCCAGGAGAGGTGGTTTGTGAAGGGCAGTTGGGCAAATAAAAGCGGTCCCCTCATTTTGATGGCACAGATTAGCCTAAACTGTCTCCGTTTTCAGGTAGGCAGTCTCCTGCAGCCTCAGCAGTCGGTGCAGTGCTCTCTGTACTGGGGGCCTCGGCAGGCTGCTCTGTGTCTGGCGAATGCAATACGAGCCTGGCGCAAGGCGCCCGCAGACGGGACAGCAGCACCTCTGAAACAGGCTTAGCATTTACCCACAGGAAACCTGATTAACACATGCAGTGCAGCAGCTATTCGGTATGGCATCCAGGGATGGTGGCTCTCTGGGCAGCCTGTTCCAATACCTGACTGCTCTTTCAGTGAAGAAATTTTTCTTAATAGCAAATCCAAACCTCCCCGGCACAAGTTGAGACCATTTCCCCCTGTCCTGTTCTTGAAAGAAGAGACCAGCACCCACCTCACTACAAGCTCCTTTCAGGCAGCTGTAAAGAGTGAAAATGTCTCCCCTCAGCCTCCTCTTCCCACCCTTCATGGTCCTGATGGTGCAGGCAGGGAGAACAAACAGCGTATTTCTGCACAGACTAGAGCCACCCTGTTAATGGGCCTGGAGTCCTTCCTTTTAGGGGGAAGAAGATGGCTTTTCTTAGGTGGGGAGACCCTGGAGGTGAGGTGGCCAGAGGGGTTCCCCCTGCTCCAGCTAAATAATGCAGGGGCCAGCACTGAGATCACCACCCATTTCAGCTTCATTCCAGTCCAACCTGTCATGCTGACAGGGTGCCCAGTCTTTCCTCTCCCTGGCAGGATTTAGGACACGAGAGTGCCACCAAGCCCCCCATGGGTCCCTCAGCATGGCAGAGGTCGTTAGGAACCTTGTATTGCTACTTCAGGGCTTTGACACATACGAACCCCACCATTCTGACAGCCCATGAAGTGCTGTCTGAAGTGTGTTGTGGGGAGATGATTTTGTTGCTTGTAAATTGAAGATGAGCAAACATAAAGCAATGTGGGGCAGCGATGATGGAGGAAAGATCCTGAAGCCTTACTCTTCTCTTTTTCAGGGTATTTTAGCTCCCAGCAAAATGCAGTTTTTTGTCTGCCTTGCCTGCCTGGATCATTTTGCAAGTAAGACTTGTGCTGCCGGCTGTCACGTGGACAGGGAGGGGTGGTTTTCTTTTGGCCACTTAGCTAGAACCACCCATGTAGTGGCCAAAGGCAAGTTACCTGCCTTCCTTTTTGGCTGGAGGGACGTTGGTGCTGACTCTGCTGGGAGAGGGGTGGTACAATGAGGGAGGGGGGGGGTGCCTGGCTGGCTGGGGAGGTACCCCAGAATGAGGTGGTAGAGCCATCAGATCACAACTTCCTTTCCAGTGTCACTGTGTTGCCTGGGCATTGCACACCACTGATAAACTGGCCGATACTGGCACAGGGATTGAGCTGAGCATCGCTCTGGGTTTTGTAGGTTGAAGCTGGGCTACTGGTTTGTTTATCTGTCAGGATAGGCAGAAGGCAGCAGCTGAAGTACCCTGGCTGAGCTGTCACCTCCAGGGTGGGAGAGCAGGTCTGGGAGAGGTGCTGGTGAGATATGTCACGATGGGCTCCACACCCTGCTCTGTAGTGATGCCTGCATGGAGGTTGCAGGGTTTGTATCCAAAGCAGGTGAATTGGCACGTGAACATCTACCTTCCTTCTGACCTCACCTTGGGCTGGCTTGTCCCATGATATGGAGCAGATCTCTGCTGAACCTTAACTTGCCCCAAGACTGGACCCAGGGCTTACCTGGATGTATCACAGGTCTCTCTCCGAGCTCGCTTTGGTACCCATGGGCCAGTTCCAGCCAGGTTTGCTAAGGAACAGCAGCCTCTAGGAAAGAAAGTTCCTACAGGCTTCATGCAAATAAGCCACTGAAGGGAGGACAGAAATGCCATCACGTGCCAGGCCAGAATTAGACATGTGAGAAACCCTACGTGAGAGGGACATGGTGAAAGCCCACAAAGGGGAAAAAGCAGACCCTGGGAGGCTTAAGGCTGTGCACACATAAGAGACCCAGCTTTGGTGGGCTGGTCTTGAAAGTGATTGTCCTACAGTACTGTCTGTCTCCCCAGCACCACCAGCTGCACGGGGTGTCTGCCATGTCCTGGTGGGCGAGAGGCTCTTCAGGAGGCGTCGGAGGAGTGCACACCTTGCCTGCCAGGTAACTTCTGCAGCAGAGGCTGGGGGGCTGCGATAGCCCCGCTGGGAACGCACAGCTTCAGCACCAGGAGGAATGATTTCCTCCTGAGAAGACTCACCTCCCTTTCCTCGGCAGAGCAGGCGGTGAAGGGGCAGTCGTGTGGCGGGGGGGAGCGAGGAGATGGCCCTGCTCCTCGTGTCACTGTCTTCAAGAGTGTCAAACCACAGCAGGCAAGTCAGCAGGCAGGCAGGGCACTCCAGCCCCCCACAGCCCCTGGTGGAGAGCCTCCCCTCCGGAGACTGCACCGGGCACTCCTTGCAGCCAAGCTGAATTTGAAACACACAGAAAAGCATTTCCTGCTTTGAGACCCAGCACTGCTGGGCCCCATCGTTCCCACCAAGCTTAGGAAACTAAGCCGTGCTTTAAACTCTGCTCGGCGAGTTTCAAACAGCTGGGAAAGGTGTTTGAATCTGGAATTAGAGAGGATGAAACGCTGCTGACCTCCAGCTCCAACCCTCCCTCTGCTTTAAAGCCAGAGTTCGCTACTAAACCCACCTCCCACTGTACTCCTACTCGAACTTGCTCAGTTTGCCAGATCAAACCCCAGCTGTCCTTTAGTCCCTCTGTCCCTGCTTGTTCTTTCCTGCCCCTCTGCCACCAAGCCTGTGCCAGCCAGGTTTTATTATGCACATGAAGCATCTAAAGGTCTTTCCCCCAGTGGCATTGAAAGCTGAATCAGCCATATGTAATTGCAGAGGCCCCAGGGTCTTGTCCCCGACCTTAATTTTGTGATTATATTCCAGGTATGTTCAAAGGTCCCAGTGACAACAAATGCAAGCTCTGTGGGACGGGAGAGTACCAAGTACAGCGGGGCAAGGAGAGCTGCGACCTGTGCCCAGAAAGTCACTACTGCCCTGTGAGTCACCATCAGCGGCTTTGACAGCCCAGACTGACAAATCCAGCTGTCCCCTGACAAGCTGAATACACTTCCCTTAACGCTGTTCTTAGCTGAGCCTCTTTCTTAAATGCTGGCAGAGCCCTGATGGAGGGAGGTGGCTCAGGTTTGACACCAGGAGTCTGGCTCTGGAGAGCCACCTGGTCTCACTGGGCTGTCAGGGGAAAGTTGGGAGTCTGTTGGGGGACTTGACATGTGGATTTGATGTAGAATGACACTCTGCTCTTCACCCTCGCCTGAATAACACCACAGGGGCAGGCAGGCTGATTTATCATGGAATCTTAGAATCACGGGGGTTGGAAGGGACCTCAAGAGCTCATGGGGTCCAACCCCCCTGCCAGAGCAGCTCCCCAGCTCATATTGCACAGGTCGGCGTCCAGACGGGGCTGGAATCTCTCCAGAGATGGAGACCCCACACCCCCCTGGGCAGCCTGTCCCAGGGCTCCCTCACCCTCACTGGGGAAAAGTTCTTCCCCAGGTTGGTGTGGAACTTCCTGTGCTCCAACTTGCAGCCATTGCCCCTTGTCCTGTCTCCACAGAGCACTGAAAAGGGGCTGGCCATTTCCCCCTGCATCCCATCCTTCAGATATTGATAGACATTAATAAGGTCCCCCCTGAGTCTTCTTCTCTCCAGGCTGAACAGTCCCAGCTCACCCAGCCTTTCCTCACAGGGGAGATGCTCCAGGCCCTTAACACTGGCAGGCTTCATTTCTTGGCTGTTTTCCTTCTGGTTTTGTCAATGCTGCTGCAGTCTCATCTCCTTTCAGACCAGTTACATTTTGTGGTCTTCTCCATTTGCCAGTGCTGAGTTACTTCTTCTCTTGGGCAGAGTCCAGATGTGAACCCGATCAAGTGCCCCCCCGATGCTTTCTGCCCCGCGGGCAGCGCTGAGCCCACATACTGCATGGAGATCTTTCTTTACAAGTCCGGGGACTCCTGCCAGCTGACTCCCCTGACAGTTGTTCTCCTGGCCACCTTCTCAGCAGGTAAGTACCTGTCTTCTCTGTCCTTTGGTAACATTAGGCACCCCGCTGGGGCACTGCCAGGGGTGCTGCCTGGACAGTGTAGCTTATGGGTTCCTAGTAAAGGTCTTTCCAGCTGCTGCGACGTGCATGAGACTCCTGTCCCCATTTGTAGGCAGGGGTATCGCTGCGTGTGCTCTGAAGGAAGAAGGGTACCATAAAGCTGCCCCTCTCCTGTTTGTCTTTGGGAAGCAGGTGTGTATACGGACCCCAAACCAGGAATTTCTTGGCTGCCCCAAAAATAGGAAAAAGGAGGATTTCCTGTTGATCTGAGATCCAAAGTTTCCTAAAAACCTTCCTTATCCCCAACTCCCTAACTCTGCCACAGCAATCCAGCAGGATGGGGTGCTGGCAGCTAGTGCAGCATTGGTTGCATTGATGCTGTAGTCCACCTTGTGACCAACAGAATGAAAGGCCACCATTGGAGCATCCCTAATCCCAGAGGTCACCTGCTATAATTAGATCATTAGGGCAAGGGCAAGCCAGCTGGTGGATGAGCTTTTCCACCTGGAAGCTACACTGTGAATTCTCTTTCCAAAACAGTGAATGTACATTCATAGTCCTAGCAAAGAGAGCGAAGGGGAGAGCTCAGTAGTTTTAATCAAAGTTTGGGGGACATTTAATCAGAGGTAAGAGTTATGATGCCAATGAGCAATTCTTATTGCTATGGACTGCAAAAAGGGCAGAAGAAGAAGGACTCGTCTCCTGTGCACAGGCAGATGAACAGAACCCCCACTGGAAGTGCTGCTGCCTACTCTCTTGACACAATGTTTTAATCTCTAAGTCATAGAGCTGGCTAAATCATCAGAGGAGAAGGAATTAATTACAGTCTCTTCTCCATGGGTTTCTGTGTTTTAAGCACAACAGTTACGTGCCTCCTGAAGACCCAAACTTCCAGTCAAGCTGGCTGTTGTTAAACAGCATAGGGAGATAAAATAGCTGTGTCATTAGAATCCTAGGGTGGTTTGGGTTAGAAGGGACCTCAAAACCCATCCAGTTCCAAACCTCTGCCATGGGCAGGGACACCCTCCACTAGCCCAGGCTGCCCAAAGCCCCATCCACCCTGGCCTTGAACACTGCCAGGGACCCAGGGGCAGCCACAGCTGCTCTGGGCAGCCTGTGCCAGGGCCTCACTGCCCTCACAGGGAAGGATTTCTAAATCTCTCCTGTTTTACTGTAAACCTCTCCAGCTCCTCGAGGCACCGGTTTGTTCCCAGCAATGAACAACAGAGCGCAGAGGTGCTTCTCCTACAGCAGGGCTGGTTGCTCACATCAATTCCCTTTCTTAGCACCAGAGGAGAGGACACCGTGGGTCCTGAGGAGAAAGGGACTGCATATGATGAAGGGGCCATAGCTCTAGCAGCACTTCTCCAGAGGGCTGAAATATTGTGGTGGGAGCAGAAGAAGGTTGTCCTCACAAGCCATGGCTTGGAACTTTGTGGAAGCTCCTCCACTGGCCCAGATCCCCTTGTGCCCGGCTGCAGTCCAAAACTCTGCTGAGACAGATGCCATTTGAAGCAAGTATTAATTAGAAAAAGTAGATTAAAATGAAGCTCCTGAGAAGCCTGTCCACGTGGGGACCATTAACAGGCATTTCTGATAAACAAGTCTGAGGTCACAGAACTACATTCCTCAGTGAAGTCACAGAACTTGCTCCAAAGAAGGGTAAAAGACCCAGCCCACACAGGAACCTGAGTGTTTCATGGCTGGTCTAACAGAGCAGTTCTTTACCATGAGGCTGTCTGCTCATGCAACCTAAATTTGGACATCTTTGTCTGGCCATGTTGCATCACAGTGACAGATTTGTGCTCTTGATATTTGCCAATTACTTCCATGTCTTTGCTCAAACTAAGGGTAATTTTTCCTGACAGCCCTGATCTCGGTCTAGACTCAGAGTTAGTCTAGGTCAGTTACTCCTTGTGCTTCACTGTAAGCCCTGCACAGGGCAACCTCCTTTCTCGAGAGGATCCTGTGGTGGGATCAGCAGTGTGTAAGATGCCAATGGAAAAGAATAGTTCCACAGAGCAGAGAGTAAATGGCACGTAAAAGGCAAGTTACTAAATTATTTCATTAAAACCTGCTGTTATTCTCTGCAGCTTCCAGAGAAAAGCTGAAATGTCAAAGTTAAGTATTTATTTTTATAGCCAGCCCAAACTATTTTGATGCAGAATATGTAGGAGGAAAAAACCCAACAAACCAAACCCCCCTTAGCTTACCAGAGAGAATACTTGAGTTGGGAAGCCCTAGAGGAGATGGGACTTTAACTCCCCTCCAAAAAATAACTACCTTTCCTTGCCTTCCAGGTGGAATCCTTGCTGTCTTTGTAATAATTCTGAGAAGACGACAAGATTCTACTGAGAAATCATTCAAGTCTCTATTGCTGCCCAGAGGCTCAGGACGGCACGCGACATACGGGGGGACGGAGCACACAGAGCCAGTCTACGCGGGCTGGTAGCGCAGCACATGGCATCAGCAATCACCCGCTTTGTATGTCTGTGTATGGGGCAAGTGTTTCACCCCAGAGCCATCTCCTTCTTTATGGGTGGAGAAATAAACCTCAGTTTTTGAGTTGTGGCTACTCGTGCCCACCAAGCTGGCTGGCTGCTCTGAGAAAATGGATCGGTGGAGAAGCTTCCCTTCCAGTCCTGGCTTCATTCACTGGTAAACACTCTTCTCCTTCCCTCCAGAAAAAGAAAACCAATCAACAAACAATTCTGTGTCTCTCCAGTCAGATGGACAAACTGGGTGAGGATCAACTGCTCCAGTTCCTGAGCAACACTCTCAGAATCACAGAATGTCAGAGGTTGGGAAGGGATGTCAAAAGCTCATCTAGTCCAACCCCCTGCCAGAGCAGGATCACCTAGATTAGGTCACACAGGAACACATCCAGGGGAGTTTGAATGTCTCCAGAGCAGGAGACCCCACAACCTCTTTGGACAGACTGTGCCAGGGCTCTGCCACCCTCACAGGGAGAAAGTTCACATGGAACTTCCCATGCTCCAGCTTGCACCCGCTGCCCCTTGTCCTGTCATTGGACATCATGGAGAAGAGCCTGGCTCCATCCTCCTGACACTCACCCTTTACATATTACAGACATCGATGAAGTCACCACTCAGTCTCCTCTTCTCCAGACTAAAGAGGCCCAGCTCCCTCAGCCTCTCCTCATAGGGAAGGTGTTCCACTCCCTTCACCATCTTGGTGGCCCTGCACTGGGCTCTTTTCAAGGAGAGGCCTAGAGCTGGACACAATATTCCAGATGCATTTCCACCTGGGCAGGAACTAACAAAAATATGCTTCCTTTTAAGAATATGCTATTTTAAAAATTATTATTATTATTTACCATTAGTTTAATCAAGTCAAAGACAGGGAGCTCAATGCTTTCCCTTTCTTCTTGCCTGTGGGAAAACAATGTGCAGCTGACATAACAGTTGTTTATGGGACAACCCTGTCCCTTTTGTTTCCTGCTGTAAGATGGTGCTTTGTGCTACAGCAACCAAAGCAGCTCAAACATTCCAGCAAACCTCAGAAGAAGGGAGTAGAGGCTGTAGAATAGACAAGGAGGAATGGTCCTTGGCTGGAGAAAGGGAGGCTTCAATTAGATATGGAGAAGAAATCCTTCACAGGCATTCCACGATCTAAATCTGGACCAGCAGCATCAGGGATAACTGCAGCCCAAACTCCACAGGAACCCCCTCATCCTCCCCAGAAGTCTCTCTCACACTGATGTTCGTAAACAGGCACTGAATTTCTCAGCTGGCAAACAAAGGCCAGGTTGGATGGGGCCCTGGGCAACCTTGTGTAGCTCCAAGCCTGAGGTTGGTGGCCCTGCCTGTAGCAGGGGGGTTGGAGCTCTGTGATCCTTGGGGTCCCTTCCAACCCAGCCCATTCTATGATTCTATGAAAGGTGGCTTTTCACATGAACAGCAGGACTCGATCCCCATGATCCCCACACACAGCACTGGAGGAGGTCAGCAGAGCAGCACTCCACTAGCACCAAAGCAACCTTCAGGAAATGTAGATCCCACTCATGAAGCTGAACCAGACCCAAACAAAAAAACCTGACTGAAAAAGTAAAAAACATGACTGAAATCTGACCTGCCCAAGCGGGAACAGCACCAGTGGCAGCCTAATAAACCCAGGGAGATGGAGCTGGGAGGACTGCGGGGCTCCAGCTCCAAGTCGTTAAGGTCTGTAACATTACCAGCTCCAGAAAAGAGCACTGTACCCAAAAACCTGTGCTGCAAAAAAGGTCAGGATTTTTGTGATAAGTGATGCTGTGAAAACAAGCCAAAGCACAGCCATGATGATCTCTGTATGAACTTAAAACGTTATTTCCACAGAGCCTATCAGGAAGGGTTGGCCTGAGCTAGGGAGCTGCTTTGGCAGGGGGGTTGGACCCAATGATCTCTTGAGGTCCCTTCCAACCCCTGTGATTCTATGATTCTATGAAAGCTTTCACTATTAAAGAACAGCAGCCAGTTCCCTTGCTACCAAACCATGCTTGCTTAGCATGCATCATGTTTTTAAGGGGAAAAAAAAATTTGGGTGCAAAAATAACTACATAGAGCTGTTTTATATAAAAATTAAAATTAATAGCAACTTCTTAAATAGCTACAAAGAATTTTTAATAATTAATAAGACACTGAAGTTTCTCAAGCAGTCAGACATGTATTAATGTGACTCAACAATGTGGAAAAATCCCACTAATAAGTCTTTCAAGATATTTGGTTTTTCCAAATAATTTTTAAAAAGCCACAAAACTGACCCTGAACACAAAGCTATTGACTAAACAGACATATGATTTGATTATTCTTCCTAGACTGTATGAAAATACATCTGACTTACTCAACTGCAACTTGTTTCCATGCTTGTTCATGTGCCAAAAGAACAGCAGAGGCTAAATTTAGCTGTTGTGTACCAGCCTGAAGGGTTTGCTGGAAAAAGACAGACATTTTTCTGCTTCGATGGGCAAGACACTGAACACGTAATTTAACACCACAGAATATGCCACACTTAAATGTTATTTAGGCCAATTTGTAACAGGAACATCAATTTTAAGTTGCTGAATACTAAAAAAGATTGAAATACGTAATGAGAAACAATTTTCAGAGACTGCTTGCTCTTGTATTCAAACAGTGGGAGGAGGAAAAGTGAAACAACTTTTGTTGTCTTCTTTTCAACAAAACTTCAGCCTATTATTTGCCCAGTACTGCAGAGTAAGGTACAGCAACCTTCACTAAAAGACATCTAAACCCCACCTTTCCTGATGCAGAAACTGAAATCCTCTGTGGGACAGGGAGGAGATTTGGAAGATAAAGGTGAAACTTGTGGGTTTGGGTAAGTAGAGTTTTTTGGGACAGCGAAGGGAAAGGAAAATAACGACTGTGCTTACAAAAGAACACACAGAGAGGCTGATCCATGATGGAATGTGCTTGCTGCCCAGGACAGGATGCCCACAATGCCCAGCCTGTCCCCAAGCAGCAACTCACCACCACTTTTCCCGCCTTTGAGACACACACACAAAGGTATCATTCCCTTAGTCTTATGGGCCATCCCTCTAAAATATCCCTTGGGGTCATTTAGTCCATGACTTTGGGCTCCATCTGCCATAATCCTCTCAAGGCAGGAGGCGTGGTGTATGCTGTTGGAATATTGTATGCTGCACCTGGAGCTCAGGGGGCTGGTGGATCCTGTGTGCTCCATGCTGGTGGTCTGGGTGTTGAAGATGTCAATTTCAAGGAAGTAGTTGGATACTGGTTGCTGAATTCAGTTCTAATTGCATCACCGCAGAACCTACCTTGGTTTCATCAAAGTTCATCCTTTGTTAATTTGGGAGATTCTCACTGTAGTACCATTGACACAGTATATAGCAATTGTAGTGGTAACGTAAAATGGCAGGGTTATTTGACATCCTACAACTTAATTTATTGACTATTCTCACCCAAAATCAGATCCCCTTGGAGTACACATTGGACTTCTCCATCCTTCTGTATCACCCACCAGGTCCCTGAGCAAAAGAATCCCATGGATGGGTTTGCCTTTGCCTGCAGCAGAGTTATCCCAGCCTGTCTTCCCTGACCTGTGCACTACAGGGACTTTATCCCCTTCTACAGCACATAGAAGTTTTGGTTGGGCAGGGCCCACTCGATCAGTAGACCCCCTAGAGTTAACTAACCCATGCCCATTGCTAAATGTGCACCTCAGTGTTTGAAGGCCCCACCACTTTTTGCTCAGTGTAGTCTTTAGCAACCCATTGTACTGTTCCATCTTCCCAGAGTCTGGTGTGTGTGACTGGGGATGTGATGCACCCACTCAGTACCATGCTCTTTGGCCCAAGTGTCTATAAAGGTACTTCAGAAATGAGACCGTTGTCTGTCTCAATTCTTTCTGGGGTGCCATGTTGCCACAGGATTTTCTTTTCAGGGCCCAGAACAGTGTTCCAGGTGATGGCATGGGACATGGGATGTGTGATGAGCATGACCCACTTGCTCCATGTAGCATGGGTGGCATGGTGCACAGATGGGACTTTCCCTTAGAACATCTGGCCCGGCACCGGCAGGGTGCCAGGAGGAGCTGGGCTTTGGTTCCAATCACTTCTGAAGCAGCTCAAACCCCTTCATAAGCTGCTGGTATTTCCTTTTCTGTTGGAGTGTAACTGGCCTCAGATCCTTTATAGGCCCAACACCAAAACCCTGTGGGGTCAACTTTGAGTCTCCCCTGGTGTTTCTGCCAGAGCCCCCAAGTAGGCCCATTCTCCCCAGCTGCAGTGTAGAGCACATTCTTTACATCTGGCCCTGTCTAGATGGGCCCAAGGGGTACTGCATGGACTGCCTCCTGTTTGATCTGCTTGAAGGCTTGTCGCTGCTCAGGGCCCCACTGGAAATGGTTCTTCTTCTGGGTTCCATGGTAGAGAGGGCTGACAATGAGACTGGAGTTGGGGATATGCATTCACTGGAAACCCACAATGCGTAGGAAAGCCTGTGTCTCCTTTTTGTTGGTTGGTGGAGACATAGCTGCTATTCTGTTGGTCGCATCCGTTGGGATCTGATGACACCTGTCTTGCCATTTTATTGCTAAAAATTGGATCTCCTGTGCAGGTCCCTTGATCTTACTTCATATTATGGCAAACCCACCTTTCAGAAGGGTTTTTGACTATTTGCTTCCCCTTCTCAGAGATGAATTGTCAACTTATGACAAAAGGTGGGGAACAGGACATACTCTCTTCAAGTTGTTGGACCTTCTGGGACAGTTTCTCTACAGTCAAGCTGAGGGAGGAAGAAAAGGCTTTCTTCAGATTGCCAGTCGATCAGCCAGTTCATCCACTGTCAGTGCCTCTTTGCCTTTACGTTCCATTACTGCCAGTGAGTTAGTGTATGATCATGGTGCGCTCTGTACAAACCTCCACCACATGGGTTGGGTACTTTGGACTTCATCAGGATTGGTGGCTAACCATGTGTTTTCCAGGTCATAATAAACCATCTTCCATGCAGCTAATTCCCTTGGCTACTGGATACCCCTCTTCATGGTGGTTCACTCACTTGGATGACATACATCATCTTCACTGAAGGGATACCTTTCCTTCACACGTGACAGAAGTCGCCTCCAGAGGCTGAAGGCTTGTGTCTTTTTCCATCACCTTGTCAATGCCCTCTTCCCTCAATAAGGATCCCAGCTACTTGGCCTCTCCACCCTCTACTTCCAGGCTACTGGCCCATTATCCCAGCATCAGAGCAGCCAGGTAACCATGTGCTTGCCTAGATGGGGGCTGAAATTTTTTCATGTCTTGCAGCTCACTCAGGGACAGGGATCAGGTGATGACCTCTGGTTCTGCCTCTTTCTCCTGTTCTTGGGATGGT
The DNA here is from genome assembly GCA_013400835.1 of Zapornia atra. Lineage (NCBI taxonomy): Eukaryota > Metazoa > Chordata > Aves > Gruiformes > Rallidae > Zapornia > Zapornia atra. The sequence goes on from VZTU01034329.1 coordinate 186,733, forward strand.
CCTGGTTCATTGTCATCCCTTTCTAAGCAAAATTATTTTTTGGTGCAATTCTTCTGATGTATAAGGATTGGCATGGGTTGGTTTTCTGGTTTAGCTGTAGTGCCTGCCACCAGGGTTGGAGTAGCCGCAGTGCCTGTTGGGCTGTTTTCCCTCTCTTCCCCCTGAAGGTACTGCCTAACACCCAGCAGCATTCGGTAGACACTGGCCAAGGCCCAGCGCAGTGCGGTAAATTGTGCCTCTTTGGAACAGCCATTGCTTCTTCCATTCAAATATTCCATCACCTCAGGGTCCTGCAGTCATTCAGGAGCGAAGTTCCAAACCACAGGGGATGAGAAGTTCTCTACATACCTGCCCATACTCTACCACGTGCCATGCCACCCATGACAATCCAGCCCTGGGGAAGATCTCTGGGCAGTATTCTTAAAGCAGCTTTTTCTAACTGTAAACAGGACTTGAGACACATTCAGGAGCCCCAGCAACAGGAACACACGCTGGCTCGAAGATCCCAATTCAAAATTCTCAAAAGCTGCTGTAACCAGCCTGAAGGGACAGGGGGAGGTGAAAGAGAGGGGGGAATCGGGTGTGATTACTAATCAGTTCTGAGGGATGCTGTCCAAGGTAAGGGCATGACAGCAATGCCACATACAAATACCAGGTTAACCTAGTGACCAGCGATGTTACCGTATCATCAGTTGGTATCACACTGCACAGCTAAAGGAGAAGCTGGACACCTGCCCCAGAGGCACACAGCACCGCAAGGAACATAAACAGGGAGTGTGGGTTTACAGACCAGAGCCGTGCCAACAACCACCACCACTGTGACAGGGACTATTTAACCGATACAATGAAGGTGTCTAGCAACTTTAACACGCCCCTGTCAGATCTGTTGTTATCCCAACCCTTCGTGCCCCACATTGGGCACCAGAAAGGACTGCCATGGTTTAGCTCCAGCCAGCAGCTGAGTGCCAGGTGGTCTCCTGCTCACTCCCCTCTCCCTGATGGGGTGGGGAGGAGAATTGGAACAAAAAAGTAAAACTTGTGGGCTGGGACAAGGACAGTTTACTGGGACAGCAAAGGGAGAGGAAAATAACGCTTGCAAGAGAATACACAAAGCAGGTGATACACAATGACATTCGCTCACTGCCCAAAACCTAATGCCTGGCCCATCCCCAAGCAGCGACTCCTCCTCCCCAGCCAGCTCCCCTCTTGTATACTGACCATGATGCCGTATGATATGGAATATCCATCCCTTTGTCCAGCTTGAGTCAGCTGTCCTGGCTGTGTCCCCTTCCCAGCTTCTTGTGAAAACTAACTCTTTCCCAGCTGAAAACCTGGGACAAACAGCCACTCGCTAAGACCTTGTTGTGAGAATTTAACATTAGGAAAAGAGTGCTGAGAGGGATTGCTTTGAACGCCAAAGTCTTTATTTACCCACAGACAGATACAAAATGCGTGGCTGTCCTGTGTCCTGCCATACTGAGTGTATTTGGCAGCCCACCTGAGCGGCAGGCAGGGAGTTGTAGGCTCCGCGGCCGACCTTAAAGCGGATGGTGTTACTGCAGCAGTGCCAGTCAGTAACTGTTTGGAGATGGTGGCTTCTGGAAGTGGGTATCCGCCTCTTAGGGCCTGGGGCATAACTGTTCCCGGGTGTCAGAGCTGTTACACCTATATATGAAGAGGAAAAAGCAACAAAACAACTAAAAAAAAATTAACAAATTATAAAAGCAATGGAATGTGAAGGTAAAATTTTATAATAACTTAAAGGTATTTGTATAAAGCCTTCCTTACATGGTATAGTATTCAAAAAATGGTCCCAATGACATCAAATTCCTTCATTTTGTTTAAAAGCGGTGAGGACAATCTTTCTGCTTTATTACCTATTCTCATTTTCCTCCCCTCAAAAGTTAACCTTAGAGAAACATACATAATACCATTTTTTGGTTTTGATTTCAGGCACAGGCCAACGCTTGAGTCCTGGTATAACAAGTTTCCCTATAGCAAAGGGAAAGTTTCCCTCAAAATCAATTAAGAAATCTTCATTTTTAGCTTGTGTGCAAGGCTTGTCATACCACTTTAAGAACATGCAAACACGTAACACTTTCCCCTAATTTGAACTGTGCTATTTTTTCAAAATTATTTGAAAAAAAAAATAATCTTCCAACAGTGTTTATAAAAATTGTTGAAAATACCAAAGCAGTCTGGTCACAAAATAAAAACCAAAGAATTCAGGATAGGGCAACACTACATTTAAAACCTCATTCAATTAATATCTTCTAATAAAACCAACGTTTTTACGTGTTGGGAGCAAATGGGGATTTTGGCAATTCCAAAAAAACACTAAATCTGCGATCAAATCCCAAAGAAATACTTTGGAAAAAAACCCCCATACACTTTCATGATATAGCAAGGCTTCATTTTCAAAGGGGCTACACAGAGTTTCTGCACTATTAAAGGCAAACTAAGCTAGAACATACACACATTACTAAATGGACGTGAAGGCGCACATTGTGTTTATAGAGGCTAGGTAACAACGGCACAAGTCAAACCTGACTTGCAACGCCGCCTAATCACACACCAATGACATGCACTGGGAAGAAAACAGGTAAAGACAGTTTTCTTTACCGTTTTTTCCTAGTTCTAATATTTATTTCCACCAATACTAAATCTCGTATATTTATCCCACTGCCAAGTGTGAGGACCCGATGGGAACAAAGAATTCCAACTGGCTTTGCTGACACCACACAGCAGTGATAAGATAGTGGAGAGCAGAGCTCATACAAGAGTAAAGAGCAATTTCAGCCTGCCAAGTCAAGTAGCCAGTTTTAGAGGAACTTTATCAAAAGGAACAGTCAGCCTAAATTTCACATTAAGATTGTTCCTTACGTGCTTCTTCAAAAATTAGCTTTTTCAACTTTTAATTAGTCGCTTTGAATTTAGTTTTTTGCACTTTAGTCAAGTTTCAGCTTCTGTTTCATTCATGGGTTGGTTTTTTGTTTCTTGGTGGGCATTTTTTTGCATTATCACAAAGTTGCAGTGCTTGGACTCCAAGCCTTCCTAAGGAATGTTTGCCTCTGCATTTTACTTGGCGTTAAGGAGGGGGAAAAAAAATTGACTAATTTTTTTCAAATGATAAGTTCTCTAAGATTTATTTTTATTAAAACACAAAAATCCTGGAGTATTGGGCCTAGATGGAAAGACAATATCCCTTTAAATCCAGACTTGTACAGCTCCTCAAGATCAATTCTATTATTTCGCTGGACTGGAATACAGGAAAAAACAGTATAGAAAAAAATCTCTTACAGCGTAAGATTTCCCCTCTCTGGTACAGGGTGTGCCTTTCCCACCACATGCTCTGTTCCTGGGTGGAAGGGTATTCGAAACCACGCTTCTTTACAAATGATGGGAGAGCTATATTGTAAGAGGACAAACATTGTTATGCGTGCGGCTACAGCAAGACACGCACCTGGGTCATGAATGGCATTCAAGCACTTGCTCAAAAACACACAAGGCAAGCGAATCTCATTGGGACCACAGACCAAGCCATGTCTTACTTAAAAGGACTGGAGAGCTAACAGCTTCTTTCAAGGATATACTATCTTAAGCATCTGTTGGTTGACAAATACTACCTCAAAAACCTATGTTTACGCCTACCTGGTTTGATTTTAAACCTACCTCCAGTCTGAAAGTATTTTGGAGGGAACCTTTTACATTCGTAACAATTCAAGTGTAACTGTAATGCTGAGTAATAAGTTTGGTTTGTCCTGAAATTTTCTGAACTATGCAGTTCGTTATCAGTGCAGAAGCAGCAGAAGACTGCTGTGGTTGGCTCAGTGGATTTATAAAAACAAAACAAAACAAAAAATTCCCCCCCCGAGTAACCTTTACAGAATATATGTAAAATTGTGTCCTTCCCTGGTCATATTCACAACTTATCTACAAGATAGTGTTGGCAGCAGAAACTGCAGTCCATGATTATTTGCATTCAGCTCTCATCCATCTGTTCCTCTGCTTTCTCTTAGGCTTCAACTTGTTCAGTTTTTTGCGGGGTTTCTCAGTCTTCTGAGTTTCAACAGAATCCACCCCGAGAACGTGTTCAGAGCAGCATAACTGTCCATTCAGCATAGAATTTAGTACTGTCCCGTCTTGGTGTTCCTTGCAGAAAGAATTCGGGCAGAAGTGGCAGAAAGAAACGGAGGGCTTGCCACAGACATCACAGTGGTGCCAAGGACACTCCCACTTCCCTGCCATCACACAAAAGGAAAAAGAGCGCATTAGGAGGGAGTGAAATGTGTGAAACCTGAAACAGTGAAACCTGAAGAAGGTTTGTGCTTCAGCAGCTGAACAGCACATGACCCCCCTGACAAAGCAGGATGAGACAACCACTACTGCAGCCAATGTTAAAAATCAAAATGCTACCTCATACTTCTAAAGCTCAACTGACAGCAGTGAGTAGCACACTTGACATGCCCTCATTTGAATACAGCAGTCAGCTGCAGCTAGAAGAAATCATTTGGGCTTTACTCAGTAGTGTTTTACAGAGCCTGCAGGCTCCCAGAGTATCCGGACGTTGCCACCTGCTGCCTACCATCACAATGCTCACCTGTTTGTTGCTTTCCTCAGGGATGGCTGGTGTGCTATACCTACAGGCACTCTTTGGTCCCAGGGTATTTTACCAGTCATTGTTTTACTTGTTTCTGGGATAGCAGGCTTTGCTTGCTTCGCTTCCTCATATTCCACCTGACACGACTGACTGTGGAACCAGGTAACTCCTCTGGTACCTGGCACTGCAACCTGATGTCTGCTGCCCTCAGCATCTTCCTACTCGCCTTACTCCAGATGCTGCTGCTAGCCTTTTGGCTCGAACTCAACCAGTCTCAATGCTTTTCTTAGGTATCATCAACTTTCCTGTGACAGGGCCACAGCCTTCCTACTCAGTGACGTACTCAGCAGCCTACACCTGTAAAAGAACAGGCTCGTTTTGCCAGAGAGGCAGGAGGAGAGCCACCACTGTGTGTCCATGCTCAAGAGCAGCTCCTACATGGCGCACAAAGTTCTTGCCATTAAAAATCAAGGTTTTCCAGATGACACAATCGAGAAGGTTTCAGTGCAATACATGAGGTACCTGCACAGGTTAGGTGTTTAAGAGGCAAGCTGACTCACCAAAAGGACGCTTCACCAAACCAAGACAGGAGAGGTGGTAAGCTTTAGTACAAGATTTCCTGTCACACAATACCAGCTGGCCTCCATCGCCACAACGGAAACAATCGTCTTCAGACACTTTCTTCCCTTCATTTTTCATTCTGCGTCTCCGTGTTCTCTTTTTGGTCTTTTTGCCTTTTTCTTCAGAGGCATTAGTGGAAGAATTCTAAAAGAGTAAGATGCAAATCTGTAAATGCCAGTTCTACAAAGGAAAAAATATCACACAACCAAACAAAACTGCACGCAGGGAAATCTGTCTGGGTACAGACCTGTCAGAGTGCCTGTCTGTGTCGATACAAAAAACCCATGCTGACCCTTGTAAAAAGGCATCTTGAAACAGATCTTGTCCCTACAGTCCCTTTCTACTGGAAAGTTTCTCCACTTCCTTATGACTGAAAAAAAGTCTTCCGATTTCCAGCCTAAACAACTGACCTCAATTTTATGGAGGGAATCATCAGGCCATTTCTTGACATAATTTGGTATCTTTTTTTCCTCTCATTCAAAATCTGCATTTTTTACTCTATCATTCAAGTGAAAGACTTTTAACAAATCTTAAGAAAATATTTTAAGGCTTAGATGGGAGAAATATAAACTGTAATGTCAGAATAATCTCATTGGCTCTAGTTAGGCTCATTCTCAGGCAGTTCCTAGCTCCTATAATCCTTCCTCTCCTTCATACTTCAAACGGGACTGGGAAAGTTACTCCTTCTGCAACCCTTTCTTTTATATGCTTCTGATTCCAAAAGCTAGGGCCAGTAGCAAGCAACATTTCTTATTCAGGACCTAATGTAATTATTTCCCTATAGGAGAAAGTGGGAGAAAAAAAATAGGATGTTCCCAAATGTAGCCTTGCCTGCTGTACCATTACAGCACAAAAATGTATTCTTTAACATCAAGGTTATCTCTGGCAAAAGATTGTTTTCATCTTCCCAGCAAGGGAAGTGTTTTCCTCAGAAAACAGCTAGCATCTGTCCAAGCAGCACTAACCCTTCTCATAACATAAAACTGGCCTGCCAACGCATATCCCAAAAGAAAAACAAGGCTTGTAGTTTGACAAGACACCATCAAATTCTCTTGATATAGAACTTGCCTTTGGTCTGTCCCCAAGAAATCCACTGCAGTTTGGGGCACCACATTTGCAGACTGTTTTTTCATTGCCCAGACAGTCAAGGTTGTAATTAAAAGTCAGCTCTGTCCCTGAAGTGAGATAAGACAAACACTTTCAATACAAAGGACAAGGTAACAAAGTCTATCAAAGTTATTACAAACAAATAGAGATTTCATTATCTGCCTTCCGGTTCTGCACTTGCTTGCTGACCTATTTTCACAGCTATATAGAGAAATAAGTGTGTGTACAGAACCCAGAACTTTATATTTGTTAAACATCTTTCTTGCCCCACTCCTTAGGTTTATTGCTGTCACTTGAAGAAAAGATACAGAAATGCTGTTTGAGAGCTCCACAAAAACATTTGCCCTGATTCAGTGAAACGATGACTGTCCCACTCAACAGGGTTAACTTAGGGAATGAACACAAACCCCACAAAAGCTGATATACCTGCAGGAATGTCACACACAGCAAAGAGGCCGACGCGAGTGTCCCCATTTACTGTCCATTTTAGAGTTTCACAGTTGGGTTGGCAGCTGTGATTCATGAAACGAGAGTAGTTTCCTTTGGGGCCAGCATCGATAATACGGTCCTGGAGAGCAAACCAGCAACAGGATGAATGTTTTGTCTCCCCACTCGGGGGGAAAAAACCCAAAAAAGTCCACAGATAATCTCAGCAGTCGCAACTCAATGCAAACCGATGGCACATGTTGTATTGGAAACTGTAGTGTCTCACGTAGGCTGGAACGTGACACTCCCAAAGCCATACTCGTGCTCTAGCTCACGTTTTCCCAGAACTCATCTCAGCCACGTGGCAGGATAGGTGTTCTTGTGAGCACTGTGGTGGTCATGTTAAGAACGCCCTCCATAAAACCTTCAAAACTCCAACTCAGTCCAATTACCTTTAATTTTGCCTCCACAAAGCTGTGAGGCATTTACAAATACTGTGCTTTATGGTATTTACCACGTCACTGCATGATTACTTGCAGAGATTACCAGTTTCTCAACAGCTTTCTTTCCCCAAACCAGCCTAGTTTAAACAAAAACAAGCTCTTGGTAAACTAAAAAAAAAAATAATAAATCCTATCTCTACAGACAACTGCCTTTTCATTTCTGTCTCCTCCAAACATACCAGACATTAACAAAAGAAAACAAAGTCTTAAAATAGACAAAAAGAATTTGCAGGGCTGCTTAAGACAGCTCTACTTATTTATGAACAACTACAGTTTCCTTCTAACTTGTAATTTATAATGCAGATGCATGATTGTTGTGACTTATGCGCACACACATCCAGCCTCTCTAACTGCACGTACAGCTCAGCCTCGTAAAGGCATGGGCACCACAATGGTAATTTATTTATATTTATCACTGAGTCTAACACATGTTCAGTTTGGACATTTAACACACTGAGGTTGTGTGTCAGTGTAGTATCACAGAATCACAAGGTTGGAAAAGACCTTTAAGATCATCAAGGCCAACCAATCCCATCCTAAGCTAAACCATATCCCCAAGTACCTCATCTACCCTTTTTTGAACACATCCAGGGAAGGTGACTCAGCCCCTCCCTGGGCAGCCTGTTCCAGGCCCTCACAACTCTGTCAGGGAAAATTCTGTTCTAATGTCTAATCTGCCCCTGCCCTGGCACAGCTTCTTGCCATTGCCTCTTGTCCCATCTCCTGTCCCCTGGCTGAAGAGACCATCACCCACCTCTCCACAACCTCCCTCCAGGTAGTTGTAGGTGGGGAGAAGGTCTCCCCTCAGCCTCCTCTTCTCCAGGCTGAACACCCCCAGCTCCCTGAGCTGCTCCTCAGAGGATTTGCCCTCCAGCCCCTTCCCCAGCCTGGTTGCCCTTCTCTGGACTCGCTCCAGGACCTCCATGTCCTTCTTATGATGAGGAGCCCAGAACTGGACCCAGCACTTGAGGTGCAGCCTCACCAACGCCCGGTACAGGGGCACTATTACTTCCCCAGACCTACTGGCCACACTGTTTTTGACACAAGCCAGGATGCCATTGGCCTTCTTGGCCGCCTGGGCACACTGCTGGCTCATATTCAGGCTGCAGTAGCGGAGTGAGAAACTGAAATGTTCAGAGAAACAGGGTTTCACAAGAACTCCGGTGCAGGAACCCCCATTACTGGGCTGATGAAGGCAGCAGCTGTGGAAATGCAGAGCAGGACCCTCTTGGCCGAAAGAAAAGTGATTAGCACTGAAAAAATAGGCAGGACTGACAGCCAGCTTGCCTTTTTCTCCTAAGTAGCTGTGTGGGGATTGAAACAATATAATACATACATACATATGTGTACACATTATATAATCTATAGCCCTACTGACTGGCTTCTCTGCTTTCTTCCCTTCTCAGGAACAAAATACTCAAGGGGTGTACACAGAGAACCACAGACGCTGGATGAATTTGCTGTGTCAATTAATCTGCTGGATTAATTGGCTGCAGAATCAATTTGTGGAGTGCTGGCTGGCTACTAAAGCAGAGGCTGCTTTCAGAAAACAGTTTCTACAAAAGTATGAGCCCAGTTTTGCTCTAAACAAAGAGAGGGACAGACAGCTGCAGAAAACGATTAAATGCCCAATAGAGGACACAGCCTCACAACTATATTCCACACCACTCTCAAGGTTAGCAATCCTTGAGAACTTGAGTTCCTTGAGAATCCTTGAGAATCTCTCTTGAGAACTTGTTGAAATTTAACTAGAAGAACTGATAACTGTAGTTCTTTCAACTGTACTATTAAGATTTCCCAAAACTTTGTATCTCCTTTTAAAACTAGGCAGATAAATACTTTTGCTCAAGCAACAATACACAATTTATAGACGTTAATATATACTTTATTACATTCCACAGTTAGAACTAATGTGGAGAGAGAGAGAGAGAGAATATGAAGCAAGCAGGCAAAGAAGATACAACACTGTGAATATATGAAAGTGCAACATCAAGGGCAGCAGGGTGCCCTACCAAAGTGAGCAAGAGAAGGAAGGGACATCAAAATAATGTTATAATTAAACACGGGGTGGGGAAAGTAAAATCCCCTACCTTATCAATAGTAAGCATATAGAAGTGGGTGATGTCATTTTCATGTGCATATTTTATCCTTGCCATACATTCCTCTTCATCAATCAGCTCACCAACATACTCATTCACGAACTCGCCCTGAAAGACACCAAGTATCACTAGTAAAGTATATACCAAACCCACAGGGGACCTCGCAAGTCACTGCTTCTTGGCCAGGCAAGGACAACTCCTACCTTTTTAATGTCCCTCTTGGCCACCAGGCCCCAGCCCTTCCCGTCGGTTCTGATGATCTTTGTCTCAGGGTACTGCCGCTTTGTAAAGCACTGGTTTTGGCACCGCTCTCCTGCTGGGCAAACTTGTGGGTGGCATTCATACATCAGCATCCGATTCAGGCATTCGGAATCGAAGCCACAGGGGTTTTCATCTGTGGGTTTGCAGTTGCACTTGGGAATCTCAGAAATGTCAGCAGTATATATCTGCACTTTACCACAAGGCTTATTGACCTGAATAATACAGTAAATAGTTCAAACAACACTTTTAAAAACCTGAAATTACTCTGAGAGTTATTACAGTGGTTACTAATCTGGTTTTGCAACTCCAGATGTTCCAATGGAAGCAAGATTTCATCATCTCATGACTGTAAGAGCACAAGTACCAGCACATCATTACAGCCATTCCTCCCCGTCTCATCGCTCAGCTCTTCCTCTCTGGTGCATACACCTTGGAGGATCCAGTGCCATTTCCTCAAACTTTACCTTAATATGCTTGTATGGTGGAGGTTTACGTTCACTTTCTTGGGATTCTTTGGCTTCTCGCTGTAGCTTTATTTCTCGAAATCGAGCTTCAGCTTCTTGCAAAGCTAAAAAACATCATTGTATCAACAGAAATGCTAGGAAACAGGATTACTCCCCCCAAGCTGACTTGGTCATTCTCACATATGTCAAAGATTCATCTTCTACTTCCTAGTCCCATCATTCAATTTGGTTGCAAACAATGTTTGTGGAGTGTTAGTGCTCTTAAAAATATCAACTCTGCTTTTTCCTTCCCCCAGTTACACTCATAGTTTCCTTTCCAGAAACTAAAAATAATCAGAAATCATTACAATTAGATGCTAGTCCTTTACAAGTCATGAAAATAACGCTTTCATTCGAAGTCAGCATGAGTGACTGCTGCCCAGGGCACCAAAACAATTTTTAAAGTTCAATATTGTAAAACAATTGTACAAACCAGACTCAAGGCTACCTGTGAAGAAAGTTTGTTTACTTTTGGTTACATACCATTCTTGAAGACCTTTCCAATTCCTTTGATCCCCTGGTATCTACTCCCTCTGTCTCCCTCCATATAAGGGAACACTCGTGCTTGGTGTGTCCAATAGTAATCCTTAGAACCAAAGAAAAACACAGGAAATTCTCCAATTTCATGCTTCATTTTCTGGATATTTGGGGGAACATTTTTGGGATGACAAACTTCCGCAGGCCACCACCTAGCACAGAAGGACAAATAAAGAAATACAGCATTTCAGTCAAGCTCTTTCCTGAGAGACTGTTTTAACAAAATGGCCCTTAACAGCACTTAGTGATTATTATTTCATATTTCCAAGATCCAAGAGGATGCAAAATCCTCTCTTCCTCCCCACTTTTCTTTAGGAAAGGAAAGCCCAACACTCAACCTTTTGCCGGGCATCCTTGTCTCTAACAACGCCTGCAATCACTGCAACTGTCAAAGATCAAGAGACAGCTGATAACAGCTATTAATGCCTTGATAATAGATATTAATGCTTTGATAATAGCTACTAATGCTTTCTAGAATAAACCCCGCCCACCTCTATCTTACTGTAATCTCAGTGAAGGGTAAAACACCAACAACCTGAGTGACTTCTCTCCCAGCCTGCAAGGTAGTAATTTAGCTGATTACAAGTTAGGCAGGCTTAAATATATCGGAAGCTCATCTGGGCAACAGAAGGGGTTGAGGGCTCATACAGTTGAAGCAGATCTCAGAAGACTACCAGGAGTCCCATATGAGTAACGCCTTGGTCGAGAGAACAACAGGGAAGCTACAAGTCTCTCTCTGAACTTGAAGCTTGCAAGGGGATGGGGTCTCTAATTTGCAGAGGAATGAGGTATCTGTGTATAGCAAGGCTGGCCTACAGGAGCAACTGATTTTATGACTCTTAAATTAAACATTCCAGTACTGTAAAACAAAATACATCTGCTCATCAGACCTGTAATTTCCCAGTTTAACCCAAATAATATCCTGGAAATGGAGCTTCTTGCCCGCCCTGCAGTCATTGCAGTACCAGCTCCCATCTGGCATTTCGATGTTTAAACAATCTGGGTGAAACGCTGCAGGACATGACTCACAGCACAACAAACTTCCTCCTTCAGAGAGAGAGGGAGAGAGAGAAAAATAATTGAAAAACATCAAGACAAAACCAGAAGGTCTGTATTTCAACCAGGTTCAGGCAGTGCAATACACATGTTGTAGGTTCAGTTAGGAAATGAAGGGTTAAAACATGCTGGCCTGCAACAAACACATATCCTTTAGTTGTGTACAAGAACCAAAAAGGTCCTTACTAATTTGAATGCCTAGCAGGCTCGGATTAGCAATACATACAAAATAACAAGCCAGCTAGAGATAACAAAGGCAGAATAATGCACTGCAGATTATAATGACTTTGTTTTACTTTGTTTTACTTTAATGACTACAATAGATTTAACATAGTTTAATGTATATTAATATTTCACTGTACACAAAATTTTAACAACAGATTTGCCTCTCTTCCCCCCGTCCCTGCCCCGAAGCAGAGGGAATGATGTTGTTAGCTTGTTCCACGAATTATCAAGTGGGAAGTTAGCTGCAGCTTAAAAGCTGCTGTGCTGCATGTTAATTTGATAACAAATCAGGTAAACTTCCACTGCTACAGTTTAATCAGCGCTATGCCTTTTGTGGCTTTCAATAAGAAATGAATTTATTGTCCAACGTAAGCCAAACCACCCTTAATTAGTAGCACTCCCAGCAACAACTAAAACTGATTCAATTTGCTGTCTGCTGCTAAACTAAAAGCAACCCTTAAAATATTTATGTTTTAATATTACGTTTTAGCAATAAAGAATCACAAAAAGCTTCAGTACATTGAACTCAGGGGAAAGAATAGAGAAATACTTCTCATTATGTGTCTCTAGCAAAGAATTAAATCAGGCTTCTGAGTGCTGGATGAAGTCCAAGTCAAAACATTCTTTAATAAATTATATCTGAAAAAAAAAGGAGACTGAAAGACTTGAAGCACCACAAGTCAGCTTGAAGTTCTTTCAATATCTAACAGAGCCTAGCTTAAAATGCCACATTTCTAATAATTTTCTATAAACAGATTAGTAAAATGAAATTTAAATTGAAGAATAAAACCTTTTGATGCCGCATTTATGAAAGAGTTTTTGCATCAGTTTACCTTTTGAACACACAAAGCACCAGCTCACATTGACATGTGCATGATGACTCTTCCCTTTCATGGCAGTGAAATGATTCGTGCAAACAATGCTGTTGGAAGCGATGACTGCACATCCTGCAGCAATGCAAACGTCTCCCGCATGGTATGCGACAGGACAGCGGACACAACGCATCATCTTTCCTAGCAAAGCAGAACACTGCCATATTATTTCTGAACAAAACCCATCTATTTTTTGAGCTAAAACCCACCAGTACTGCCTGAGGTACCCATGTGCACACAAACAAATGCCTATCGAGTCTGTTTTCCAAGCCTGCCTGCCTGCATTTAGCAACACCACTGAATTAACACCGGTTCAGAGAGAGCCCTGCACTGGGTTGAAAGCTCTGAACTATGTAAATCAGAAGCCTTGAACAAATGATGCACACCAGGGTAGACAAGCTTTCCTCAGTCACGTACTTCTGTCTACAGATGTTGCCCAAAGCTAAAGCTACACACAGAACCAATGTCTTTTGTACAGTCACAGGTCTTGCCCGTGCTCGGCTCAGCCTGTCTCTCCTCCTCATATCTGTATCCTAGATTTCATTCTCTCTTGAGAAGAAAACATGGTTAATGCCAGGTAATTGAAAGCCAGTTGAAAAAAAAAGAAAAAAGAACAAAAGGTAAATACTAATGCTGACTAAAAATATTCCATATTTTTTTAAAATTCTGAATCAACCAATAGCCCATGCATGCTTGAAAAACTGCAGCTAAGAGCTATTAGACAGACAGATTCCTTACCTTAACACACCATTAACAGACTTAATTCATCAGTCATAGAAATGTAAAATGAAACTACCTTTTGAAATTCGTGGATGTGAGGGGTTACTAACATGACAACTTAGGCAGCTGTGGAGAGGACATCGAAACCCCCTGTTCTCAAACACAGTAAGATGAAATTTTTTCACACAAGCTTCATGGTAGAATTTTCCACAGTGGGATACGACACAGCGTTTCACATCTGCCTTTCTCTCTTTACACACAAAGCAGGTATGCACACCTAGTAGCAAAAGTAATAAAAATCATGTAACTACATTTTTCATGCAAACACATGAATTTAAAATGCTTATGTTGTGAGGTTTTCTTATGCACAGGGGAGTTGCCTTCGTTGTGGTTTGGGTGGGTTTTTTTTTCAGTAAAACAATCTGAAATCAAATCCTATTATTTATTTGATGCAGCAGTCTATTTAACTCTTTAGTGTTACATACTAATCTGCTCAGATACAGTTAAAATGCAAACCCACTGCAGCTAAAGTGTATGCACCACCCAAAGCCTCACCTGATCTGCTTTTACGTTCTTGGTTACAAGCCTCAGTATGCCACTTTTAGTGGGTTGCAACCTTTTGGGGTATGCAACCTTTTTGGAGTTGGTTTTTTCTTTGTTTGTTTGTTTTCTTAAAGCAATGGAATAGCATGATGGGTTGTCTGTGATCCTGTGAAATTGGAAGTAGGTCTACAAACCAGAGACAAGCATCGATTAATCTTCTCTCTGGACCTCTTGGAACAATTTGGTTTTGAAGCAGCCTTGCTCCAACAAGGTTTACCATACATACTGAACTGAGCTTACGAGCAAGAACGCAACTCTTTTATGTCAAGTTTTAAGATTAAGAAATTCCAAGCAGCTATTACAGGATTAAAAGCAAATGAAATTAATAGCAATAAGGTAGTCTTCTAATAGGAAAAGCAAGAGATTGATATAGACACACAGAGGACTGAGAAAGGACTTAAAAACCTTGTTGCTTTTTTTTCCCCCTAGGATTTCTTAAGTTTTTGTGGCAGACCATAAATATAATCTGTCATTGCATTCAGAGAGCAAATATTCTGCAATTACTAAACCAGTGGAATTCAGACTAAATCAGCCAAGTTGCAGCAGAGTTCTCACTGAAGACAGTGAAACACAGCACACTTAATGCTACTACAAGGAATTCCCACCCTGTGGTCACCAAAGGATGAACATGGTTTCTCCAGAGATACATACTCTGTCCAGGAGGATTTCCTAGAACAACATATGGGAAAACTACAATTTCTTTCTTTTTTTTTTTTTAGTTAATAAAAAGGGACAAACTTGCCTGATGTACATTCACTACATATGAATTTTCCTGCTGGTCTTCCAGAGAGCCCAAGGCAGCTTACATGAAAAGCTCGATAGCAAAGTCCTTCACACAGTAGGAGATCACCTGTTTTTTCACACAGCTTTTACAACACAAAGGCATTGAATGTTAAAGAAAAGTTCATATGTGGAAAAAACTGTTTTCTTTATTCCTTTTCATACAACACTCCTCAAAAATCTTTTTCCTGTTGTTGAAATCAGATTTAACAAGCGAAAGATAATTTTACAAGCACCATCCCATGCCCTGGCTTGCAGTTGAAACAGATAACTGAGTCATTAAACTGCTAGATAGAAATATCACTCATAGAACCAGAGTTCATGAGTATGTACACTCTGACAGAAAAAAGGAAAAGAAAAAAAAAAGTTTTAAGAACTATTCCCCAAGCACACTGATGCATCTGAGTAGGGTTAAAAAGCATCCTTATTTTCCTTTTCCTTGGCAAAAGGAAATTAATCTAGGTGGCACAATGATACTTCTAGGTTTGAGTGGTTAGCAATGACACATGCATAACTAAAAACGAACCGCACGATAATTTAAGTTGAAGATAGATACACCCTTCATCGTCACTATGTACACGAAATGGGAATATAACTGTGGAAATGAACTTGATCTGTCCATCTGCATCGTGCTGTCACTTCATAACCTAGGAACTCTTTTGGAATGGTTTAAGAAAGCTTTTTGCTTTCCATCAGCACGCCACAGGCACGCTGCTACCAATGCATCACTGCAACCTCTGCTGCATGCAGAAGCACAAAACCCACTGGGATTTACTTCCTCCTCTTCATTAAACAGGTAAGTGAGCAGCTCTCCTCAATTACTGAGACAGTTACCTGGCAACACTCCTGCACTTATTCTGAGGTACAAATTATGCTTAGCTCACAGATCAGGAAACTCAAGCAGAAAGGCTAAGTCACCTATTGGTCCAGAAAAAAAAAAAATCAACTAGGAACAATGAATTCCATTAACTGCCATGGGACCCTCATCACTAACACACATCTCAGACACACATGACAGACCTGTTTCTGGCCTAAGATTATAATTTGTATCTTTAAAAAGGCTTTTTATAGGAAACCCCAGAAAACACGGCTCACTGCCCCAGCTAAAATCTCTCACCTGACACACATATTCTTTCTTTGTTCCTGCTCCTCGCTCAGATTTTTTGGATGATATAGACACTTCAGTCTGAGTTTCATCAGCACTTTCATAGGGAGACTCTGACCGCTCATCTCCTTGGCCATCATAGATCTGAAGATTAAACACAGGCGTTAGAGAAAGGAGTCGCGGATCACGGGCGGTCACTGTGTACAGAGCATCAACTGAAGGAGGCAAACAGACTGCAATTCCCACCAGCAGATTTAGGCAGACTCTTTTTGGTTTTGCTTCGCCCACCCCCCCACACCGTCGACNCCCCCCCCCGCCAGCTTCCTCCTTAAAAAAGACTTAGTTAAACCCAGAGTATGCATTTGTGGAAGTCTCATCAAAAGGTCACTGTAACAATCGTCTTCCCCAACTCAACAGCAGCCAAAACAAACCGCCAAAATGTTGTAATGGGACATTTTATTTATTCTCAGTTTGGTATCACAGTTCACTACAAGTTCCCAGCCAGTAGCAGAGGGATATCTTCAAATCCTTCCATTTGATAAACACGTGTTTTATGAGAGAGTAACTTTGTTTTAGAAAGACACTTGGTAAACTTCAAGCTGCATATGAAAGTCTCTTACCCAAATATTCTCCAAGGAAGTGGGAATGGTTATGTAGAAGAGAGGAAGAAAGAAGCTCCCTGAATATGTTTAAGGAACATTATAGCTAATGATGAATTCAAAATGCTACAAAAGACATCCCTGTTATGGATAAATCTTATATAATAGAGAGGTATTAAAGATGGGTAGACTTCTTTTTAAATATTCATAATTTACTTTAAGAAAAGCTCCCCAACCCAAGTAACGTATTTAAAAGAAAATGCAGGGCAGTTTCCAGTTCAATAGAATTTAGGGCAAGAATGGCCAACGGAGTCATTTGCCTTATCTCAGGGTACACCAGAAGATGCAGAATTTCACTTTGCTGCCCCCCAGACGATACTCGGTGAACTGTCTTTCACTAAGTACATCCTCCAGGAGAACACCACAGTTTGGAACTGCACAAGAAACCTGTCACTTCTCTCTGGGCTTGTTCTAGACATTATTCACACGCACCATCAAAAATACTGCCTCGTGTCCCCTTTGGGTTCTCTAACCGCATCCCACAGATGGTGACACCTTCTCCAGGTATTTCAACTGTATTAAAAGCCCTTTGTAACCAGACATTTCCCTCCCTCCTGTGGAAGCATGCTGCAATTAAGCCCATTTCAATCCTTTTTGTTAAGCCAGAACACCCTCTTAATTTTCTCCCTAAGGGACACTTTCCAGCATCAAGGGAACTTTGGTGGGCTTTCTCTAAGCCTTACCCATCTTTCAAAACGGTTGGTGAAAAATCAAGTGTAAGAACCAGAGCTAGTAGCCCATTACAAGCCTCGTAAGTACAATGTCCAAAGCAAAACAACACATTACTCTTCTTCCACTATTTAAGGATCTCCCTAAGTACTGAAAGTCGCTGTAAATTGCCGTGGTACTCAAGATGAGATCATTTTGCCGACAGCTACCCCATGCTACATGAAGACTTTGATTTCTGTTTTCGGACTTACCATCTCACATTTATCACAGAATCACAAGGTTGGAAAAGACCTTTGAAGATCATCAAGTCCAACCAATCCCATCCTAAGCTAAACCATATGCCCAAGTACCTCATCTACCCTTTTTTTGAACACATCCAGGGAAGGTGACTCCTGTTCCAGGCCCTGACAACTCTGTCAGTAATTTTTTTTTTCCTAATGTCTAATCTGACCCTGCTGAAGAAATGGCAGAGCTTCTTGCCATTTCCCCTTGTCCCATCTCCTGTCACCTGGCCTAACACCTTTTATTAAATGTGGCCCAGCCTACCGAGTAACGGAGACAGCTACGTGCAACCTCCCTATCAGACAATCTCCATGTAATGATCAAATTTATCAGAAGTGATTTCTTTTTAAACCAGAGAGGAAAAAATGTCAAGCCAAACTGGGTCTGGCATCAGCCTTTACAAAATCCCTTAAGAAACACTAGTTTGGAGCGATTACTTCTCATCGTTGCTGCCAGCTCACTTGCAGAGTCCCCTATTTAACATCCGCTTTTCCTTGACCACGTTAAAAGTATTTTGCAAATTGGATCAGATTGATGGTGGTTATGGGGTTGTTGCTTGGGTTGGGTTTTTTTTCCCCTGGATTACTTGCAAGGGTTTAAACTCATTTCCTCTGTGCAAGTGCAAACTTATCAAAGCTTCACCTACGAATATTCCTACAACTCAGGGGATTAGGAGAGTCCACCCATCTGTTTTAGAAGATTAAATGAAACTGCATGTAAAACCACTGCTTTGGCCAGGCACCAGGAAACCTCTGTCCCCTGCAAGGGGCTGTGAAACAATGGCAAACCCAACCCGAGCGCCTGGCCAGGAGCGGCCAGTTCGTGCTGGGAAGGGGCAGGCAAAGCAAGGTAGCGTGGGTGCTGGGCAAAAAACCACCACAGCCTTCTCCCTGATGGTTTAAGCTCATTGCTGTTCAAACTATTACCACAGAAACGTTAATTAATATAAGCAGTGCGCTGCTCTAATGTTTCTTGTGTCTCATTATGTTCCTGTTTCAACAAGCCAGAATTAGTCATGTTTAGGAAAGAGACAAAGGAAAAACAAGCCGAAAGGTCTCACATCCGTGTTTCTTCCATACTTAAAAACAAAAGAGTACACTTTACATTTTAAGCCAAGCAAGCTGCCTTGTGTTACCTTGGGGCTATAGTCCCCCATCTTTTCCCCACACCACAAAGTACAGCTAAAACCCCAAGACAAACCTTTTGCAGCACACTGTAAGAGTTACAATAGTCCTCCCAGCAGCAAAAGCTCAAGGAAATTCCCCTGGCTCACTACTTTGGAAGGCAGAGCAGGCACACAGCAAATCCAGTGACAAACACGTCCAGTCACAAGAGAATAAGGTTTGTTTCCAAGCAATGGTTTCCCAACTTCTCTTTGGTTTACATATTTGTCAAACGTTCAAATGAAGGATGCAGATGCCTATATGGAAAGGTAACCCTCTGGCAGAGGACAGTTTTTCAGAAACCCCTTAGACAGAGGCCACAAAATCCCAGTTGTGCTCATGCACTGACAGCCACTTTCCTACAGAACTGAGATTTTGCTGCCTCTGAATTAACGCACAAGCCCTTCATTTAAATGAAACGGGTACTGAGCCAAAAAGGAGCAGCACTGGCAAGAATCAAACTCTACATCACAAATGCAGCCACGAACACCGAATTCTGTAAGCCTGTTCAAGATAAAACTTGGCAATTTACACCCACCTAGAGATAATGCTGCATTTCAAGCATGAATACCAACATACATGGCACGAACAAAATACCTTCAGTTCCTCAACCATCTGACTACCAGACTGAGGGTACCTTTCAAGACCTCTCCTTTACGGCTGTCCGGAGCCTCGCACACCTCACAAATCAAATGTTCTATTAACCATCAGCTTTGCACTCTGCTGACAGGCCGGGTGCCTGCTCATGGCTGTTGCAACCCCTCAGAATCCATCTATCCCTAAGAAGTTCAGCGACACACTTCTACAGCCCCACACAGGCTGCTGCTGCTACAGAATGCACCTCCCGATCCCTGCTACCACCACCAAAGGTTCAGCCATCACATCCAAGAGCTGCGTTATGTGTAACCCATGCACAGCTCCCATCCACTCCACTGTCAGCTGAAGGGTTGCACACAGGCTAATTTTAGGGGGCTAATAAAGCAGGAGGCTGGCAGATTCCCTATTTTAAGAGGGAAGCATTTTTTCAGGATAATGCAGAATTTGACCCTAATCTTGTCTTTTTTATATCTTACAGAAGGGGAAATGTTTCCCAGCTGTCAACTCCCCTTGCAAAGAACCCCCATTCTACACACCCATCTTTTGGGGAAGCTCCCTCAGAATTCAAACACTCAGCTCCTGAAGTTATCCCTAGAATAGCAGATGGAAAAACCCAGGGACATAAAATGCATGCCCGTCCCTTCAGGCCTGTGCAGAAGAGGCTGAGACAACCTTCATCCAACCTTTCTCAAGAGATGACTTCAAACCTAACAGGCAGAGCACGAGATGGTTGGGAAAACCATCTGTATCCCAAGCAAGCAGCACGAACAGTTTCCGATCCAACAAAGGGACAGGTGTGAGCACTGAAATTCATTGAAATAGAATTACTTTATAATAATTAATCTATAATAACAGAAATATAACATAAATGCCTATTAATCTCAAGGTATTTTGATAATTCATTTTATACAATTTCAACTTTTTTGGGGGACACCAGTTACTCAGACCCACAACGGTTCAGCACACCAAGACCTCCTATCTCCAGCCTCTTTCTAATCTTCTTTTGAACTGAGATGCTTGTATATGCTAAAATTCACAACAACCAACAGAAGCATTTAATGGATTCTCTCAAACAAACAGCGACCTATTTTTAGAAAGACTAACTAAGAATGCTTACACAAGCTGTAATAAGTTGAGTTTCGCAATAAAAATACCTTTAGAGAAGAACAGTCACTAAGTAAAGATGATTGACAAGATGATTGCTGGAGATCAGCTCATGCTGGAGTGAAACGCAGCCACCTCGAAAATGAAACGTAACGCTTCTGTGTGCTGTTAATACAGCTTTCTGTAATGGAAAGTCTAATAGTTCATGTGCAAGTGCCTAAATCATGGCACTCAATAAAACTGGGGGTGGGGAAAATTGGGGGGTGGGACGGGGACACAGCTGCTTTTTTAATTTTTAAGTGACAAACGTAAATCTTTCCCTCCTGATCCTGCCAGAGCTTGTCTTGTCCTTACTTTTGTAATGTAATCTCCTTAGTGAAGCAAATTGCTTGTAATTATCTCTCTAATATTCAGGCCAAGGTTAAAAGTAATCAACATTTAGATTAGTGGCAAAACCTGTTAATTAGCAATTTGTTGCTATTGCCGGTTTGCTATCCTTTCTTGTTTACATTTCAAGTAATTTCTTATTTCTCATAAAGGCAAAGTACTAGTTTCAAGTGCTTAAGTTTAGGGGGGAAAAAAAAAGGCAAGGCTGTTGGCTTCAGATTTATAGCAAGTACCAAAATTCTGCAACAAAACTGTACCCGAATTCTGTGATCACCTCCTCTTTTCATTAGCAATTAATGATGCTGCAACATAGGAGATACCCTTCTTCTGCTGAAGCTAGTCTCATGGCAAGCACCACCGAGCTTCATGTTTTGCTCATTAGCCAGGCTGTCCTGCCCACTCCCCTCAATTACTGAGCATCAGCTCCATTTTGCCAGGACTTGCCTGCCGAGGCTTTTCCCACCGTGCTGCCTGGGCGCTGAGCAGCCGGGTGGGCACTGCGGAGAGCGACTCTGGCTCTTTTTACCGGCAGCAGCACGTCTGCAGACACAAGCAAAAGGGGGAAAAAACTGGCCTGATAACCAAATCACAAGGAGCTTTGCTCCTTGTTTGGGCAGGGATGGAACTTCCTTCAGGGATTAATGAGGTTCAGAACACTCTTGCTCACAGGAGCGACAAATGTACGGCGAGAATCCCAAGGCAATCGTTCTTTTCCCACATGAATCAGTTACTATTCCCCACTCACACACCTCAGACCCAAAGGGTGCATGTAAGGACACGTGACTGCATTTCTCTAAGCTCTCTATAGCTCTCTTATTGGAAAAGCACTTGTTACTGAGTTAAATCCGGACAAAATTTTGGCATCTCTGTAAATTCTCTGGGTTTAGTATTTAGCTTTTATCCATGAAAAGACTGTGGCAATGTGTTATCAGTTTAAGAATCAGGCCTATTAATCTCAAGGTATTTTGATAATTCATTTTATACAATTTCAACTTTTTTGGGGGACACCAGTTACTCAGACCCACAACGGTTCAGCACACCAAGACCTCCTATCTCCACCTTCTTTCTAATCTTCTGAACTGAGATGCTTGTATATGCTAAAATTCACAACAACCAACAGAAGCATTTAATGGATTCTCTCAAACAAACAGCGACCTATTTTTAGAAAGACTAACTAAGAATGCTTACACAAGCAATCTTCAGCATTAACTGAATGAAGATGCTTTGCATGCTGCAATATTTGGTGTGTAAAGCCAGATTAC
This sequence comes from Zapornia atra, assembly GCA_013400835.1. Lineage (NCBI taxonomy): Eukaryota > Metazoa > Chordata > Aves > Gruiformes > Rallidae > Zapornia > Zapornia atra. The sequence goes on from VZTU01034329.1 coordinate 208,874, forward strand.
ACCAGCAGCTGGCACTGAATACTGGACAATTTTTTAATTGCTGGATATAATGATGACATTTACCTTTTTTTTTCTCTGTTTCTTTAACCACTTCCTGAACTACTCCTGCCCATTTTGTGCAAAAGGAAGATACAATGTGCACTGAGATGCAAGGACTGTTTGTGGAATAGTTGAGTTTCCTTCTCATGATCATGTTAAATAACTAACAATTTGGTTTTGATCGACACTGCTGGGCTGGCTAAGGAAAGAGAAGGAAATAGTGTGCAACCCCATATGCATTTAAAATGAGTCTTAAGACATTAACAGATTAACAGTATTAAAAGGAATTGAGTCAGCTACGTGCATTTTGTGAATTTATATGTTTATAGTCTTAACCATCTTCTCACTGAAGCGCCCTAAAAAGATTAAGGGGAGCAGGAAGATGATTTGACAGATGCATTGTGTACAAAAAAATCCCTTCTCAAACCTTTTCCCACTGCAAGACTTTCCTCAGCTGCAACACCACGATTCAGCAAACTGCACAGTTCACTGCACCACCAGTTAAGGCGTTCAAAGGTGAAATAAGCACTAACACAGGGAAACATTTCACACACCATTTAGTACACCTGAGTGTTGAGTTCAGTTTTTCAACAATTTTCCCAGCTTTTTTTTGCAAACAGGTACCTGATTCCCATCTCAGCCACACACCTCAGCAGAAATACAAGCCAATTCTTCATTCCCTCTAGCTTTAAAAATAAAATAAATTAAAAAAAAACCCAAACGAAAGAAAGGAAAAAAAGCTGGATGCAAGCTGGCAAGCTGGTATGTACACTCAGCTCACATATTTCTAGAATCATGTGGGTGAAACTCTGCAAATAGTATCCTTAGTTCCACATCTGGATGGCTGAAATTTCACTTTGGAAAAAAAAAATATTAAAAAAAAAAGGTACTGACAGACTCTCAGCTGGCATGCAGTCATACTGATATGGTACAAGAAAAGATTGCCTGGAACTGAAAAAACTATCCTGTGTTTTAAAGCAGCAGGTGAAGAAGTAGTGAAATACTTATGTGCATATTTGCTCCATCCACACAGAGGGGAGAAAAAAAAATAAATTAACATTTTCTATTTCTTTTCAGACAGCTCCAAAATCAAAAAGTAAGTATCAGTGCCAGCAAACCAATTACACTGTAAATCCAAGAAAAAAATAGCTTCTAAGATTCTAGGTCTGAAAAGAAATGACTGGACTCATCCAATCTGCAGCCCAAGAATTGAAGAAGTTACCATAGAAAGAACATAAAATGCTACTGTTCTGCTTGTCAAGACTGGCCCTCAATCAGCTGTTGACCTATTACACATGCATTTTGTCTTAGGATTAAGTCTTCATTTTAAAAAAAGATAACCTATAAAAGCATTTTTGCTGGCTTGATGTTATCCTGGGGTGGGAGGGGTGGAGGTAGTGCCTTGTTTTCTTCCCTGTAAGTACCTCCTGGCTAAAGGGTGTCCTAAAGGACTGGAGGATCAATATTTGTCTAGGCAAAAACTCATGCCTCATGGAGCAGAAGCAAGTTTCAAATGCTATTCACCATGCGTTAGCAACTGCAAAGTGAACAACATTCCCACCTCTGTGCTTAGTGGCTTCTCGGGACTTGTCCTCTCCTAGTTGCAACTCAGGCAAGCTTTCCCTGCCCAGTGTTTGAAGGTGCAAAATTAACTTTGAAATTTGAGTGGAAAAGCTGCTAACATTTCTGCATCTACCTGCCCACACTGGAACGGGCTCCAAGGGTTACTTCTCAACCAGTCACACACCTTTTCACATTCTCCTAGCTACCAGAGTGCAATTTTGATTAAAATCATTTCCTCCTTGGAAAACTCACTTTTTTAATTCCTTCAGAGTCTTAAAAAACCAACTTCTGTTACTCAAATACGCTTGCTTAACAGCGGTTCTTAAGCATTAAGAATACAAGTCTTAGTCATATTTGAGACAATGCTGCTCTCCCCTCATGCTGGGCTCAACCAGCAACTAAAGGGCAAATTTTTCCAGATCTAAAAAAAAGTTTAACCCTCCCCCTTCCCCTGGTTTTACTGGAGTATTTCTCATTTTAACATTCTGGCTGCAGAACATCAACTGGAAACAAAATCCACTACGCATACTTATTCTAAAGCTCAGGGTATGTGGAATGCAAACAAAGCATGGCTGGGAGTTATTTACTTGGCTGTTGTGTTTGGTAGGCAGGTCACCTCCACAGCAGGATCTGTAAAAGAAAGGGCCCACACAGGGTGGCCTATCACCCTCTCAGAGTTGTCTTAAGACACTGAAGTGGCATCCTCTCTCCGGTCACCTGCTATCTTTCACAGCTACACCACCTCTCTTTACAAGCATGTCAGAAGCATGTTTCCATGACTTCTGAACGCCGCCGGCTACTAAGTTTCACTCTGCTTAAAACTAAGGGCGCTGCTACAAGCTCAGACTTCCTGATGTGACGTTACAGCCAGCAATTGCTACACCACAGTCATCCAGGAGGAAGTGGTCCACTCTGGCCAATAGCTTTCTCTACAAAGCTTGGAGTACGTACGTTTTGATCAGCAAACTCTTTTAGTCTTTTCATAAACACCAACTGCTTTTTTCTTAACAAAATCTCAATGGCTAGAGGGTTGGTTTGGTTTCTTTGTTTGTTTGGGGCTTTTTTTTTAAAATCTAAGTACAGCTTCTACATAAGAGTAAGTCAGTAAGCAACATACAAACACCAGATCAGACTGTATCCGAAAGACAATCTATCGTGCACCCACACAGAGACAGAAAAACTGACAGAGCCAATTGAGTTACAGTTAACATTGCCTTTATTTCAGTATAAGAATTCCTGAACTGAATGAAGAATGATATTTTGGCCCATACTGCTAGACTAGATAAATTCTTTTAAGTATACGGTGCCACAAGTGTACACAGTACTATAATAGCAAAAAAGACGGCCTGGGACAAGTTTCATTTTTATTATTAGCAGGAGTTAGACGTTCCAGATAAGGATATTATGCATTTCTGAATTTGCCTGGAAAGTTAATTAAAACTCTGAGAACATTTAAAAACATAAGAAAATTGCCTAAAGATACCCATGATACTTTGGTAGGGGGTGTGGAATAAAAACCTACATTGTGTAAACATTCAGTCAACAGATTCTCTGCACTCTGAAGCCTAATACACAAGATGAGAATAATTACATAAGAAACTTAATTTTTCTACACAGAACGTGCTGCCAAAGAACAGGAGTCAAGCCTAGAACTTTTTTTCCATGTCAAAGTAGAAGCATTGTAACAAAACCGTATGATCTGGTGTGTAATGCAGGTCATTTCAATTGTTAGAGGCTTTAGCAGAAGTTTAGCAAGAAACCAGTCCAATTACTTGCAGTGTTCCACAAAACATACCCCTGCCTGCTTACTGGTGATTTCAAACAGGAAAAAAAAAATAGTATCTATAGGCATACAGAAACAAACACAGGAAACAACTGTCTGCTTAAGTCAGAGATTTAAGGTGACGCTATATATTAAAATATCCTTAAGTATTGTTTTGAAGGGAAAGTGATCTTCGAAGGAAACTAGAATGAAGCCCTAGAAGCACACTGATTTTGTTTAACCACCTGCAAGGTTACCTTCAACTGGTTGGGGTGGTTTTTTTTCCTTAGGGCAGTAGTTTGTTTAAAATAACACGAATTCCTTTCTTCCTTCCTGCTTTTAGGATCTCGAAGACAGTTATTTTTACCTTCAGTAAGCGTGCCTAGAATGTTTTAGCCACATTACTACAACTAGACTCCAGGGTTGATAAATGGAGCTGATGTACTTTTTTAGTTCCAAGTTGTACATCCGTGTCTCAAGACTGCCCTTATCAATACCTTACCTTTAAAGAATTGTAGGAGTTTTCTCCACTGGTACATGCCAATACCCATTAAAAAAATGCAGCTAAAACAAATCTGCCTCGAACTGGCAATAAGAAAAAAATAAAATGTTTAATATACAGAAAAAAGAGCAAAACTTAAGGCTTGCATTATTCTAACTTGCATTATTAGGCCTTGGAAAGGCAAGAAGCTGTAACCAGCAACTGCACTTTGTTTTTCCACTGGATGTTACAGCAAGAAAGAATTCTCCCTAGGGAAGATACATGGAACCAAAGACAAAAGCAACACCTTCAGAATCTGTCCCAGGCTTCTTTAAACTGCCATCTGCTGGTCAGCTCACCGGGCACCAGGGTGTGAGGAATGACAGACTAGCTAAAGAATTCAGGCTAAAACATGTTCTTTATTTTGTCCTCTCTTAGGAAAAAAAAAAAATTAAAAATTACAATTTCTTTGACAAAGTTCAGAAGTAGCATCTAGATTGTGCAGCGTACTACAACACTTATCTACCCAATTTAATGAAGCTGGCCAATACCCACAAAAATGGATTGAAAAGCTAAAGCAGGTATGTTTCATGCATACACACAAAGTGTGCTGGTAACTCAGCAATAATGGTAAAGCCTTTTTTCTTTATTAAAAAATACTGGTTATACTCTACTGGCACCTACTATGTTACTGGGGGGTTAGAAGGCCAAGGTACAAAAAAGAAACAACAACACAGTACCTGTATCCCTCCTCACAAATATCATAAGCTTTTGGATGCTTACACCAAGTCTAACATAGGCAGACTCAGAAGTGTTGGGTAGCTTTCTCACAGCTGGCCCTACCAGTCCCTCATTAAGGATTAGATTTCAAACACAGTCGTATTTCACATGAAGGACTGGAGGAAATGACTACTGATGTCAAGTGCCTAGACATAAAAATGAAGTATTTTGTTCCAAGATTAAATGCAGGTATGGGATTTATTCATCGATGTGTAATAAACACCTTGCTGCTTCTGTCCATCTGTCTCAAAACAACTTCAAAGCCTGATTTTTATTTTTTGAAGGGAGTGAAAGTGTTCCTTTTAATCTCTGACGTGTCAGGTCTATAAATGTTTGTTTGTCCTTAAGGCAGAAGTCCACACCCCCACACTCCTGTCTCTCCCCCCTGTAAATAATATACTGAAAGTAACGTATCAATTGAAAATTTGGACAGA